>OX328107.1:37969387-38341659 GCA_946811185.2 Hippopus hippopus | reverse complement strand
TTCGGTCGGGGTCTTTTGTTTTGGGAAGCCATGATTTTGATAGTGTAATTTCAATAGCTATGCGCTCCACCCTCCTCGGAGCCCTACAAGGGGACGTGTAATGGAAATGGATTTCCTATTTCCGACGCCAGAGCTACATAGCTATTATACTTAACAAACCTTAAGTGAAGAGAAACTATAGGTCTATTAATTAGCCCATCAGCCGCCGCTTTATAAAGGAAAACAATGTAAAAGATAAGAAAAAAGAAAAAATCTAACCCGGTTGGTATCATAAGATACAAAGAAAGAAATATAGATAAAAGTATGTAATCCTAAAAGCTAGGCACGACCGAGCCGATTGAGACGGGTCGGGCCTAACCCATCCCTCTCGTCTATCCGAGGCCAGGGCCAAAGCAGTGTGTTGAGTGCTGGAGATCCCTGGGCACTCTCAACTACCAGGATCCCCTTTTCCGGCATACGAGATGCCACCCACGGCAAACAAGTGGCTTCTGAATCAAAGACAGAAATCTTTTATCAGAAGAAAGTTTGCTCAATGAAATATTTTCAATCAAGAAAGCTTTAGATATAGAGTGTTAGCATGATAACTTTAATAATTAGATCTGATAACTTAGAGCTTACTAGAGTTCTCATTATAGATCTCTACTTGTAGGTAAGGTTCTAAATACAAGTATGCTAAATGTTTCAAATTCTTCAAACATATAGTGCTAGAGATTGGAAAAGGTGTTGACGAATACAAGAACAAAACATAGATGTTATACACAGATGTCGTTATACTCTTCGTCCAGTGTGCTACCCACTGGCACAGATGATACACACACAAATGAGCATGTTAGTATATGAGACAGGAAAGTGTATAGGAAAGATATGTTTTCAAAAAATAAAAAAGCACTTTTGGAATGAAAAATTTGTTTTGGAAATCATTTGATCTTAATATGTATTGTTCTTCAGCCACTTTTATGTTTTAATTTTGGGTTTGTTAATTTTTTCCTGGAAATATTTAATCGTATTGACTTTAGTATTTTTATTTTCATATTTAGGTTGATTTTGTTATTCTCATATTTTTTCTACTATTTACTTTGAATTGAATTATTTTGGACCTGTTTTATCAATTTTAGTTGTATTATTATTATCGGTCTCCTCTGTTTCTGGGGACTCTTACCACCCATATGCCACAGAGGCGAAGGCAGCCACCAATTTCTAAGGCCCCGAGTGGCGGGGGCCCTAGTTCCCTTTATTTGATTTATGCAATAGGAAGCAGTTGCTACTGAAAGAGTTTTCAGTCTTTTTTAGCCACTTGTGACATTATTTTCTTATTTTCTGGGGTTTCTACACTGTACATTGATCATCTTAGCATATTTAAAGTATCAATGTACAGTATGGCAGTTGGCCTGAATTAGAAAAGCAGATCGAATTAAGGGATCAAGGGATCAGGGGAAGTCAATCTTGCAAGGTGCTAGAAGGCACCAAAACAAGGTCTTCTGTCACCCTGTTTTCTTAAATTTTCGCCCATTTTCAGTGAAATCTGGCATTGGTGGAGGGTGCATGCCTGGCAGTTTGCCAAGGACTGCATAACAGCCTTCAAAGAAGACTTTAAATCCACTTTTATGCCGATTCTTGCTCACTGTTTTCTATCGATATTTTCGGGCGCCATTTCAAATGGCACAGAGCTTTCTGATTGGATGATTGTGGGGGTGTGTCTGCAATTTGATTGGCTGATTGGGCGCAATATTGAATTTCTCAAAGCTTTTCTGATTGGATAATTTGAAGAGAGGGATGAGATTTGATTGGCTGATTGGACGCCATTTTGATTTTCTAAAACCTTCTGTGATTGGATAATTTAAGAGAGGCCTGAGATTTGATTGGCTGATTGGAAGGGGGGGAAATCTCTGTATATCTATGTTAAATCTTCGGGTCATTTCAGCCTATTCAATGGCAAAGAGGGTTTGACCCCTGCACCAAGACCTTTTTTGGGTCCTGATGGTCAGAGGTTGAATCCCCAACTTTGCCATTTTATCTATTTTACCTATTTTTATTATTAGTCATTCTTACATCTTATTGTATTTCATTGGCCTATTTCTGAATTCTCAAACAAGAACAAGATTTCTTATTGGAAAAAGTTTATGCAACAGCAACCGGTTGCTTCTGGATCAATGTTTTTGCGCAGCGGTTAAACATAAAATAGACTTATGACTCACACGGTCACCAAAATTGGTTCAATGTTTTTCGTGACCCTGGTAAGAAAACGAATTTGGTTTACCTTTCTTTGATGTGCAACAGGTATCACTTGCCTCGGAAAGTGTCCAAATTGATTTTATGATTTTATGCACAGCACTAACGGTCACGTATGGGTGGGATAGTCATCGTAACCAATTCAATGGCCCTAGTAAGAGAAAACGAAAAAAAAAAAAATTCCCTATATTCGACTTAAGCAACAGGTGTCGTCTGCTATGGAATGTGCCGTAAGTCGATTTTTCATGTTTTCGCGGGCGCATAACTGGCACGTATGAGACGGTAGTCAAATCAACTGGATTTCTTGTCACGGTATAAAAAGAGATTAAAAAAAAAAATAAAAATTTAGTTCCCTTTCTTTGATCTATGCAACAGAAATCAGTTGTTACTGAAAGAGTTTTCAGTTTTTTGAAGCCACTTGTGACACTATTTTCTGGGATTTCTACACTGTACATTAATCATCTTAGCAAATTCAAAGTATCAATGCCATTTCAATGGCCCTAGTAAGAGAAAAAGAACCAAAAAAAATCCCTATATTTGACTTAAGCAACAGGTGTCGTCTGCTATGGAATGTGCCGTAAGTCGATTTTTCATGTTTTCGCGGGCGCGTAACTGGCACGTATGAGACGGTAGTCAACACAACTGGATTTCTTGTCATTGTATAAAAAGAGATTTAAAAAAAAATTAAAATTTAGTTCCCTTTGTTTGATTTATGCAATAGAAATCAGTTGCTACTGAAAGAGTTTTCAGTCTTTTTTAGCCACTTGTGACATTATCTTCTGGGGTTTCTGCACTGTACATTGATCATCTTAGCATATTCAAAGTATCAATGCCAATAAAATGGCCCTAGTAAGAGAAAAAGAACCAAAAACAATCCCTATATTTGACTTAAGCAACAGGTGTCGTCTGCTATGGAACGTGCCGTAAGTCGATTTTTCGTGTTTTTGCGGGTGCGTAACTGGCACGTATGAGACGGTAGTCAACGTAACTGGGTTTCTTGTTACGGTAAAAAGAGATTAAAAAAAAAATTAAAATTTAGTTCCCTTTATTTGATTTATGCAATAGGAAGCAGTTGCTACTGAAAGAGTTTTCAGTCTTTTTTAGCCACTTGTGACATTATTTTCTTATTTTCTGGGGTTTCTACACTGTACATTCATCATCTTAGCATATTTAAAGTATCAATGTACAGTATGGCAGTTGGCCTGAATTAGAAAAGCAGATCGAATTAAGGGATCAAGGGATCAGGGGAAGTCAATCTTGCAAGGTGCTAGAAGGCACCAAAACAAGGTCTTCTGTCACCCTGTTTTCTTAAATTTTCGCCCATTTTCAGTAAAATCTGGCATTGGTGGAGGGTGCATGCCTGGCAGTTTGCCAAGGACTGCATAACAGCCTTCAAAGAAGACTTTAAATCCACTTTTATGCCGATTCTTGCTCACTGTTTTCTATCGATATTTTCGGGCGCCATTTCAAATGGCACAGAGCTTTCTGATTGGATGATTGTGGGGGTGTGTCTGCAATTTGATTGGCTGATTGGGCGCAATATTGAATTTCTCAAAGCTTTTCTGATTGGATAATTTGAAGAGAGGGATGAGATTTGATTGGCTGATTGGACGCCATTTTGATTTTCTAAAACCTTCTGTGATTGGATAATTTAAGAGAGGCCTGAGATTTGATTGGCTGATTGGAAGGGGGGGAAATCTCTGTATATCTATGTTAAATCTTCGGGTCATTTCAGCCTATTCAATGGCAAAGAGGGTTTGACCCCTGCACCAAGACCTTTTTTGGGTCCTGATGGTCAGAGGTTGAATCCCCAACTTTGCCATTTTATCTATTTTACCTATTTTTATTATTAGTCATTCTTACATCTTATTGTATTTCATTGGCCTATTTCTGAATTCTCAAACAAGAACAAGATTTCTTATTGGAAAAAGTTTATGCAACAGCAACCGGTTGCTTCTGGATCAATGTTTTTGCGCAGCGGTTAAACATAAAATAGACTTATGACTCACACGGTCACCAAAATTGGTTCAATGTTTTTCGTGACCCTGGTAAGAAAACGAATTTGGTTTACCTTTCTTTGATGTGCAACAGGTATCACTTGCCTCGGAAAGTGTCCAAATTGATTTTATGATTTTATGCACAGCACTAACTGTCACGTATGGGTGGGATAGTCATCGTAACCAATTCAATGGCCCTAGTAAGAGAAAACGAAAAAAAAAAAAATTCCCTATATTCGACTTAAGCAACAGGTGTCGTCTGCTATGGAATGTGCCGTAAGTCGATTTTTCATGTTTTCGCGGGCGCATAACTGGCACGTATGAGACGGTAGTCAAATCAACTGGATTTCTTGTCACGGTATAAAAAGAGATTAAAAAAAAAAATAAAAATTTAGTTCCCTTTCTTTGATCTATGCAACAGAAATCAGTTGTTACTGAAAGAGTTTTCAGTTTTTTGAAGCCACTTGTGACACTATTTTCTGGGATTTCTACACTGTACATTAATCATCTTAGCAAATTCAAAGTATCAATGCCATTTCAATGGCCCTAGTAAGAGAAAAAGAACCAAAAAAAATCCCTATATTTGACTTAAGCAACAGGTGTCGTCTGCTATGGAATGTGCCGTAAGTCGATTTTTCATGTTTTCGCGGGCGCGTAACTGGCACGTATGAGACGGTAGTCAACACAACTGGATTTCTTGTCATTGTATAAAAAGAGATTTAAAAAAAAATTAAAATTTAGTTCCCTTTGTTTGATTTATGCAATAGAAATCAGTTGCTACTGAAAGAGTTTTCAGTCTTTTTTAGCCACTTGTGACATTATCTTCTGGGGTTTCTGCACTGTACATTGATCATCTTAGCATATTCAAAGTATCAATGCCAATAAAATGGCCCTAGTAAGAGAAAAAGAACCAAAAAAAATCCCTATATTTGACTTAAGCAACAGGTGTCGTCTGCTATGGAACGTGCCGTAAGTCGATTTTTCGTGTTTTTGCGGGTGCGTAACTGGCACGTATGAGACGGAAGTCAATGTAACTGGGTTTCTTGTTACGGTAAAAAGAGATTAAAAAAAAAATTAAAATTTAGTTCCCTTTATTTGATTTATGCAATAGGAAGCAGTTGCTACTGAAAGAGTTTTCAGTCTTTTTTAGCCACTTGTGACATTATTTTCTTATTTTCTGGGGTTTCTACACTGTACATTCATCATCTTAGCATATTTAAAGTATCAATGTACAGTATGGCAGTTGGCCTGAATTAGAAAAGCAGATCGAATTAAGGGATCAAGGGATCAGGGGAAGTCAATCTTGCAAGGTGCTAGAAGGCACCAAAACAAGGTCTTCTGTCACCCTGTTTTCTTAAATTTTCGCCCATTTTCAGTGAAATCTGGCATTGGTGGAGGGTGCATGCCTGGCAGTTTGCCAAGGACTGCATAACAGCCTTCAAAGAAGACTTTAAATCCACTTTTATGCCGATTCTTGCTCACTGTTTTCTATCGATATTTTCGGGCGCCATTTCAAATGGCACAGAGCTTTCTGATTGGATGATTGTGGGGGTGTGTCTGCAATTTGATTGGCTGATTGGGCGCAATATTGAATTTCTCAAAGCTTTTCTGATTGGATAATTTGAAGAGAGGGATGAGATTTGATTGGCTGATTGGACGCCATTTTGATTTTCTAAAACCTTCTGTGATTGGATAATTTAAGAGAGGCCTGAGATTTGATTGGCTGATTGGAAGGGGGGGAAATCTCTGTATATCTATGTTAAATCTTCGGGTCATTTCAGCCTATTCAATGGCAAAGAGGGTTTGACCCCTGCACCAAGACCTTTTTTGGGTCCTGATGGTCAGAGGTTGAATCCCCAACTTTGCCATTTTATCTATTTTACCTATTTTTATTATTAGTCATTCTTACATCTTATTGTATTTCATTGGCCTATTTCTGAATTCTCAAACAAGAACAAGATTTCTTATTGGAAAAAGTTTATGCAACAGCAACCGGTTGCTTCTGGATCAATGTTTTTGCGCAGCGGTTAAACATAAAATAGACTTATGACTCACACGGTCACCAAAATTGGTTCAATGTTTTTCGTGACCCTGGTAAGAAAACGAATTTGGTTTACCTTTCTTTGATGTGCAACAGGTATCACTTGCCTCGGAAAGTGTCCAAATTGATTTTATGATTTTATGCACAGCACTAACGGTCACGTATGGGTGGGATAGTCATCGTAACCAATTCAATGGCCCTAGTAAGAGAAAACGAAAAAAAAAAAAATTCCCTATATTCGACTTAAGCAACAGGTGTCGTCTGCTATGGAATGTGCCGTAAGTCGATTTTTCATGTTTTCGCGGGCGCATAACTGGCACGTATGAGACGGTAGTCAAATCAACTGGATTTCTTGTCACGGTATAAAAAGAGATTAAAAAAAAAAATAAAAATTTAGTTCCCTTTCTTTGATCTATGCAACAGAAATCAGTTGTTACTGAAAGAGTTTTCAGTTTTTTGAAGCCACTTGTGACACTATTTTCTGGGATTTCTACACTGTACATTAATCATCTTAGCAAATTCAAAGTATCAATGCCATTTCAATGGCCCTAGTAAGAGAAAAAGAACCAAAAAAAATCCCTATATTTGACTTAAGCAACAGGTGTCGTCTGCTATGGAATGTGCCGTAAGTCGATTTTTCATGTTTTCGCGGGCGCGTAACTGGCACGTATGAGACGGTAGTCAACACAACTGGATTTCTTGTCATTGTATAAAAAGAGATTTAAAAAAAAATTAAAATTTAGTTCCCTTTGTTTGATTTATGCAATAGAAATCAGTTGCTACTGAAAGAGTTTTCAGTCTTTTTTAGCCACTTGTGACATTATCTTCTGGGGTTTCTGCACTGTACATTGATCATCTTAGCATATTCAAAGTATCAATGCCAATAAAATGGCCCTAGTAAGAGAAAAAGAACCAAAAACAATCCCTATATTTGACTTAAGCAACAGGTGTCGTCTGCTATGGAACGTGCCGTAAGTCGATTTTTCGTGTTTTTGCGGGTGCGTAACTGGCACGTATGAGACGGTAGTCAACGTAACTGGGTTTCTTGTTACGGTAAAAAGAGATTAAAAAAAAAATTAAAATTTAGTTCCCTTTATTTGATTTATGCAATAGGAAGCAGTTGCTACTGAAAGAGTTTTCAGTCTTTTTTAGCCACTTGTGACATTATTTTCTTATTTTCTGGGGTTTCTACACTGTACATTGATCGTCTTAGCATATTTAAAGTATCAATGTACAGTATGGCAGTTGGCCTGAATTAGAAAAGCAGATCGAATTAAGGGATCAAGGGATCAGGGGAAGTCAATCTTGCAAGGTGCTAGAAGGCACCAAAACAAGGTCTTCTGTCACCCTGTTTTCTTAAATTTTCGCCCATTTTCAGTGAAATCTGGCATTGGTGGAGGGTGCATGCCTGGCAGTTTGCCAAGGACTGCATAACAGCCTTCAAAGAAGACTTTAAATCCACTTTTATGCCGATTCTTGCTCACTGTTTTCTATCGATATTTTCGGGCGCCATTTCAAATGGCACAGAGCTTTCTGATTGGATGATTGTGGGGGTGTGTCTGCAATTTGATTGGCTGATTGGGCGCAATATTGAATTTCTCAAAGCTTTTCTGATTGGATAATTTGAAGAGAGGGATGAGATTTGATTGGCTGATTGGACGCCATTTTGATTTTCTAAAACCTTCTGTGATTGGATAATTTAAGAGAGGCCTGAGATTTGATTGGCTGATTGGAAGGGGGGGAAATCTCTGTATATCTATGTTAAATCTTCGGGTCATTTCAGCCTATTCAATGGCAAAGAGGGTTTGACCCCTGCACCAAGACCTTTTTTGGGTCCTGATGGTCAGAGGTTGAATCCCCAACTTTGCCATTTTATCTATTTTACCTATTTTTATTATTAGTCATTCTTACATCTTATTGTATTTCATTGGCCTATTTCTGAATTCTCAAACAAGAACAAGATTTCTTATTGGAAAAAGTTTATGCAACAGCAACCGGTTGCTTCTGGATCAATGTTTTTGCGCAGCGGTTAAACATAAAATAGACTTATGACTCACACGGTCACCAAAATTGGTTCAATGTTTTTCGTGACCCTGGTAAGAAAACGAATTTGGTTTACCTTTCTTTGATGTGCAACAGGTATCACTTGCCTCGGAAAGTGTCCAAATTGATTTTATGATTTTATGCACAGCACTAACGGTCACGTATGGGTGGGATAGTCATCGTAACCAATTCAATGGCCCTAGTAAGAGAAAACGAAAAAAAAAAAATTCCCTATATTCGACTTAAGCAACAGGTGTCGTCTGCTATGGAATGTGCCGTAAGTCGATTTTTCATGTTTTCGCGGGCGCATAACTGGCACGTATGAGACGGTAGTCAAATCAACTGGATTTCTTGTCACGGTATAAAAAGAGATTAAAAAAAAAAATAAAAATTTAGTTCCCTATCTTTGATCTATGCAACAGAAATCAGTTGTTACTGAAAGAGTTTTCAGTTTTTTGAAGCCACTTGTGACACTATTTTCTGGGATTTCTACACTGTACATTAATCATCTTAGCAAATTCAAAGTATCAATGCCATTTCAATGGCCCTAGTAAGAGAAAAAGAACCAAAAAAAATCCCTATATTTGACTTAAGCAACAGGTGTCGTCTGCTATGGAATGTGCCGTAAGTCGATTTTTCATGTTTTCGCGGGCGCGTAACTGGCACGTATGAGACGGTAGTCAACACAACTGGATTTCTTGTCATTGTATAAAAAGAGATTTAAAAAAATATTAAAATTTAGTTCCCTTTGTTTGATTTATGCAATAGAAATCAGTTGCTACTGAAAGAGTTTTCAGTCTTTTTTAGCCACTTGTGACATTATCTTCTGGGGTTTCTGCACTGTACATTGATCATCTTAGCATATTCAAAGTATCAATGCCAATAAAATGGCCCTAGTAAGAGAAAAAGAACCAAAAACAATCCCTATATTTGACTTAAGCAACAGGTGTCGTCTGCTATGGAATGTGCCGTAAGTCGATTTTTCGTGTTTTTGCGGGTGCGTAACTGGCACGTATGAGACGGTAGTCAACGTAACTGGGTTTCTTGTTACGGTAAAAAGAGATTAAAAAAAAAATTAAAATTTAGTTCCCTTTATTTGATTTATGCAATAGGAAGCAGTTGCTACTGAAAGAGTTTTCAGTCTTTTTTAGCCACTTGTGACATTATTTTCTTATTTTCTGGGGTTTCTACACTGTACATTGATCATCTTAGCATATTTAAAGTATCAATGTACAGTATGGCAGTTGGCCTGAATTAGAAAAGCAGATCGAATTAAGGGATCAAGGGATCAGGGGAAGTCAATCTTGCAAGGTGCTAGAAGGCACCAAAACAAGGTCTTCTGTCACCCTGTTTTCTTAAATTTTCGCCCATTTTCAGTGAAATCTGGCATTGGTGGAGGGTGCATGCCTGGCAGTTTGCCAAGGACTGCATAACAGCCTTCAAAGAAGACTTTAAATCCACTTTTATGCCGATTCTTGCTCACTGTTTTCTATCGATATTTTCGGGCGCCATTTCAAATGGCACAGAGCTTTCTGATTGGATGATTGTGGGGGTGTGTCTGCAATTTGATTGGCTGATTGGGCGCAATATTGAATTTCTCAAAGCTTTTCTGATTGGATAATTTGAAGAGAGGGATGAGATTTGATTGGCTGATTGGACGCCATTTTGATTTTCTAAAACCTTCTGTGATTGGATAATTTAAGAGAGGCCTGAGATTTGATTGGCTGATTGGAAGGGGGGGAAATCTCTGTATATCTATGTTAAATCTTCGGGTCATTTCAGCCTATTCAATGGCAAAGAGGGTTTGACCCCTGCACCAAGACCTTTTTTGGGTCCTGATGGTCAGAGGTTGAATCCCCAACTTTGCCATTTTATCTATTTTACCTATTTTTATTATTAGTCATTCTTACATCTTATTGTATTTCATTGGCCTATTTCTGAATTCTCAAACAAGAACAAGATTTCTTATTGGAAAAAGTTTATGCAACAGCAACCGGTTGCTTCTGGATCAATGTTTTTGCGCAGCGGTTAAACATAAAATAGACTTATGACTCACACGGTCACCAAAATTGGTTCAATGTTTTTCGTGACCCTGGTAAGAAAACGAATTTGGTTTACCTTTCTTTGATGTGCAACAGGTATCACTTGCCTCGGAAAGTGTCCAAATTGATTTTATGATTTTATGCACAGCACTAACGGTCACGTATGGGTGGGATAGTCATCGTAACCAATTCAATGGCCCTAGTAAGAGAAAACGAAAAAAAAAAAAATTCCCTATATTCGACTTAAGCAACAGGTGTCGTCTGCTATGGAATGTGCCGTAAGTCGATTTTTCATGTTTTCGCGGGCGCATAACTGGCACGTATGAGACGGTAGTCAAATCAACTGGATTTCTTGTCACGGTATAAAAAGAGATTAAAAAAAAAAATAAAAATTTAGTTCCCTTTCTTTGATCTATGCAACAGAAATCAGTTGTTACTGAAAGAGTTTTCAGTTTTTTGAAGCCACTTGTGACACTATTTTCTGGGATTTCTACACTGTACATTAATCATCTTAGCAAATTCAAAGTATCAATGCCATTTCAATGGCCCTAGTAAGAGAAAAAGAACCAAAAAAAATCCCTATATTTGACTTAAGCAACAGGTGTCGTCTGCTATGGAATGTGCCGTAAGTCGATTTTTCATGTTTTCGCGGGCGCGTAACTGGCACGTATGAGACGGTAGTCAACACAACTGGATTTCTTGTCATTGTATAAAAAGAGATTTAAAAAAAAATTAAAATTTAGTTCCCTTTGTTTGATTTATGCAATAGAAATCAGTTGCTACTGAAAGAGTTTTCAGTCTTTTTTAGCCACTTGTGACATTATCTTCTGGGGTTTCTGCACTGTACATTGATCATCTTAGCATATTCAAAGTATCAATGCCAATAAAATGGCCCTAGTAAGAGAAAAAGAACCAAAAACAATCCCTATATTTGACTTAAGCAACAGGTGTCGTCTGCTATGGAACGTGCCGTAAGTCGATTTTTCGTGTTTTTGCGGGTGCGTAACTGGCACGTATGAGACGGTAGTCAACGTAACTGGGTTTCTTGTTACGGTAAAAAGAGATTAAAAAAAAAATTAAAATTTAGTTCCCTTTATTTGATTTATGCAATAGGAAGCAGTTGCTACTGAAAGAGTTTTCAGTCTTTTTTAGCCACTTGTGACATTATTTTCTTATTTTCTGGGGTTTCTACACTGTACATTCATCATCTTAGCATATTTAAAGTATCAATGTACAGTATGGCAGTTGGCCTGAATTAGAAAAGCAGATCGAATTAAGGGATCAAGGGATCAGGGGAAGTCAATCTTGCAAGGTGCTAGAAGGCACCAAAACAAGGTCTTCTGTCACCCTGTTTTCTTAAATTTTCGCCCATTTTCAGTGAAATCTGGCATTGGTGGAGGGTGCATGCCTGGCAGTTTGCCAAGGACTGCATAACAGCCTTCAAAGAAGACTTTAAATCCACTTTTATGCCGATTCTTGCTCACTGTTTTCTATCGATATTTTCGGGCGCCATTTCAAATGGCACAGAGCTTTCTGATTGGATGATTGTGGGGGTGTGTCTGCAATTTGATTGGCTGATTGGGCGCAATATTGAATTTCTCAAAGCTTTTCTGATTGGATAATTTGAAGAGAGGGATGAGATTTGATTGGCTGATTGGACGCCATTTTGATTTTCTAAAACCTTCTGTGATTGGATAATTTAAGAGAGGCCTGAGATTTGATTGGCTGATTGGAAGGGGGGGAAATCTCTGTATATCTATGTTAAATCTTCGGGTCATTTCAGCCTATTCAATGGCAAAGAGGGTTTGACCCCTGCACCAAGACCTTTTTTGGGTCCTGATGGTCAGAGGTTGAATCCCCAACTTTGCCATTTTATCTATTTTACCTATTTTTATTATTAGTCATTCTTACATCTTATTGTATTTCATTGGCCTATTTCTGAATTCTCAAACAAGAACAAGATTTCTTATTGGAAAAAGTTTATGCAACAGCAACCGGTTGCTTCTGGATCAATGTTTTTGCGCAGCGGTTAAACATAAAATAGACTTATGACTCACACGGTCACCAAAATTGGTTCAATGTTTTTCGTGACCCTGGTAAGAAAACGAATTTGGTTTACCTTTCTTTGATGTGCAACAGGTATCACTTGCCTCGGAAAGTGTCCAAATTGATTTTATGATTTTATGCACAGCACTAACGGTCACGTATGGGTGGGATAGTCATCGTAACCAATTCAATGGCCCTAGTAAGAGAAAACGAAAAAAAAAAAAATTCCCTATATTCGACTTAAGCAACAGGTGTCGTCTGCTATGGAATGTGCCGTAAGTCGATTTTTCATGTTTTCACGGGCGCATAACTGGCACGTATGAGACGGTAGTCAAATCAACTGGATTTCTTGTCACGGTATAAAAAGAGATTAAAAAAAAAATAAAAATTTAGTTCCCTTTCTTTGATCTATGCAACAGAAATCAGTTGTTACTGAAAGAGTTTTCAGTTTTTTGAAGCCACTTGTGACACTATTTTCTGGGATTTCTACACTGTACATTAATCATCTTAGCAAATTCAAAGTATCAATGCCATTTCAATGGCCCTAGTAAGAGAAAAAGAACCAAAAAAAATCCCTATATTTGACTTAAGCAACAGGTGTCGTCTGCTATGGAATGTGCCGTAAGTCGATTTTTCATGTTTTCGCGGGCGTGTAACTGGCATGTATGAGACGGTAGTCAACACAACTGGATTTCTTGTCATTGTATAAAAAGAGATTTAAAAAAAAATTAAAATTTAGTTCCCTTTGTTTGATTTATGCAATAGAAATCAGTTGCTACTGAAAGAGTTTTCAGTCTTTTTTAGCCACTTGTGACATTATCTTCTGGGGTTTCTGCACTGTACATTGATCATCTTAGCATATTCAAAGTATCAATGCCAATAAAATGGCCCTAGTAAGAGAAAAAGAACCAAAAAAAATCCCTATATTTGACTTAAGCAACAGGTGTCGTCTGCTATGGAACGTGCCGTAAGTCGATTTTTCGTGTTTTTGCGGGTGCGTAACTGGCACGTATGAGACGGAAGTCAATGTAACTGGGTTTCTTGTTACGGTAAAAAGAGATTAAAAAAAAAATTAAAATTTAGTTCCCTTTATTTGATTTATGCAATAGGAAGCAGTTGCTACTGAAAGAGTTTTCAGTCTTTTTTAGCCACTTGTGACATTATTTTCTTATTTTCTGGGGTTTCTACACTGTACATTGATCATCTTAGCATATTTAAAGTATCAATGTACAGTATGGCAGTTGGCCTGAATTAGAAAAGCAGATCGAATTAAGGGATCAAGGGATCAGGGGAAGTCAATCTTGCAAGGTGCTAGAAGGCACCAAAACAAGGTCTTCTGTCACCCTGTTTTCTTAAATTTTCGCCCATTTTCAGTGAAATCTGGCATTGGTGGAGGGTGCATGCCTGGCAGTTTGCCAAGGACTGCATAACAGCCTTCAAAGAAGACTTTAAATCCACTTTTATGCCGATTCTTGCTCACTGTTTTCTATCGATATTTTCGGGCGCCATTTCAAATGGCACAGAGCTTTCTGATTGGATGATTGTGGGGGTGTGTCTGCAATTTGATTGGCTGATTGGGCGCAATATTGAATTTCTCAAAGCTTTTCTGATTGGATAATTTGAAGAGAGGGATGAGATTTGATTGGCTGATTGGACGCCATTTTGATTTTCTAAAACCTTCTGTGATTGGATAATTTAAGAGAGGCCTGAGATTTGATTGGCTGATTGGAAGGGGGGGAAATCTCTGTATATCTATGTTAAATCTTCGGGTCATTTCAGCCTATTCAATGGCAAAGAGGGTTTGACCCCTGCACCAAGACCTTTTTTGGGTCCTGATGGTCAGAGGTTGAATCCCCAACTTTGCCATTTTATCTATTTTACCTATTTTTATTATTAGTCATTCTTACATCTTATTGTATTTCATTGGCCTATTTCTGAATTCTCAAACAAGAACAAGATTTCTTATTGGAAAAAGTTTATGCAACAGCAACCGGTTGCTTCTGGATCAATGTTTTTGCGCAGCGGTTAAACATAAAATAGACTTATGACTCACACGGTCACCAAAATTGGTTCAATGTTTTTCGTGACCCTGGTAAGAAAACGAATTTGGTTTACCTTTCTTTGATGTGCAACAGGTATCACTTGCCTCGGAAAGTGTCCAAATTGATTTTATGATTTTATGCACAGCACTAACGGTCACGTATGGGTGGGATAGTCATCGTAACCAATTCAATGGCCCTAGTAAGAGAAAACGAAAAAAAAAAAATTCCCTATATTCGACTTAAGCAACAGGTGTCGTCTGCTATGGAATGTGCCGTAAGTCGATTTTTCATGTTTTCGCGGGCGCATAACTGGCACGTATGAGACGGTAGTCAAATCAACTGGATTTCTTGTCACGGTATAGAAAGAGATTAAAAAAAAAAATAAAAATTTAGTTCCCTTTCTTTGATCTATGCAACAGAAATCAGTTGTTACTGAAAGAGTTTTCAGTTTTTTGAAGCCACTTGTGACACTATTTTCTGGGATTTCTACACTGTACATTAATCATCTTAGCAAATTCAAAGTATCAATGCCATTTCAATGGCCCTAGTAAGAGAAAAAGAACCAAAAAAAATCCATATATTTGACTTAAGCAACAGGTGTCGTCTGCTATGGAATGTGCCGTAAGTCGATTTTTCATGTTTTCGCGGGCGCGTAACTGGCACGTATGAGACGGTAGTCAACACAACTGGATTTCTTGTCATTGTATAAAAAGAGATTTAAAAAAAAATTAAAATTTAGTTCCCTTTGTTTGATTTATGCAATAGAAATCAGTTGCTACTGAAAGAGTTTTCAGTCTTTTTTAGCCACTTGTGACATTATCTTCTGGGGTTTCTGCACTGTACATTGATCATCTTAGCATATTCAAAGTATCAATGCCAATAAAATGGCCCTAGTAAGAGAAAAAGAACCAAAAACAATCCCTATATTTGACTTAAGCAACAGGTGTCGTCTGCTATGGAACGTGCCGTAAGTCGATTTTTCGTGTTTTTGCGGGTGCGTAACTGGCATGTATGAGACGGTAGTCAACGTAACTGGGTTTCTTGTTACGGTAAAAAGAGATTAAAAAAAAAATTAAAATTTAGTTCCCTTTATTTGATTTATGCAATAGGAAGCAGTTGCTACTGAAAGAGTTTTCAGTCTTTTTTAGCCACTTGTGACATTATTTTCTTATTTTCTGGGGTTTCTACACTGTACATTGATCATCTTAGCATATTTAAAGTATCAATGTACAGTATGGCAGTTGGCCTGAATTAGAAAAGCAGATCGAATTAAGGGATCAAGGGATCAGGGGAAGTCAATCTTGCAAGGTGCTAGAAGGCACCAAAACAAGGTCTTCTGTCACCCTGTTTTCTTAAATTTTCGCCCATTTTCAGTGAAATCTGGCATTGGTGGAGGGTGCATGCCTGGCAGTTTGCCAAGGACTGCATAACAGCCTTCAAAGAAGACTTTAAATCCACTTTTATGCCGATTCTTGCTCACTGTTTTCTATCGATATTTTCGGGCGCCATTTCAAATGGCACAGAGCTTTCTGATTGGATGATTGTGGGGGTGTGTCTGCAATTTGATTGGCTGATTGGGCGCAATATTGAATTTCTCAAAGCTTTTCTGATTGGATAATTTGAAGAGAGGGATGAGATTTGATTGGCTGATTGGACGCCATTTTGATTTTCTAAAACCTTCTGTGATTGGATAATTTAAGAGAGGCCTGAGATTTGATTGGCTGATTGGAAGGGGGGGAAATCTCTGTATATCTATGTTAAATCTTCGGGTCATTTCAGCCTATTCAATGGCAAAGAGGGTTTGACCCCTGCACCAAGACCTTTTTTGGGTCCTGATGGTCAGAGGTTGAATCCCCAACTTTGCCATTTTATCTATTTTACCTATTTTTATTATTAGTCATTCTTACATCTTATTGTATTTCATTGGCCTATTTCTGAATTCTCAAACAAGAACAAGATTTCTTATTGGAAAAAGTTTATGCAACAGCAACCGGTTGCTTCTGGATCAATGTTTTTGCGCAGCGGTTAAACATAAAATAGACTTATGACTCACACGGTCACCAAAATTGGTTCAATGTTTTTCGTGACCCTGGTAAGAAAACGAATTTGGTTTACCTTTCTTTGATGTGCAACAGGTATCACTTGCCTCGGAAAGTGTCCAAATTGATTTTATGATTTTATGCACAGCACTAACGGTCACGTATGGGTGGGATAGTCATCGTAACCAATTCAATGGCCCTAGTAAGAGAAAACGAAAAAAAAAAAAATTCCCTATATTCGACTTAAGCAACAGGTGTCGTCTGCTATGGAATGTGCCGTAAGTCGATTTTTCATGTTTTCACGGGCGCATAACTGGCACGTATGAGACGGTAGTCAAATCAACTGGATTTCTTGTCACGGTATAAAAAGAGATTAAAAAAAAAAATAAAAATTTAGTTCCCTTTCTTTGATCTATGCAACAGAAATCAGTTGTTACTGAAAGAGTTTTCAGTTTTTTGAAGCCACTTGTGACACTATTTTCTGGGATTTCTACACTGTACATTAATCATCTTAGCAAATTCAAAGTATCAATGCCATTTCAATGGCCCTAGTAAGAGAAAAAGAACCAAAAAAAATCCCTATATTTGACTTAAGCAACAGGTGTCGTCTGCTATGGAATGTGCCGTAAGTCGATTTTTCATGTTTTCGCGGGCGCGTAACTGGCACGTATGAGACGGTAGTCAACACAACTGGATTTCTTGTCATTGTATAAAAAGAGATTTAAAAAAAAATTAAAATTTAGTTCCCTTTGTTTGATTTATGCAATAGAAATCAGTTGCTACTGAAAGAGTTTTCAGTCTTTTTTAGCCACTTGTGACATTATCTTCTGGGGTTTCTGCACTGTACATTGATCATCTTAGCATATTCAAAGTATCAATGCCAATAAAATGGCCCTAGTAAGAGAAAAAGAACCAAAAACAATCCCTATATTTGACTTAAGCAACAGGTGTCGTCTGCTATGGAACGTGCCGTAAGTCGATTTTTCGTGTTTTTGCGGGTGCGTAACTGGCACGTATGAGACGGTAGTCAACGTAACTGGGTTTCTTGTTACGGTAAAAAGAGATTAAAAAAAAAATTAAAATTTAGTTCCCTTTATTTGATTTATGCAATAGGAAGCAGTTGCTACTGAAAGAGTTTTCAGTCTTTTTTAGCCACTTGTGACATTATTTTCTTATTTTCTGGGGTTTCTACACTGTACATTGATCATCTTAGCATATTTAAAGTATCAATGTACAGTATGGCAGTTGGCCTGAATTAGAAAAGCAGATCGAATTAAGGGATCAAGGGATCAGGGGAAGTCAATCTTGCAAGGTGCTAGAAGGCACCAAAACAAGGTCTTCTGTCACCCTGTTTTCTTAAATTTTCGCCCATTTTCAGTGAAATCTGGCATTGGTGGAGGGTGCATGCCTGGCAGTTTGCCAAGGACTGCATAACAGCCTTCAAAGAAGACTTTAAATCCACTTTTATGCCGATTCTTGCTCACTGTTTTCTATCGATATTTTCGGGCGCCATTTCAAATGGCACAGAGCTTTCTGATTGGATGATTGTGGGGGTGTGTCTGCAATTTGATTGGCTGATTGGGCGCAATATTGAATTTCTCAAAGCTTTTCTGATTGGATAATTTGAAGAGAGGGATGAGATTTGATTGGCTGATTGGACGCCATTTTGATTTTCTAAAACCTTCTGTGATTGGATAATTTAAGAGAGGCCTGAGATTTGATTGGCTGATTGGAAGGGGGGGAAATCTCTGTATATCTATGTTAAATCTTCGGGTCATTTCAGCCTATTCAATGGCAAAGAGGGTTTGACCCCTGCACCAAGACCTTTTTTGGGTCCTGATGGTCAGAGGTTGAATCCCCAACTTTGCCATTTTATCTATTTTACCTATTTTTATTATTAGTCATTCTTACATCTTATTGTATTTCATTGGCCTATTTCTGAATTCTCAAACAAGAACAAGATTTCTTATTGGAAAAAGTTTATGCAACAGCAACCGGTTGCTTCTGGATCAATGTTTTTGCGCAGCGGTTAAACATAAAATAGACTTATGACTCACACGGTCACCAAAATTGGTTCAATGTTTTTCGTGACCCTGGTAAGAAAACGAATTTGGTTTACCTTTCTTTGATGTGCAACAGGTATCACTTGCCTCGGAAAGTGTCCAAATTGATTTTATGATTTTATGCACAGCACTAACGGTCACGTATGGGTGGGATAGTCATCGTAACCAATTCAATGGCCCTAGTAAGAGAAAACGAAAAAAAAAAAAATTCCCTATATTCGACTTAAGCAACAGGTGTCGTCTGCTATGGAATGTGCCGTAAGTCGATTTTTCATGTTTTCGCAGGCGCATAACTGGCACGTATGAGACGGTAGTCAAATCAACTGGATTTCTTGTCACGGTATAAAAAGAGATTAAAAAAAAAAATAAAAATTTAGTTCCCTTTGTTTGATCTATGCAACAGAAATCAGTTGTTACTGAAAGAGTTTTCAGTTTTTTGAAGCCACTTGTGACACTATTTTCTGGGATTTCTACACTGTACATTAATCATCTTAGCAAATTCAAAGTATCAATGCCATTTCAATGGCCCTAGTAAGAGAAAAAGAACCAAAAAAAATCCCTATATTTGACTTAAGCAACAGGTGTCGTCTGCTATGGAATGTGCCGTAAGTCGATTTTTCATGTTTTCGCGGGCGCGTAACTGGCACGTATGAGACGGTAGTCAACACAACTGGATTTCTTGTCATTGTATAAAAAGAGATTTAAAAAAAAATTAAAATTTAGTTCCCTTTGTTTGATTTATGCAATAGAAATCAGTTGCTACTGAAAGAGTTTTCAGTCTTTTTTAGCCACTTGTGACATTATCTTCTGGGGTTTCTGCACTGTACATTGATCATCTTAGCATATTCAAAGTATCAATGCCAATAAAATGGCCCTAGTAAGAGAAAAAGAACCAAAAACAATCCCTATATTTGACTTAAGCAACAGGTGTCGTCTGCTATGGAACGTGCCGTAAGTCGATTTTTCGTGTTTTTGCGGGTGCGTAACTGGCACGTATGAGACGGTAGTCAACGTAACTGGGTTTCTTGTTACGGTAAAAAGAGATTAAAAAAAAATTAAAATTTAGTTCCCTTTATTTGATTTATGCAATAGGAAGCAGTTGCTACTGAAAGAGTTTTCAGTCTTTTTTAGCCACTTGTGACATTATTTTCTTATTTTCTGGGGTTTCTACACTGTACATTGATCATCTTAGCATATTTAAAGTATCAATGTACAGTATGGCAGTTGGCCTGAATTAGAAAAGCAGATCGAATTAAGGGATCAAGGGATCAGGGGAAGTCAATCTTGCAAGGTGCTAGAAGGCACCAAAACAAGGTCTTCTGTCACCCTGTTTTCTTAAATTTTCGCCCATTTTCAGTGAAATCTGGCATTGGTGGAGGGTGCATGCCTGGCAGTTTGCCAAGGACTGCATAACAGCCTTCAAAGAAGACTTTAAATCCACTTTTATGCCGATTCTTGCTCACTGTTTTCTATCGATATTTTCGGGCGCCATTTCAAATGGCACAGAGCTTTCTGATTGGATGATTGTGGGGGTGTGTCTGCAATTTGATTGGCTGATTGGGCGCAATATTGAATTTCTCAAAGCTTTTCTGATTGGATAATTTGAAGAGAGGGATGAGATTTGATTGGCTGATTGGACGCCATTTTGATTTTCTAAAACCTTCTGTGATTGGATAATTTAAGAGAGGCCTGAGATTTGATTGGCTGATTGGAAGGGGGGGAAATCTCTGTATATCTATGTTAAATCTTCGGGTCATTTCAGCCTATTCAATGGCAAAGAGGGTTTGACCCCTGCACCAAGACCTTTTTTGGGTCCTGATGGTCAGAGGTTGAATCCCCAACTTTGCCATTTTATCTATTTTACCTATTTTTATTATTAGTCATTCTTACATCTTATTGTATTTCATTGGCCTATTTCTGAATTCTCAAACAAGAACAAGATTTCTTATTGGAAAAAGTTTATGCAACAGCAACCGGTTGCTTCTGGATCAATGTTTTTGCGCAGCGGTTAAACATAAAATAGACTTATGACTCACACGGTCACCAAAATTGGTTCAATGTTTTTCGTGACCCTGGTAAGAAAACGAATTTGGTTTACCTTTCTTTGATGTGCAACAGGTATCACTTGCCTCGGAAAGTGTCCAAATTGATTTTATGATTTTATGCACAGCACTAACGGTCACGTATGGGTGGGATAGTCATCGTAACCAATTCAATGGCCCTAGTAAGAGAAAACGAAAAAAAAAAAAATTCCCTATATTCGACTTAAGCAACAGGTGTCGTCTGCTATGGAATGTGCCGTAAGTCGATTTTTCATGTTTTCACGGGCGCATAACTGGCACGTATGAGACGGTAGTCAAATCAACTGGATTTCTTGTCACGGTATAAAAAGAGATTAAAAAAAAAATAAAAATTTAGTTCCCTTTGTTTGATCTATGCAACAGAAATCAGTTGTTACTGAAAGAGTTTTCAGTTTTTTGAAGCCACTTGTGACACTATTTTCTGGGATTTCTACACTGTACATTAATCATCTTAGCAAATTCAAAGTATCAATGCCATTTCAATGGCCCTAGTAAGAGAAAAAGAACCAAAAAAAATCCCTATATTTGACTTAAGCAACAGGTGTCGTCTGCTATGGAATGTGCCGTAAGTCGATTTTTCATGTTTTCGCGGGCGCGTAACTGGCATGTATGAGACGGTAGTCAACACAACTGGATTTCTTGTCATTGTATAAAAAGAGATTTAAAAAAAAATTAAAATTTAGTTCCCTTTGTTTGATTTATGCAATAGAAATCAGTTGCTACTGAAAGAGTTTTCAGTCTTTTTTAGCCACTTGTGACATTATCTTCTGGGGTTTCTGGACTGTACATTGATCATCTTAGCATATTCAAAGTATCAATGCCAATAAAATGGCCCTAGTAAGAGAAAAAGAACCAAAAACAATCCCTATATTTGACTTAAGCAACAGGTGTCGTCTGCTATGGAACGTGCCGTAAGTCGATTTTTCGTGTTTTTGCGGGTGCGTAACTGGCACGTATGAGACGGTAGTCAACGTAACTGGGTTTCTTGTTACGGTAAAAAGAGATTAAAAAAAAAATTAAAATTTAGTTCCCTTTATTTGATTTATGCAATAGGAAGCAGTTGCTACTGAAAGAGTTTTCAGTCTTTTTTAGCCACTTGTGACATTATTTTCTTATTTTCTGGGGTTTCTACACTGTACATTGATCATCTTAGCATATTTAAAGTATCAATGTACAGTATGGCAGTTGGCCTGAATTAGAAAAGCAGATCGAATTAAGGGATCAAGGGATCAGGGGAAGTCAATCTTGCAAGGTGCTAGAAGGCACCAAAACAAGGTCTTCTGTCACCCTGTTTTCTTAAATTTTCGCCCATTTTCAGTGAAATCTGGCATTGGTGGAGGGTGCATGCCTGGCAGTTTGCCAAGGACTGCATAACAGCCTTCAAAGAAGACTTTAAATCCACTTTTATGCCGATTCTTGTTCACTGGTTTCTATCGATATTTTCGGGCGCCATTTCAAATGGCACAGAGCTTTCTGATTGGATGATTGTGGGGGTGTGTCTGCAATTTGATTGGCTGATTGGGCGCAATATTGAATTTCTCAAAGCTTTTCTGATTGGATAATTTGAAGAGAGGGATGAGATTTGATTGGCTGATTGGACGCCATTTTGATTTTCTAAAACCTTCTGTGATTGGATAATTTAAGAGAGGCCTGAGATTTGATTGGCTGATTGGAAGGGGGGGAAATCTCTGTATATCTATGTTAAATCTTCGGGTCATTTCAGCCTATTCAATGGCAAAGAGGGTTTGACCCCTGCACCAAGACCTTTTTTGGGTCCTGATGGTCAGAGGTTGAATCCCCAACTTTGCCATTTTATCTATTTTACCTATTTTTATTATTAGTCATTCTTACATCTTATTGTATTTCATTGGCCTATTTCTGAATTCTCAAACAAGAACAAGATTTCTTATTGGAAAAAGTTTATGCAACAGCAACCGGTTGCTTCTGGATCAATGTTTTTGCGCAGCGGTTAAACATAAAATAGACTTATGACTCACACGGTCACCAAAATTGGTTCAATGTTTTTCGTGACCCTGGTAAGAAAACGAATTTGGTTTACCTTTCTTTGATGTGCAACAGGTATCACTTGCCTCGGAAAGTGTCCAAATTGATTTTATGATTTTATGCACAGCACTAACGGTCACGTATGGGTGGGATAGTCATCGTAACCAATTCAATGGCCCTAGTAAGAGAAAACGAAAAAAAAAAAAATTCCCTATATTCGACTTAAGCAACAGGTGTCGTCTGCTATGGAATGTGCCGTAAGTCGATTTTTCATGTTTTCACGGGCGCATAACTGGCACGTATGAGACGGTAGTCAAATCAACTGGATTTCTTGTCACGGTATAAAAAGAGATTAAAAAAAAAATAAAAATTTAGTTCCCTTTCTTTGATCTATGCAACAGAAATCAGTTGTTACTGAAAGAGTTTTCAGTTTTTTGAAGCCACTTGTGACACTATTTTCTGGGATTTCTACACTGTACATTAATCATCTTAGCAAATTCAAAGTATCAATGCCATTTCAATGGCCCTAGTAAGAGAAAAAGAACCAAAAAAAATCCCTATATTTGACTTAAGCAACAGGTGTCGTCTGCTATGGAATGTGCCGTAAGTCGATTTTTCATGTTTTCGCGGGCGTGTAACTGGCATGTATGAGACGGTAGTCAACACAACTGGATTTCTTGTCATTGTATAAAAAGAGATTTAAAAAAAAATTAAAATTTAGTTCCCTTTGTTTGATTTATGCAATAGAAATCAGTTGCTACTGAAAGAGTTTTCAGTCTTTTTTAGCCACTTGTGACATTATCTTCTGGGGTTTCTGCACTGTACATTGATCATCTTAGCATATTCAAAGTATCAATGCCAATAAAATGGCCCTAGTAAGAGAAAAAGAACCAAAAAAAATCCCTATATTTGACTTAAGCAACAGGTGTCGTCTGCTATGGAACGTGCCGTAAGTCGATTTTTCGTGTTTTTGCGGGTGCGTAACTGGCACGTATGAGACGGAAGTCAATGTAACTGGGTTTCTTGTTACGGTAAAAAGAGATTAAAAAAAAAATTAAAATTTAGTTCCCTTTATTTGATTTATGCAATAGGAAGCAGTTGCTACTGAAAGAGTTTTCAGTCTTTTTTAGCCACTTGTGACATTATTTTCTTATTTTCTGGGGTTTCTACACTGTACATTGATCATCTTAGCATATTTAAAGTATCAATGTACAGTATGGCAGTTGGCCTGAATTAGAAAAGCAGATCGAATTAAGGGATCAAGGGATCAGGGGAAGTCAATCTTGCAAGGTGCTAGAAGGCACCAAAACAAGGTCTTCTGTCACCCTGTTTTCTTAAATTTTCGCCCATTTTCAGTGAAATCTGGCATTGGTGGAGGGTGCATGCCTGGCAGTTTGCCAAGGACTGCATAACAGCCTTCAAAGAAGACTTTAAATCCACTTTTATGCCGATTCTTGCTCACTGTTTTCTATCGATATTTTCGGGCGCCATTTCAAATGGCACAGAGCTTTCTGATTGGATGATTGTGGGGGTGTGTCTGCAATTTGATTGGCTGATTGGGCGCAATATTGAATTTCTCAAAGCTTTTCTGATTGGATAATTTGAAGAGAGGGATGAGATTTGATTGGCTGATTGGACGCCATTTTGATTTTCTAAAACCTTCTGTGATTGGATAATTTAAGAGAGGCCTGAGATTTGATTGGCTGATTGGAAGGGGGGGAAATCTCTGTATATCTATGTTAAATCTTCGGGTCATTTCAGCCTATTCAATGGCAAAGAGGGTTTGACCCCTGCACCAAGACCTTTTTTGGGTCCTGATGGTCAGAGGTTGAATCCCCAACTTTGCCATTTTATCTATTTTACCTATTTTTATTATTAGTCATTCTTACATCTTATTGTATTTCATTGGCCTATTTCTGAATTCTCAAACAAGAACAAGATTTCTTATTGGAAAAAGTTTATGCAACAGCAACCGGTTGCTTCTGGATCAATGTTTTTGCGCAGCGGTTAAACATAAAATAGACTTATGACTCACACGGTCACCAAAATTGGTTCAATGTTTTTCGTGACCCTGGTAAGAAAACGAATTTGGTTTACCTTTCTTTGATGTGCAACAGGTATCACTTGCCTCGGAAAGTGTCCAAATTGATTTTATGATTTTATGCACAGCACTAACGGTCACGTATGGGTGGGATAGTCATCGTAACCAATTCAATGGCCCTAGTAAGAGAAAACGAAAAAAAAAAAATTCCCTATATTCGACTTAAGCAACAGGTGTCGTCTGCTATGGAATGTGCCGTAAGTCGATTTTTCATGTTTTCGCGGGCGCATAACTGGCACGTATGAGACGGTAGTCAAATCAACTGGATTTCTTGTCACGGTATAGAAAGAGATTAAAAAAAAAAATAAAAATTTAGTTCCCTTTCTTTGATCTATGCAACAGAAATCAGTTGTTACTGAAAGAGTTTTCAGTTTTTTGAAGCCACTTGTGACACTATTTTCTGGGATTTCTACACTGTACATTAATCATCTTAGCAAATTCAAAGTATCAATGCCATTTCAATGGCCCTAGTAAGAGAAAAAGAACCAAAAAAAATCCATATATTTGACTTAAGCAACAGGTGTCGTCTGCTATGGAATGTGCCGTAAGTCGATTTTTCATGTTTTCGCGGGCGCGTAACTGGCACGTATGAGACGGTAGTCAACACAACTGGATTTCTTGTCATTGTATAAAAAGAGATTTAAAAAAAAATTAAAATTTAGTTCCCTTTGTTTGATTTATGCAATAGAAATCAGTTGCTACTGAAAGAGTTTTCAGTCTTTTTTAGCCACTTGTGACATTATCTTCTGGGGTTTCTGCACTGTACATTGATCATCTTAGCATATTCAAAGTATCAATGCCAATAAAATGGCCCTAGTAAGAGAAAAAGAACCAAAAACAATCCCTATATTTGACTTAAGCAACAGGTGTCGTCTGCTATGGAACGTGCCGTAAGTCGATTTTTCGTGTTTTTGCGGGTGCGTAACTGGCACGTATGAGACGGTAGTCAACGTAACTGGGTTTCTTGTTACGGTAAAAAGAGATTAAAAAAAAAATTAAAATTTAGTTCCCTTTATTTGATTTATGCAATAGGAAGCAGTTGCTACTGAAAGAGTTTTCAGTCTTTTTTAGCCACTTGTGACATTATTTTCTTATTTTCTGGGGTTTCTACACTGTACATTGATCATCTTAGCATATTTAAAGTATCAATGTACAGTATGGCAGTTGGCCTGAATTAGAAAAGCAGATCGAATTAAGGGATCAAGGGATCAGGGGAAGTCAATCTTGCAAGGTGCTAGAAGGCACCAAAACAAGGTCTTCTGTCACCCTGTTTTCTTAAATTTTCGCCCATTTTCAGTGAAATCTGGCATTGGTGGAGGGTGCATGCCTGGCAGTTTGCCAAGGACTGCATAACAGCCTTCAAAGAAGACTTTAAATCCACTTTTATGCCGATTCTTGCTCACTGTTTTCTATCGATATTTTCGGGCGCCATTTCAAATGGCACAGAGCTTTCTGATTGGATGATTGTGGGGGTGTGTCTGCAATTTGATTGGCTGATTGGGCGCAATATTGAATTTCTCAAAGCTTTTCTGATTGGATAATTTGAAGAGAGGGATGAGATTTGATTGGCTGATTGGACGCCATTTTGATTTTCTAAAACCTTCTGTGATTGGATAATTTAAGAGAGGCCTGAGATTTGATTGGCTGATTGGAAGGGGGGGAAATCTCTGTATATCTATGTTAAATCTTCGGGTCATTTCAGCCTATTCAATGGCAAAGAGGGTTTGACCCCTGCACCAAGACCTTTTTTGGGTCCTGATGGTCAGAGGTTGAATCCCCAACTTTGCCATTTTATCTATTTTACCTATTTTTATTATTAGTCATTCTTACATCTTATTGTATTTCATTGGCCTATTTCTGAATTCTCAAACAAGAACAAGATTTCTTATTGGAAAAAGTTTATGCAACAGCAACCGGTTGCTTCTGGATCAATGTTTTTGCGCAGCGGTTAAACATAAAATAGACTTATGACTCACACGGTCACCAAAATTGGTTCAATGTTTTTCGTGACCCTGGTAAGAAAACGAATTTGGTTTACCTTTCTTTGATGTGCAACAGGTATCACTTGCCTCGGAAAGTGTCCAAATTGATTTTATGATTTTATGCACAGCACTAACGGTCACGTATGGGTGGGATAGTCATCGTAACCAATTCAATGGCCCTAGTAAGAGAAAACGAAAAAAAAAAAAATTCCCTATATTCGACTTAAGCAACAGGTGTCGTCTGCTATGGAATGTGCCGTAAGTCGATTTTTCATGTTTTCACGGGCGCATAACTGGCACGTATGAGACGGTAGTCAAATCAACTGGATTTCTTGTCACGGTATAAAAAGAGATTAAAAAAAAAAATAAAAATTTAGTTCCCTTTCTTTGATCTATGCAACAGAAATCAGTTGTTACTGAAAGAGTTTTCAGTTTTTTGAAGCCACTTGTGACACTATTTTCTGGGATTTCTACACTGTACATTAATCATCTTAGCAAATTCAAAGTATCAATGCCATTTCAATGGCCCTAGTAAGAGAAAAAGAACCAAAAAAAATCCCTATATTTGACTTAAGCAACAGGTGTCGTCTGCTATGGAATGTGCCGTAAGTCGATTTTTCATGTTTTCGCGGGCGCGTAACTGGCACGTATGAGACGGTAGTCAACACAACTGGATTTCTTGTCATTGTATAAAAAGAGATTTAAAAAAAAATTAAAATTTAGTTCCCTTTGTTTGATTTATGCAATAGAAATCAGTTGCTACTGAAAGAGTTTTCAGTCTTTTTTAGCCACTTGTGACATTATCTTCTGGGGTTTCTGCACTGTACATTGATCATCTTAGCATATTCAAAGTATCAATGCCAATAAAATGGCCCTAGTAAGAGAAAAAGAACCAAAAACAATCCCTATATTTGACTTAAGCAACAGGTGTCGTCTGCTATGGAACGTGCCGTAAGTCGATTTTTCGTGTTTTTGCGGGTGCGTAACTGGCACGTATGAGACGGTAGTCAACGTAACTGGGTTTCTTGTTACGGTAAAAAGAGATTAAAAAAAAAATTAAAATTTAGTTCCCTTTATTTGATTTATGCAATAGGAAGCAGTTGCTACTGAAAGAGTTTTCAGTCTTTTTTAGCCACTTGTGACATTATTTTCTTATTTTCTGGGGTTTCTACACTGTACATTGATCATCTTAGCATATTTAAAGTATCAATGTACAGTATGGCAGTTGGCCTGAATTAGAAAAGCAGATCGAATTAAGGGATCAAGGGATCAGGGGAAGTCAATCTTGCAAGGTGCTAGAAGGCACCAAAACAAGGTCTTCTGTCACCCTGTTTTCTTAAATTTTCGCCCATTTTCAGTGAAATCTGGCATTGGTGGAGGGTGCATGCCTGGCAGTTTGCCAAGGACTGCATAACAGCCTTCAAAGAAGACTTTAAATCCACTTTTATGCCGATTCTTGCTCACTGTTTTCTATCGATATTTTCGGGCGCCATTTCAAATGGCACAGAGCTTTCTGATTGGATGATTGTGGGGGTGTGTCTGCAATTTGATTGGCTGATTGGGCGCAATATTGAATTTCTCAAAGCTTTTCTGATTGGATAATTTGAAGAGAGGGATGAGATTTGATTGGCTGATTGGACGCCATTTTGATTTTCTAAAACCTTCTGTGATTGGATAATTTAAGAGAGGCCTGAGATTTGATTGGCTGATTGGAAGGGGGGGAAATCTCTGTATATCTATGTTAAATCTTCGGGTCATTTCAGCCTATTCAATGGCAAAGAGGGTTTGACCCCTGCACCAAGACCTTTTTTGGGTCCTGATGGTCAGAGGTTGAATCCCCAACTTTGCCATTTTATCTATTTTACCTATTTTTATTATTAGTCATTCTTACATCTTATTGTATTTCATTGGCCTATTTCTGAATTCTCAAACAAGAACAAGATTTCTTATTGGAAAAAGTTTATGCAACAGCAACCGGTTGCTTCTGGATCAATGTTTTTGCGCAGCGGTTAAACATAAAATAGACTTATGACTCACACGGTCACCAAAATTGGTTCAATGTTTTTCGTGACCCTGGTAAGAAAACGAATTTGGTTTACCTTTCTTTGATGTGCAACAGGTATCACTTGCCTCGGAAAGTGTCCAAATTGATTTTATGATTTTATGCACAGCACTAACGGTCACGTATGGGTGGGATAGTCATCGTAACCAATTCAATGGCCCTAGTAAGAGAAAACGAAAAAAAAAAAAATTCCCTATATTCGACTTAAGCAACAGGTGTCGTCTGCTATGGAATGTGCCGTAAGTCGATTTTTCATGTTTTCGCAGGCGCATAACTGGCACGTATGAGACGGTAGTCAAATCAACTGGATTTCTTGTCACGGTATAAAAAGAGATTAAAAAAAAAAATAAAAATTTAGTTCCCTTTGTTTGATCTATGCAACAGAAATCAGTTGTTACTGAAAGAGTTTTCAGTTTTTTGAAGCCACTTGTGACACTATTTTCTGGGATTTCTACACTGTACATTAATCATCTTAGCAAATTCAAAGTATCAATGCCATTTCAATGGCCCTAGTAAGAGAAAAAGAACCAAAAAAAATCCCTATATTTGACTTAAGCAACAGGTGTCGTCTGCTATGGAATGTGCCGTAAGTCGATTTTTCATGTTTTCGCGGGCGCGTAACTGGCACGTATGAGACGGTAGTCAACACAACTGGATTTCTTGTCATTGTATAAAAAGAGATTTAAAAAAAAATTAAAATTTAGTTCCCTTTGTTTGATTTATGCAATAGAAATCAGTTGCTACTGAAAGAGTTTTCAGTCTTTTTTAGCCACTTGTGACATTATCTTCTGGGGTTTCTGCACTGTACATTGATCATCTTAGCATATTCAAAGTATCAATGCCAATAAAATGGCCCTAGTAAGAGAAAAAGAACCAAAAACAATCCCTATATTTGACTTAAGCAACAGGTGTCGTCTGCTATGGAACGTGCCGTAAGTCGATTTTTCGTGTTTTTGCGGGTGCGTAACTGGCACGTATGAGACGGTAGTCAACGTAACTGGGTTTCTTGTTACGGTAAAAAGAGATTAAAAAAAAATTAAAATTTAGTTCCCTTTATTTGATTTATGCAATAGGAAGCAGTTGCTACTGAAAGAGTTTTCAGTCTTTTTTAGCCACTTGTGACATTATTTTCTTATTTTCTGGGGTTTCTACACTGTACATTGATCATCTTAGCATATTTAAAGTATCAATGTACAGTATGGCAGTTGGCCTGAATTAGAAAAGCAGATCGAATTAAGGGATCAAGGGATCAGGGGAAGTCAATCTTGCAAGGTGCTAGAAGGCACCAAAACAAGGTCTTCTGTCACCCTGTTTTCTTAAATTTTCGCCCATTTTCAGTGAAATCTGGCATTGGTGGAGGGTGCATGCCTGGCAGTTTGCCAAGGACTGCATAACAGCCTTCAAAGAAGACTTTAAATCCACTTTTATGCCGATTCTTGCTCACTGTTTTCTATCGATATTTTCGGGCGCCATTTCAAATGGCACAGAGCTTTCTGATTGGATGATTGTGGGGGTGTGTCTGCAATTTGATTGGCTGATTGGGCGCAATATTGAATTTCTCAAAGCTTTTCTGATTGGATAATTTGAAGAGAGGGATGAGATTTGATTGGCTGATTGGACGCCATTTTGATTTTCTAAAACCTTCTGTGATTGGATAATTTAAGAGAGGCCTGAGATTTGATTGGCTGATTGGAAGGGGGGGAAATCTCTGTATATCTATGTTAAATCTTCGGGTCATTTCAGCCTATTCAATGGCAAAGAGGGTTTGACCCCTGCACCAAGACCTTTTTTGGGTCCTGATGGTCAGAGGTTGAATCCCCAACTTTGCCATTTTATCTATTTTACCTATTTTTATTATTAGTCATTCTTACATCTTATTGTATTTCATTGGCCTATTTCTGAATTCTCAAACAAGAACAAGATTTCTTATTGGAAAAAGTTTATGCAACAGCAACCGGTTGCTTCTGGATCAATGTTTTTGCGCAGCGGTTAAACATAAAATAGACTTATGACTCACACGGTCACCAAAATTGGTTCAATGTTTTTCGTGACCCTGGTAAGAAAACGAATTTGGTTTACCTTTCTTTGATGTGCAACAGGTATCACTTGCCTCGGAAAGTGTCCAAATTGATTTTATGATTTTATGCACAGCACTAACGGTCACGTATGGGTGGGATAGTCATCGTAACCAATTCAATGGCCCTAGTAAGAGAAAACGAAAAAAAAAAAAATTCCCTATATTCGACTTAAGCAACAGGTGTCGTCTGCTATGGAATGTGCCGTAAGTCGATTTTTCATGTTTTCACGGGCGCATAACTGGCACGTATGAGACGGTAGTCAAATCAACTGGATTTCTTGTCACGGTATAAAAAGAGATTAAAAAAAAAATAAAAATTTAGTTCCCTTTGTTTGATCTATGCAACAGAAATCAGTTGTTACTGAAAGAGTTTTCAGTTTTTTGAAGCCACTTGTGACACTATTTTCTGGGATTTCTACACTGTACATTAATCATCTTAGCAAATTCAAAGTATCAATGCCATTTCAATGGCCCTAGTAAGAGAAAAAGAACCAAAAAAAATCCCTATATTTGACTTAAGCAACAGGTGTCGTCTGCTATGGAATGTGCCGTAAGTCGATTTTTCATGTTTTCGCGGGCGCGTAACTGGCATGTATGAGACGGTAGTCAACACAACTGGATTTCTTGTCATTGTATAAAAAGAGATTTAAAAAAAAATTAAAATTTAGTTCCCTTTGTTTGATTTATGCAATAGAAATCAGTTGCTACTGAAAGAGTTTTCAGTCTTTTTTAGCCACTTGTGACATTATCTTCTGGGGTTTCTGCACTGTACATTGATCATCTTAGCATATTCAAAGTATCAATGCCAATAAAATGGCCCTAGTAAGAGAAAAAGAACCAAAAACAATCCCTATATTTGACTTAAGCAACAGGTGTCGTCTGCTATGGAACGTGCCGTAAGTCGATTTTTCGTGTTTTTGCGGGTGCGTAACTGGCACGTATGAGACGGTAGTCAACGTAACTGGGTTTCTTGTTACGGTAAAAAGAGATTAAAAAAAAAATTAAAATTTAGTTCCCTTTATTTGATTTATGCAATAGGAAGCAGTTGCTACTGAAAGAGTTTTCAGTCTTTTTTAGCCACTTGTGACATTATTTTCTTATTTTCTGGGGTTTCTACACTGTACATTGATCATCTTAGCATATTTAAAGTATCAATGTACAGTATGGCAGTTGGCCTGAATTAGAAAAGCAGATCGAATTAAGGGATCAAGGGATCAGGGGAAGTCAATCTTGCAAGGTGCTAGAAGGCACCAAAACAAGGTCTTCTGTCACCCTGTTTTCTTAAATTTTCGCCCATTTTCAGTGAAATCTGGCATTGGTGGAGGGTGCATGCCTGGCAGTTTGCCAAGGACTGCATAACAGCCTTCAAAGAAGACTTTAAATCCACTTTTATGCCGATTCTTGTTCACTGGTTTCTATCGATATTTTCGGGCGCCATTTCAAATGGCACAGAGCTTTCTGATTGGATGATTGTGGGGGTGTGTCTGCAATTTGATTGGCTGATTGGGCGCAATATTGAATTTCTCAAAGCTTTTCTGATTGGATAATTTGAAGAGAGGGATGAGATTTGATTGGCTGATTGGACGCCATTTTGATTTTCTAAAACCTTCTGTGATTGGATAATTTAAGAGAGGCCTGAGATTTGATTGGCTGATTGGAAGGGGGGGAAATCTCTGTATATCTATGTTAAATCTTCGGGTCATTTCAGCCTATTCAATGGCAAAGAGGGTTTGACCCCTGCACCAAGACCTTTTTTGGGTCCTGATGGTCAGAGGTTGAATCCCCAACTTTGCCATTTTATCTATTTTACCTATTTTTATTATTAGTCATTCTTACATCTTATTGTATTTCATTGGCCTATTTCTGAATTCTCAAACAAGAACAAGATTTCTTATTGGAAAAAGTTTATGCAACAGCAACCGGTTGCTTCTGGATCAATGTTTTTGCGCAGCGGTTAAACATAAAATAGACTTATGACTCACACGGTCACCAAAATTGGTTCAATGTTTTTCGTGACCCTGGTAAGAAAACGAATTTGGTTTACCTTTCTTTGATGTGCAACAGGTATCACTTGCCTCGGAAAGTGTCCAAATTGATTTTATGATTTTATGCACAGCACTAACGGTCACGTATGGGTGGGATAGTCATCGTAACCAATTCAATGGCCCTAGTAAGAGAAAACGAAAAAAAAAAAAAATTCCCTATATTCGACTTAAGCAACAGGTGTCGTCTGCTATGGAATGTGCCGTAAGTCGATTTTTCATGTTTTCGCGGGCGCATAACTGGCACGTATGAGACGGTAGTCAAATCAACTGGATTTCTTGTCACGGTATAAAAAGAGATTAAAAAAAAAAATAAAAATTTAGTTCCCTTTGTTTGATCTATGCAACAGAAATCAGTTGTTACTGAAAGAGTTTTCAGTTTTTTGAAGCCACTTGTGACACTATTTTCTGGGATTTCTACACTGTACATTAATCATCTTAGCAAATTCAAAGTATCAATGCCATTTCAATGGCCCTAGTAAGAGAAAAAGAACCAAAAAAAATCCCTATATTTGACTTAAGCAACAGGTGTCGTCTGCTATGGAATGTGCCGTAAGTCGATTTTTCATGTTTTCGCGGGCGCGTAACTGGCACGTATGAGACGGTAGTCAACACAACTGGATTTCTTGTCATTGTATAAAAAGAGATTTAAAAAAAAATTAAAATTTAGTTCCCTTTGTTTGATTTATGCAATAGAAATCAGTTGCTACTGAAAGAGTTTTCAGTCTTTTTTAGCCACTTGTGACATTATCTTCTGGGGTTTCTGCACTGTACATTGATCATCTTAGCATATTCAAAGTATCAATGCCAATAAAATGGCCCTAGTAAGAGAAAAAGAACCAAAAACAATCCCTATATTTGACTTAAGCAACAGGTGTCGTCTGCTATGGAACGTGCCGTAAGTCGATTTTTCGTGTTTTTGCGGGTGCGTAACTGGCACGTATGAGACGGTAGTCAACGTAACTGGGTTTCTTGTTACGGTAAAAAGAGATTAAAAAAAAATTAAAATTTAGTTCCCTTTATTTGATTTATGCAATAGGAAGCAGTTGCTACTGAAAGAGTTTTCAGTCTTTTTTAGCCACTTGTGACATTATTTTCTTATTTTCTGGGGTTTCTACACTGTACATTGATCATCTTAGCATATTTAAAGTATCAATGTACAGTATGGCAGTTGGCCTGAATTAGAAAAGCAGATCGAATTAAGGGATCAAGGGATCAGGGGAAGTCAATCTTGCAAGGTGCTAGAAGGCACCAAAACAAGGTCTTCTGTCACCCTGTTTTCTTAAATTTTCGCCCATTTTCAGTGAAATCTGGCATTGGTGGAGGGTGCATGCCTGGCAGTTTGCCAAGGACTGCATAACAGCCTTCAAAGAAGACTTTAAATCCACTTTTATGCCGATTCTTGCTCACTGTTTTCTATCGATATTTTCGGGCGCCATTTCAAATGGCACAGAGCTTTCTGATTGGATGATTGTGGGGGTGTGTCTGCAATTTGATTGGCTGATTGGGCGCAATATTGAATTTCTCAAAGCTTTTCTGATTGGATAATTTGAAGAGAGGGATGAGATTTGATTGGCTGATTGGACGCCATTTTGATTTTCTAAAACCTTCTGTGATTGGATAATTTAAGAGAGGCCTGAGATTTGATTGGCTGATTGGAAGGGGGGGAAATCTCTGTATATCTATGTTAAATCTTCGGGTCATTTCAGCCTATTCAATGGCAAAGAGGGTTTGACCCCTGCACCAAGACCTTTTTTGGGTCCTGATGGTCAGAGGTTGAATCCCCAACTTTGCCATTTTATCTATTTTACCTATTTTTATTATTAGTCATTCTTACATCTTATTGTATTTCATTGGCCTATTTCTGAATTCTCAAACAAGAACAAGATTTCTTATTGGAAAAAGTTTATGCAACAGCAACCGGTTGCTTCTGGATCAATGTTTTTGCGCAGCGGTTAAACATAAAATAGACTTATGACTCACACGGTCACCAAAATTGGTTCAATGTTTTTCGTGACCCTGGTAAGAAAACGAATTTGGTTTACCTTTCTTTTATGTGCAACAGGTATCACTTGCCTCGGAAAGTGTCCAAATTGATTTTATGATTTTATGCACAGCACTAACGGTCACGTATGGGTGGGATAGTCATCGTAACCAATTCAATGGCCCTAGTAAGAGAAAACGAAAAAAAAAAAAATTCCCTATATTCGACTTAAGCAACAGGTGTCGTCTGCTATGGAATGTGCCGTAAGTCGATTTTTCATGTTTTCACGGGCGCATAACTGGCACGTATGAGACGGTAGTCAAATCAACTGGATTTCTTGTCACGGTATAAAAAGAGATTAAAAAAAAAATAAAAATTTAGTTCCCTTTGTTTGATCTATGCAACAGAAATCAGTTGTTACTGAAAGAGTTTTCAGTTTTTTGAAGCCACTTGTGACACTATTTTCTGGGATTTCTACACTGTACATTAATCATCTTAGCAAATTCAAAGTATCAATGCCATTTCAATGGCCCTAGTAAGAGAAAAAGAACCAAAAAAAATCCCTATATTTGACTTAAGCAACAGGTGTCGTCTGCTATGGAATGTGCCGTAAGTCGATTTTTCATGTTTTCGCGGGCGCGTAACTGGCATGTATGAGACGGTAGTCAACACAACTGGATTTCTTGTCATTGTATAAAAAGAGATTTAAAAAAAAATTAAAATTTAGTTCCCTTTGTTTGATTTATGCAATAGAAATCAGTTGCTACTGAAAGAGTTTTCAGTCTTTTTTAGCCACTTGTGACATTATCTTCTGGGGTTTCTGCACTGTACATTGATCATCTTAGCATATTCAAAGTATCAATGCCAATAAAATGGCCCTAGTAAGAGAAAAAGAACCAAAAACAATCCCTATATTTGACTTAAGCAACAGGTGTCGTCTGCTATGGAACGTGCCGTAAGTCGATTTTTCGTGTTTTTGCGGGTGCGTAACTGGCACGTATGAGACGGTAGTCAACGTAACTGGGTTTCTTGTTACGGTAAAAAGAGATTAAAAAAAAAATTAAAATTTAGTTCCCTTTATTTGATTTATGCAATAGGAAGCAGTTGCTACTGAAAGAGTTTTCAGTCTTTTTTAGCCACTTGTGACATTATTTTCTTATTTTCTGGGGTTTCTACACTGTACATTGATCATCTTAGCATATTTAAAGTATCAATGTACAGTATGGCAGTTGGCCTGAATTAGAAAAGCAGATCGAATTAAGGGATCAAGGGATCAGGGGAAGTCAATCTTGCAAGGTGCTAGAAGGCACCAAAACAAGGTCTTCTGTCACCCTGTTTTCTTAAATTTTCGCCCATTTTCAGTGAAATCTGGCATTGGTGGAGGGTGCATGCCTGGCAGTTTGCCAAGGACTGCATAACAGCCTTCAAAGAAGACTTTAAATCCACTTTTATGCCGATTCTTGTTCACTGGTTTCTATCGATATTTTCGGGCGCCATTTCAAATGGCACAGAGCTTTCTGATTGGATGATTGTGGGGGTGTGTCTGCAATTTGATTGGCTGATTGGGCGCAATATTGAATTTCTCAAAGCTTTTCTGATTGGATAATTTGAAGAGAGGGATGAGATTTGATTGGCTGATTGGACGCCATTTTGATTTTCTAAAACCTTCTGTGATTGGATAATTTAAGAGAGGCCTGAGATTTGATTGGCTGATTGGAAGGGGGGGAAATCTCTGTATATCTATGTTAAATCTTCGGGTCATTTCAGCCTATTCAATGGCAAAGAGGGTTTGACCCCTGCACCAAGACCTTTTTTGGGTCCTGATGGTCAGAGGTTGAATCCCCAACTTTGCCATTTTATCTATTTTACCTATTTTTATTATTAGTCATTCTTACATCTTATTGTATTTCATTGGCCTATTTCTGAATTCTCAAACAAGAACAAGATTTCTTATTGGAAAAAGTTTATGCAACAGCAACCGGTTGCTTCTGGATCAATGTTTTTGCGCAGCGGTTAAACATAAAATAGACTTATGACTCACACGGTCACCAAAATTGGTTCAATGTTTTTCGTGACCCTGGTAAGAAAACGAATTTGGTTTACCTTTCTTTGATGTGCAACAGGTATCACTTGCCTCGGAAAGTGTCCAAATTGATTTTATGATTTTATGCACAGCACTAACGGTCACGTATGGGTGGGATAGTCATCGTAACCAATTCAATGGCCCTAGTAAGAGAAAACGAAAAAAAAAAAAAATTCCCTATATTCGACTTAAGCAACAGGTGTCGTCTGCTATGGAATGTGCCGTAAGTCGATTTTTCATGTTTTCGCGGGCGCATAACTGGCACGTATGAGACGGTAGTCAAATCAACTGGATTTCTTGTCACGGTATAAAAAGAGATTAAAAAAAAAAATAAAAATTTAGTTCCCTTTGTTTGATCTATGCAACAGAAATCAGTTGTTACTGAAAGAGTTTTCAGTTTTTTGAAGCCACTTGTGACACTATTTTCTGGGATTTCTACACTGTACATTAATCATCTTAGCAAATTCAAAGTATCAATGCCATTTCAATGGCCCTAGTAAGAGAAAAAGAACCAAAAAAAATCCCTATATTTGACTTAAGCAACAGGTGTCGTCTGCTATGGAATGTGCCGTAAGTCGATTTTTCATGTTTTCGCGGGCGCGTAACTGGCACGTATGAGACGGTAGTCAACACAACTGGATTTCTTGTCATTGTATAAAAAGAGATTTAAAAAAAAATTAAAATTTAGTTCCCTTTGTTTGATTTATGCAATAGAAATCAGTTGCTACTGAAGGAGTTTTCAGTCTTTTTTAGCCACTTGTGACATTATCTTCTGGGGTTTCTGCACTGTACATTGATCATCTTAGCATATTCAAAGTATCAATGCCAATAAAATGGCCCTAGTAAGAGAAAAAGAACCAAAAAAAATCCCTATATTTGACTTAAGCAACAGGTGTCGTCTGCTATGGAATGTGCCGTAAGTCGATTTTTCGTGTTTTTGCGGGTGCGTAACTGGCACGTATGAGACGGTAGTCAACGTAACTGGGTTTCTTGTTACGGTAAAAAGAGATTAAAAAAAAAATTAAAATTTAGTTCCCTTTATTTGATTTATGCAATAGGAAGCAGTTGCTACTGAAAGAGTTTTCAGTCTTTTTTAGCCACTTGTGACATTATTTCTTATTTTCTGGGGTTTCTACACTGTACATTGATCATCTTAGCATATTTAAAGTATCAATGTACAGTATGGCAGTTGGCCTGAATTAGAAAAGCAGATCGAATTAAGGGATCAAGGGATCAGGGGAAGTCAATCTTGCAAGGTGCTAGAAGGCACCAAAACAAGGTCTTCTGTCACCCTGTTTTCTTAAATTTTCGCCCATTTTCAGTGAAATCTGGCATTGGTGGAGGGTGCATGCCTGGCAGTTTGCCAAGGACTGCATAACAGCCTTCAAAGAAGACTTTAAATCCACTTTTATGCCGATTCTTGCTCACTGTTTTCTATCGATATTTTCGGGCGCCATTTCAAATGGCACAGAGCTTTCTGATTGGATGATTGTGGGGGTGTGTCTGCAATTTGATTGGCTGATTGGGCGCAATATTGAATTTCTCAAAGCTTTTCTGATTGGATAATTTGAAGAGAGGGATGAGATTTGATTGGCTGATTGGACGCCATTTTGATTTTCTAAAACCTTCTGTGATTGGATAATTTAAGAGAGGCCTGAGATTTGATTGGCTGATTGGAAGGGGGGGAAATCTCTGTATATCTATGTTAAATCTTCGGGTCATTTCAGCCTATTCAATGGCAAAGAGGGTTTGACCCCTGCACCAAGACCTTTTTTGGGTCCTGATGGTCAGAGGTTGAATCCCCAACTTTGCCATTTTATCTATTTTACCTATTTTTATTATTAGTCATTCTTACATCTTATTGTATTTCATTGGCCTATTTCTGAATTCTCAAACAAGAACAAGATTTCTTATTGGAAAAAGTTTATGCAACAGCAACCGGTTGCTTCTGGATCAATGTTTTTGCGCAGCGGTTAAACATAAAATAGACTTATGACTCACACGGTCACCAAAATTGGTTCAATGTTTTTCGTGACCCTGGTAAGAAAACGAATTTGGTTTACCTTTCTTTGATGTGCAACAGGTATCACTTGCCTCGGAAAGTGTCCAAATTGATTTTATGACAGCACTAACGGTCACGTATGGGTGGGATAGTCATCGTAACCAATTCAATGGCCCTAGTAAGAGAAAACGAAAAAAAAAAAAATTCCCTATATTCGACTTAAGCAACAGGTGTCGTCTGCTATGGAATGTGCCGTAAGTCGATTTTTCATGTTTTCACGGGCGCATAACTGGCACGTATGAGACGGTAGTCAAATCAACTGGATTTCTTGTCACGGTATAAAAAGAGATTAAAAAAAAAAATAAAAATTTAGTTCCCTTTGTTTGATCTATGCAACAGAAATCAGTTGTTACTGAAAGAGTTTTCAGTTTTTTGAAGCCACTTGTGACACTATTTTCTGGGATTTCTACACTGTACATTAATCATCTTAGCAAATTCAAAGTATCAATGCCATTTCAATGGCCCTAGTAAGAGAAAAAGAACCAAAAAAAATCCCTATATTTGACTTAAGCAACAGGTGTCGTCTGCTATGGAATGTGCCGTAAGTCGATTTTTCATGTTTTCGCGGGCGCGTAACTGGCATGTATGAGACGGTAGTCAACACAACTGGATTTCTTGTCATTGTATAAAAAGAGATTTAAAAAAAAATTAAAATTTAGTTCCCTTTGTTTGATTTATGCAATAGAAATCAGTTGCTACTGAAAGAGTTTTCAGTCTTTTTTAGCCACTTGTGACATTATCTTCTGGGGTTTCTGCACTGTACATTGATCATCTTAGCATATTCAAAGTATCAATGCCAATAAAATGGCCCTAGTAAGAGAAAAAGAACCAAAAAAAATCCCTATATTTGACTTAAGCAACAGGTGTCGTCTGCTATGGAACGTGCCGTAAGTCGATTTTTCGTGTTTTTGCGGGTGCGTAACTGGCACGTATGAGACGGAAGTCAATGTAACTGGGTTTCTTGTTACGGTAAAAAGAGATTAAAAAAAAAATTAAAATTTAGTTCCCTTTATTTGATTTATGCAATAGGAAGCAGTTGCTACTGAAAGAGTTTTCAGTCTTTTTTAGCCACTTGTGACATTATTTTCTTATTTTCTGGGGTTTCTACACTGTACATTGATCATCTTAGCATATTTAAAGTATCAATGTACAGTATGGCAGTTGGCCTGAATTAGAAAAGCAGATCGAATTAAGGGATCAAGGGATCAGGGGAAGTCAATCTTGCAAGGTGCTAGAAGGCACCAAAACAAGGTCTTCTGTCACCCTGTTTTCTTAAATTTTCGCCCATTTTCAGTGAAATCTGGCATTGGTGGAGGGTGCATGCCTGGCAGTTTGCCAAGGACTGCATAACAGCCTTCAAAGAAGACTTTAAATCCACTTTTATGCCGATTCTTGCTCACTGTTTTCTATCGATATTTTCGGGCGCCATTTCAAATGGCACAGAGCTTTCTGATTGGATGATTGTGGGGGTGTGTCTGCAATTTGATTGGCTGATTGGGCGCAATATTGAATTTCTCAAAGCTTTTCTGATTGGATAATTTGAAGAGAGGGATGAGATTTGATTGGCTGATTGGACGCCATTTTGATTTTCTAAAACCTTCTGTGATTGGATAATTTAAGAGAGGCCTGAGATTTGATTGGCTGATTGGAAGGGGGGGAAATCTCTGTATATCTATGTTAAATCTTCGGGTCATTTCAGCCTATTCAATGGCAAAGAGGGTTTGACCCCTGCACCAAGACCTTTTTTGGGTCCTGATGGTCAGAGGTTGAATCCCCAACTTTGCCATTTTATCTATTTTACCTATTTTTATTATTAGTCATTCTTACATCTTATTGTATTTCATTGGCCTATTTCTGAATTCTCAAACAAGAACAAGATTTCTTATTGGAAAAAGTTTATGCAACAGCAACCGGTTGCTTCTGGATCAATGTTTTTGCGCAGCGGTTAAACATAAAATAGACTTATGACTCACACGGTCACCAAAATTGGTTCAATGTTTTTCGTGACCCTGGTAAGAAAACGAATTTGGTTTACCTTTCTTTGATGTGCAACAGGTATCACTTGCCTCGGAAAGTGTCCAAATTGATTTTATGATTTTATGCACAGCACTAACGGTCACGTATGGGTGGGATAGTCATCGTAACCAATTCAATGGCCCTAGTAAGAGAAAACGAAAAAAAAAAAAATTCCCTATATTCGACTTAAGCAACAGGTGTCGTCTGCTATGGAATGTGCCGTAAGTCGATTTTTCATGTTTTCGCGGGCGCATAACTGGCACGTATGAGACGGTAGTCAAATCAACTGGATTTCTTGTCACGGTATAAAAAGAGATTAAAAAAAAAAATAAAAATTTAGTTCCCTTTCTTTGATCTATGCAACAGAAATCAGTTGTTACTGAAAGAGTTTTCAGTTTTTTGAAGCCACTTGTGACACTATTTTCTGGGATTTCTACACTGTACATTAATCATCTTAGCAAATTCAAAGTATCAATGCCATTTCAATGGCCCTAGTAAGAGAAAAAGAACCAAAAAAAATCCCTATATTTGACTTAAGCAACAGGTGTCGTCTGCTATGGAATGTGCCGTAAGTCGATTTTTCATGTTTTCGCGGGCGCGTAACTGGCACGTATGAGACGGTAGTCAACACAACTGGATTTCTTGTCATTGTATAAAAAGAGATTTAAAAAAAAATTAAAATTTAGTTCCCTTTGTTTGATTTATGCAATAGAAATCAGTTGCTACTGAAAGAGTTTTCAGTCTTTTTTAGCCACTTGTGACATTATCTTCTGGGGTTTCTGCACTGTACATTGATCATCTTAGCATATTCAAAGTATCAATGCCAATAAAATGGCCCTAGTAAGAGAAAAAGAACCAAAAACAATCCCTATATTTGACTTAAGCAACAGGTGTCGTCTGCTATGGAACGTGCCGTAAGTCGATTTTTCGTGTTTTTGCGGGTGCGTAACTGGCACGTATGAGACGGTAGTCAACGTAACTGGGTTTCTTGTTACGGTAAAAAGAGATTAAAAAAAAAATTAAAATTTAGTTCCCTTTATTTGATTTATGCAATAGGAAGCAGTTGCTACTGAAAGAGTTTTCAGTCTTTTTTTAGCCACTTGTGACATTATTTTCTTATTTTCTGGGGTTTCTACACTGTACATTGATCATCTTAGCATATTTAAAGTATCAATGTACAGTATGGCAGTTGGCCTGAATTAGAAAAGCAGATCGAATTAAGGGATCAAGGGATCAGGGGAAGTCAATCTTGCAAGGTGCTAGAAGGCACCAAAACAAGGTCTTCTGTCACCCTGTTTTCTTAAATTTTCGCCCATTTTCAGTGAAATCTGGCATTGGTGGAGGGTGCATGCCTGGCAGTTTGCCAAGGACTGCATAACAGCCTTCAAAGAAGACTTTAAATCCACTTTTATGCCGATTCTTGCTCACTGTTTTCTATCGATATTTTCGGGCGCCATTTCAAATGGCACAGAGCTTTCTGATTGGATGATTGTGGGGGTGTGTCTGCAATTTGATTGGCTGATTGGGCGCAATATTGAATTTCTCAAAGCTTTTCTGATTGGATAATTTGAAGAGAGGGATGAGATTTGATTGGCTGATTGGACGCCATTTTGATTTTCTAAAACCTTCTGTGATTGGATAATTTAAGAGAGGCCTGAGATTTGATTGGCTGATTGGAAGGGGGGGAAATCTCTGTATATCTATGTTAAATCTTCGGGTCATTTCAGCCTATTCAATGGCAAAGAGGGTTTGACCCCTGCACCAAGACCTTTTTTGGGTCCTGATGGTCAGAGGTTGAATCCCCAACTTTGCCATTTTATCTATTTTACCTATTTTTATTATTAGTCATTCTTACATCTTATTGTATTTCATTGGCCTATTTCTGAATTCTCAAACAAGAACAAGATTTCTTATTGGAAAAAGTTTATGCAACAGCAACCGGTTGCTTCTGGATCAATGTTTTTGCGCAGCGGTTAAACATAAAATAGACTTATGACTCACACGGTCACCAAAATTGGTTCAATGTTTTTCGTGACCCTGGTAAGAAAACGAATTTGGTTTACCTTTCTTTGATGTGCAACAGGTATCACTTGCCTCGGAAAGTGTCCAAATTGATTTTATGATTTTATGCACAGCACTAACGGTCACGTATGGGTGGGATAGTCATCGTAACCAATTCAATGGCCCTAGTAAGAGAAAACGAAAAAAAAAAAAAATTCCCTATATTCGACTTAAGCAACAGGTGTCGTCTGCTATGGAATGTGCCGTAAGTCGATTTTTCATGTTTTCGCGGGCGCATAACTGGCACGTATGAGACGGTAGTCAAATCAACTGGATTTCTTGTCACGGTATAAAAAGAGATTAAAAAAAAAAATAAAAATTTAGTTCCCTTTGTTTGATCTATGCAACAGAAATCAGTTGTTACTGAAAGAGTTTTCAGTTTTTTGAAGCCACTTGTGACACTATTTTCTGGGATTTCTACACTGTACATTAATCATCTTAGCAAATTCAAAGTATCAATGCCATTTCAATGGCCCTAGTAAGAGAAAAAGAACCAAAAAAAATCCCTATATTTGACTTAAGCAACAGGTGTCGTCTGCTATGGAATGTGCCGTAAGTCGATTTTTCATGTTTTCGCGGGCGCGTAACTGGCACGTATGAGACGGTAGTCAACACAACTGGATTTCTTGTCATTGTATAAAAAGAGATTTAAAAAAAAATTAAAATTTAGTTCCCTTTGTTTGATTTATGCAATAGAAATCAGTTGCTACTGAAGGAGTTTTCAGTCTTTTTTAGCCACTTGTGACATTATCTTCTGGGGTTTCTGCACTGTACATTGATCATCTTAGCATATTCAAAGTATCAATGCCAATAAAATGGCCCTAGTAAGAGAAAAAGAACCAAAAAAAATCCCTATATTTGACTTAAGCAACAGGTGTCGTCTGCTATGGAATGTGCCGTAAGTCGATTTTTCGTGTTTTTGCGGGTGCGTAACTGGCACGTATGAGACGGTAGTCAACGTAACTGGGTTTCTTGTTACGGTAAAAAGAGATTAAAAAAAAAATTAAAATTTAGTTCCCTTTATTTGATTTATGCAATAGGAAGCAGTTGCTACTGAAAGAGTTTTCAGTCTTTTTTAGCCACTTGTGACATTATTTCTTATTTTCTGGGGTTTCTACACTGTACATTGATCATCTTAGCATATTTAAAGTATCAATGTACAGTATGGCAGTTGGCCTGAATTAGAAAAGCAGATCGAATTAAGGGATCAAGGGATCAGGGGAAGTCAATCTTGCAAGGTGCTAGAAGGCACCAAAACAAGGTCTTCTGTCACCCTGTTTTCTTAAATTTTCGCCCATTTTCAGTGAAATCTGGCATTGGTGGAGGGTGCATGCCTGGCAGTTTGCCAAGGACTGCATAACAGCCTTCAAAGAAGACTTTAAATCCACTTTTATGCCGATTCTTGCTCACTGTTTTCTATCGATATTTTCGGGCGCCATTTCAAATGGCACAGAGCTTTCTGATTGGATGATTGTGGGGGTGTGTCTGCAATTTGATTGGCTGATTGGGCGCAATATTGAATTTCTCAAAGCTTTTCTGATTGGATAATTTGAAGAGAGGGATGAGATTTGATTGGCTGATTGGACGCCATTTTGATTTTCTAAAACCTTCTGTGATTGGATAATTTAAGAGAGGCCTGAGATTTGATTGGCTGATTGGAAGGGGGGGAAATCTCTGTATATCTATGTTAAATCTTCGGGTCATTTCAGCCTATTCAATGGCAAAGAGGGTTTGACCCCTGCACCAAGACCTTTTTTGGGTCCTGATGGTCAGAGGTTGAATCCCCAACTTTGCCATTTTATCTATTTTACCTATTTTTATTATTAGTCATTCTTACATCTTATTGTATTTCATTGGCCTATTTCTGAATTCTCAAACAAGAACAAGATTTCTTATTGGAAAAAGTTTATGCAACAGCAACCGGTTGCTTCTGGATCAATGTTTTTGCGCAGCGGTTAAACATAAAATAGACTTATGACTCACACGGTCACCAAAATTGGTTCAATGTTTTTCGTGACCCTGGTAAGAAAACGAATTTGGTTTACCTTTCTTTGATGTGCAACAGGTATCACTTGCCTCGGAAAGTGTCCAAATTGATTTTATGACAGCACTAACGGTCACGTATGGGTGGGATAGTCATCGTAACCAATTCAATGGCCCTAGTAAGAGAAAACGAAAAAAAAAAAAATTCCCTATATTCGACTTAAGCAACAGGTGTCGTCTGCTATGGAATGTGCCGTAAGTCGATTTTTCATGTTTTCACGGGCGCATAACTGGCACGTATGAGACGGTAGTCAAATCAACTGGATTTCTTGTCACGGTATAAAAAGAGATTAAAAAAAAAAATAAAAATTTAGTTCCCTTTGTTTGATCTATGCAACAGAAATCAGTTGTTACTGAAAGAGTTTTCAGTTTTTTGAAGCCACTTGTGACACTATTTTCTGGGATTTCTACACTGTACATTAATCATCTTAGCAAATTCAAAGTATCAATGCCATTTCAATGGCCCTAGTAAGAGAAAAAGAACCAAAAAAAATCCCTATATTTGACTTAAGCAACAGGTGTCGTCTGCTATGGAATGTGCCGTAAGTCGATTTTTCATGTTTTCGCGGGCGCGTAACTGGCATGTATGAGACGGTAGTCAACACAACTGGATTTCTTGTCATTGTATAAAAAGAGATTTAAAAAAAAATTAAAATTTAGTTCCCTTTGTTTGATTTATGCAATAGAAATCAGTTGCTACTGAAAGAGTTTTCAGTCTTTTTTAGCCACTTGTGACATTATCTTCTGGGGTTTCTGCACTGTACATTGATCATCTTAGCATATTCAAAGTATCAATGCCAATAAAATGGCCCTAGTAAGAGAAAAAGAACCAAAAAAAATCCCTATATTTGACTTAAGCAACAGGTGTCGTCTGCTATGGAACGTGCCGTAAGTCGATTTTTCGTGTTTTTGCGGGTGCGTAACTGGCACGTATGAGACGGAAGTCAATGTAACTGGGTTTCTTGTTACGGTAAAAAGAGATTAAAAAAAAAATTAAAATTTAGTTCCCTTTATTTGATTTATGCAATAGGAAGCAGTTGCTACTGAAAGAGTTTTCAGTCTTTTTTAGCCACTTGTGACATTATTTTCTTATTTTCTGGGGTTTCTACACTGTACATTGATCATCTTAGCATATTTAAAGTATCAATGTACAGTATGGCAGTTGGCCTGAATTAGAAAAGCAGATCGAATTAAGGGATCAAGGGATCAGGGGAAGTCAATCTTGCAAGGTGCTAGAAGGCACCAAAACAAGGTCTTCTGTCACCCTGTTTTCTTAAATTTTCGCCCATTTTCAGTGAAATCTGGCATTGGTGGAGGGTGCATGCCTGGCAGTTTGCCAAGGACTGCATAACAGCCTTCAAAGAAGACTTTAAATCCACTTTTATGCCGATTCTTGCTCACTGTTTTCTATCGATATTTTCGGGCGCCATTTCAAATGGCACAGAGCTTTCTGATTGGATGATTGTGGGGGTGTGTCTGCAATTTGATTGGCTGATTGGGCGCAATATTGAATTTCTCAAAGCTTTTCTGATTGGATAATTTGAAGAGAGGGATGAGATTTGATTGGCTGATTGGACGCCATTTTGATTTTCTAAAACCTTCTGTGATTGGATAATTTAAGAGAGGCCTGAGATTTGATTGGCTGATTGGAAGGGGGGGAAATCTCTGTATATCTATGTTAAATCTTCGGGTCATTTCAGCCTATTCAATGGCAAAGAGGGTTTGACCCCTGCACCAAGACCTTTTTTGGGTCCTGATGGTCAGAGGTTGAATCCCCAACTTTGCCATTTTATCTATTTTACCTATTTTTATTATTAGTCATTCTTACATCTTATTGTATTTCATTGGCCTATTTCTGAATTCTCAAACAAGAACAAGATTTCTTATTGGAAAAAGTTTATGCAACAGCAACCGGTTGCTTCTGGATCAATGTTTTTGCGCAGCGGTTAAACATAAAATAGACTTATGACTCACACGGTCACCAAAATTGGTTCAATGTTTTTCGTGACCCTGGTAAGAAAACGAATTTGGTTTACCTTTCTTTGATGTGCAACAGGTATCACTTGCCTCGGAAAGTGTCCAAATTGATTTTATGATTTTATGCACAGCACTAACGGTCACGTATGGGTGGGATAGTCATCGTAACCAATTCAATGGCCCTAGTAAGAGAAAACGAAAAAAAAAAAAATTCCCTATATTCGACTTAAGCAACAGGTGTCGTCTGCTATGGAATGTGCCGTAAGTCGATTTTTCATGTTTTCGCGGGCGCATAACTGGCACGTATGAGACGGTAGTCAAATCAACTGGATTTCTTGTCACGGTATAAAAAGAGATTAAAAAAAAAAATAAAAATTTAGTTCCCTTTCTTTGATCTATGCAACAGAAATCAGTTGTTACTGAAAGAGTTTTCAGTTTTTTGAAGCCACTTGTGACACTATTTTCTGGGATTTCTACACTGTACATTAATCATCTTAGCAAATTCAAAGTATCAATGCCATTTCAATGGCCCTAGTAAGAGAAAAAGAACCAAAAAAAATCCCTATATTTGACTTAAGCAACAGGTGTCGTCTGCTATGGAATGTGCCGTAAGTCGATTTTTCATGTTTTCGCGGGCGCGTAACTGGCACGTATGAGACGGTAGTCAACACAACTGGATTTCTTGTCATTGTATAAAAAGAGATTTAAAAAAAAATTAAAATTTAGTTCCCTTTGTTTGATTTATGCAATAGAAATCAGTTGCTACTGAAAGAGTTTTCAGTCTTTTTTAGCCACTTGTGACATTATCTTCTGGGGTTTCTGCACTGTACATTGATCATCTTAGCATATTCAAAGTATCAATGCCAATAAAATGGCCCTAGTAAGAGAAAAAGAACCAAAAACAATCCCTATATTTGACTTAAGCAACAGGTGTCGTCTGCTATGGAACGTGCCGTAAGTCGATTTTTCGTGTTTTTGCGGGTGCGTAACTGGCACGTATGAGACGGTAGTCAACGTAACTGGGTTTCTTGTTACGGTAAAAAGAGATTAAAAAAAAAATTAAAATTTAGTTCCCTTTATTTGATTTATGCAATAGGAAGCAGTTGCTACTGAAAGAGTTTTCAGTCTTTTTTTAGCCACTTGTGACATTATTTTCTTATTTTCTGGGGTTTCTACACTGTACATTGATCATCTTAGCATATTTAAAGTATCAATGTACAGTATGGCAGTTGGCCTGAATTAGAAAAGCAGATCGAATTAAGGGATCAAGGGATCAGGGGAAGTCAATCTTGCAAGGTGCTAGAAGGCACCAAAACAAGGTCTTCTGTCACCCTGTTTTCTTAAATTTTCGCCCATTTTCAGTGAAATCTGGCATTGGTGGAGGGTGCATGCCTGGCAGTTTGCCAAGGACTGCATAACAGCCTTCAAAGAAGACTTTAAATCCACTTTTATGCCGATTCTTGCTCACTGTTTTCTATCGATATTTTCGGGCGCCATTTCAAATGGCACAGAGCTTTCTGATTGGATGATTGTGGGGGTGTGTCTGCAATTTGATTGGCTGATTGGGCGCAATATTGAATTTCTCAAAGCTTTTCTGATTGGATAATTTGAAGAGAGGGATGAGATTTGATTGGCTGATTGGACGCCATTTTGATTTTCTAAAACCTTCTGTGATTGGATAATTTAAGAGAGGCCTGAGATTTGATTGGCTGATTGGAAGGGGGGGAAATCTCTGTATATCTATGTTAAATCTTCGGGTCATTTCAGCCTATTCAATGGCAAAGAGGGTTTGACCCCTGCACCAAGACCTTTTTTGGGTCCTGATGGTCAGAGGTTGAATCCCCAACTTTGCCATTTTATCTATTTTACCTATTTTTATTATTAGTCATTCTTACATCTTATTGTATTTCATTGGCCTATTTCTGAATTCTCAAACAAGAACAAGATTTCTTATTGGAAAAAGTTTATGCAACAGCAACCGGTTGCTTCTGGATCAATGTTTTTGTGCAGCGGTTAAACATAAAATAGACTTATGACTCACACGGTCACCAAAATTGGTTCAATGTTTTTCGTGACCCTGGTAAGAAAACGAATTTGGTTTACCTTTCTTTGATGTGCAACAGGTATCACTTGCCTCGGAAAGTGTCCAAATTGATTTTATGATTTTATGCACAGCACTAACGGTCACGTATGGGTGGGATAGTCATCGTAACCAATTCAATGGCCCTAGTAAGAGAAAACGAAAAAAAAAAAAATTCCCTATATTCGACTTAAGCAACAGGTGTCGTCTGCTATGGAATGTGCCGTAAGTCGATTTTTCATGTTTTCGCGGGCGCATAACTGGCACGTATGAGACGGTAGTCAAATCAACTGGATTTCTTGTCACGGTATAAAAAGAGATTAAAAAAAAAAATAAAAATTTAGTTCCCTTTCTTTGATCTATGCAACAGAAATCAGTTGTTACTGAAAGAGTTTTCAGTTTTTTGAAGCCACTTGTGACACTATTTTCTGGGATTTCTACACTGTACATTAATCATCTTAGCAAATTCAAAGTATCAATGCCATTTCAATGGCCCTAGTAAGAGAAAAAGAACCAAAAAAAATCCCTATATTTGACTTAAGCAACAGGTGTCGTCTGCTATGGAATGTGCCGTAAGTCGATTTTTCATGTTTTCGCGGGCGCGTAACTGGCACGTATGAGACGGTAGTCAACACAACTGGATTTCTTGTCATTGTATAAAAAGAGATTTAAAAAAAAATTAAAATTTAGTTCCCTTTGTTTGATTTATGCAATAGAAATCAGTTGCTACTGAAAGAGTTTTCAGTCTTTTTTAGCCACTTGTGACATTATCTTCTGGGGTTTCTGCACTGTACATTGATCATCTTAGCATATTCAAAGTATCAATGCCAATAAAATGGCCCTAGTAAGAGAAAAAGAACCAAAAAAAATCCCTATATTTGACTTAAGCAACAGGTGTCGTCTGCTATGGAACGTGCCGTAAGTCGATTTTTCGTGTTTTTGCGGGTGCGTAACTGGCACGTATGAGACGGTAGTCAATGTAACTGGGTTTCTTGTTACGGTAAAAAGAGATTAAAAAAAAAATTAAAATTTAGTTCCCTTTATTTGATTTATGCAATAGGAAGCAGTTGCTACTGAAAGAGTTTTCAGTCTTTTTTAGCCACTTGTGACATTATTTTCTTATTTTCTGGGGTTTCTACACTGTACATTGATCATCTTAGCATATTTAAAGTATCAATGTACAGTATGGCAGTTGGCCTGAATTAGAAAAGCAGATCGAATTAAGGGATCAAGGGATCAGGGGAAGTCAATCTTGCAAGGTGCTAGAAGGCACCAAAACAAGGTCTTCTGTCACCCTGTTTTCTTAAATTTTCGCCCATTTTCAGTGAAATCTGGCATTGGTGGAGGGTGCATGCCTGGCAGTTTGCCAAGGACTGCATAACAGCCTTCAAAGAAGACTTTAAATCCACTTTTATGCAGATTCTTGCTCACTGTTTTCTATCGATATTTTCGGGCGCCATTTCAAATGGCACAGAGCTTTCTGATTGGATGATTGTGGGGGTGTGTCTGCAATTTGATTGGCTGATTGGGCGCAATATTGAATTTCTCAAAGCTTTTCTGATTGGATAATTTGAAGAGAGGGATGAGATTTGATTGGCTGATTGGACGCCATTTTGATTTTCTAAAACCTTCTGTGATTGGATAATTTAAGAGAGGCCTGAGATTTGATTGGCTGATTGGAAGGGGGGGAAATCTCTGTATATCTATGTTAAATCTTCGGGTCATTTCAGCCTATTCAATGGCAAAGAGGGTTTGACCCCTGCACCAAGACCTTTTTTGGGTCCTGATGGTCAGAGGTTGAATCCCCAACTTTGCCATTTTATCTATTTTACCTATTTTTATTATTAGTCATTCTTACATCTTATTGTATTTCATTGGCCTATTTCTGAATTCTCAAACAAGAACAAGATTTCTTATTGGAAAAAGTTTATGCAACAGCAACCGGTTGCTTCTGGATCAATGTTTTTGCGCAGCGGTTAAACATAAAATAGACTTATGACTCACACGGTCACCAAAATTGGTTCAATGTTTTTCGTGACCCTGGTAAGAAAACGAATTTGGTTTACCTTTCTTTGATGTGCAACAGGTATCACTTGCCTCGGAAAGTGTCCAAATTGATTTTATGATTTTATGCACAGCACTAACGGTCACGTATGGGTGGGATAGTCATCGTAACCAATTCAATGGCCCTAGTAAGAGAAAACGAAAAAAAAAAAAATTCCCTATATTCGACTTAAGCAACAGGTGTCGTCTGCTATGGAATGTGCCGTAAGTCGATTTTTCATGTTTTCGCGGGCGCATAACTGGCACGTATGAGACGGTAGTCAAATCAACTGGATTTCTTGTCACGGTATAAAAAGAGATTAAAAAAAAAAATAAAAATTTAGTTCCCTTTCTTTGATCTATGCAACAGAAATCAGTTGTTACTGAAAGAGTTTTCAGTTTTTTGAAGCCACTTGTGACACTATTTTCTGGGATTTCTACACTGTACATTAATCATCTTAGCAAATTCAAAGTATCAATGCCATTTCAATGGCCCTAGTAAGAGAAAAAGAACCAAAAAAAATCCCTATATTTGACTTAAGCAACAGGTGTCGTCTGCTATGGAATGTGCCGTAAGTCGATTTTTCATGTTTTCGCGGGCGCGTAACTGGCACGTATGAGACGGTAGTCAACACAACTGGATTTCTTGTCATTGTATAAAAAGAGATTTAAAAAAAAATTAAAATTTAGTTCCCTTTGTTTGATTTATGCAATAGAAATCAGTTGCTACTGAAAGAGTTTTCAGTCTTTTTTAGCCACTTGTGACATTATCTTCTGGGGTTTCTGCACTGTACATTGATCATCTTAGCATATTCAAAGTATCAATGCCAATAAAATGGCCCTAGTAAGAGAAAAAGAACCAAAAAAAATCCCTATATTTGACTTAAGCAACAGGTGTCGTCTGCTATGGAACGTGCCGTAAGTCGATTTTTCGTGTTTTTGCGGGTGCGTAACTGGCACGTATGAGACGGTAGTCAATGTAACTGGGTTTCTTGTTACGGTAAAAAGAGATTAAAAAAAAAATTAAAATTTAGTTCCCTTTATTTGATTTATGCAATAGGAAGCAGTTGCTACTGAAAGAGTTTTCAGTCTTTTTTAGCCACTTGTGACATTATTTTCTTATTTTCTGGGGTTTCTACACTGTACATTGATCATCTTAGCATATTTAAAGTATCAATGTACAGTATGGCAGTTGGCAGATCGAATTAAGGGATCAAGGGATCAGGGGAAGTCAATCTTGCAAGGTGCTAGAAGGCACCAAAACAAGGTCTTCTGTCACCCTGTTTTCTTAAATTTTCGCCCATTTTCAGTGAAATCTGGCATTGGTGGAGGGTGCATGCCTGGCAGTTTGCCAAGGACTGCATAACAGCCTTCAAAGAAGACTTTAAATCCACTTTTATGCCGATTCTTGCTCACTGTTTTCTATCGATATTTTCGGGCGCCATTTCAAATGGCACAGAGCTTTCTGATTGGATGATTGTGGGGGTGTGTCTGCAATTTGATTGGCTGATTGGGCGCAATATTGAATTTCTCAAAGCTTTTCTGATTGGATAATTTGAAGAGAGGGATGAGATTTGATTGGCTGATTGGACGCCATTTTGATTTTCTAAAACCTTCTGTGATTGGATAATTTAAGAGAGGCCTGAGATTTGATTGGCTGATTGGAAGGGGGGGAAATCTCTGTATATCTATGTTAAATCTTCGGGTCATTTCAGCCTATTCAATGGCAAAGAGGGTTTGACCCCTGCACCAAGACCTTTTTTGGGTCCTGATGGTCAGAGGTTGAATCCCCAACTTTGCCATTTTATCTATTTTACCTATTTTTATTATTAGTCATTCTTACATCTTATTGTATTTCATTGGCCTATTTCTGAATTCTCAAACAAGAACAAGATTTCTTATTGGAAAAAGTTTATGCAACAGCAACCGGTTGCTTCTGGATCAATGTTTTTGCGCAGCGGTTAAACATAAAATAGACTTATGACTCACACGGTCACCAAAATTGGTTCAATGTTTTTCGTGACCCTGGTAAGAAAACGAATTTGGTTTACCTTTCTTTGATGTGCAACAGGTATCACTTGCCTCGGAAAGTGTCCAAATTGATTTTATGATTTTATGCACAGCACTAACGGTCACGTATGGGTGGGATAGTCATCGTAACCAATTCAATGGCCCTAGTAAGAGAAAACGAAAAAAAAAAAAATTCCCTATATTCGACTTAAGCAACAGGTGTCGTCTGCTATGGAATGTGCCGTAAGTCGATTTTTCATGTTTTCGCGGGCGCATAACTGGCACGTATGAGACGGTAGTCAAATCAACTGGATTTCTTGTCACGGTATAAAAAGAGATTAAAAAAAAAAATAAAAATTTAGTTCCCTTTCTTTGATCTATGCAACAGAAATCAGTTGTTACTGAAAGAGTTTTCAGTTTTTTGAAGCCACTTGTGACACTATTTTCTGGGATTTCTACACTGTACATTAATCATCTTAGCAAATTCAAAGTATCAATGCCATTTCAATGGCCCTAGTAAGAGAAAAAGAACCAAAAAAAATCCCTATATTTGACTTAAGCAACAGGTGTCGTCTGCTATGGAATGTGCCGTAAGTCGATTTTTCATGTTTTCGCGGGCGCGTAACTGGCACGTATGAGACGGTAGTCAACACAACTGGATTTCTTGTCATTGTATAAAAAGAGATTTAAAAAAAAATTAAAATTTAGTTCCCTTTGTTTGATTTATGCAATAGAAATCAGTTGCTACTGAAAGAGTTTTCAGTCTTTTTTAGCCACTTGTGACATTATCTTCTGGGGTTTCTGCACTGTACATTGATCATCTTAGCATATTCAAAGTATCAATGCCAATAAAATGGCCCTAGTAAGAGAAAAAGAACCAAAAAAAATCCCTATATTTGACTTAAGCAACAGGTGTCGTCTGCTATGGAACGTGCCGTAAGTCGATTTTTCGTGTTTTTGCGGGTGCGTAACTGGCACGTATGAGACGGTAGTCAATGTAACTGGGTTTCTTGTTACGGTAAAAAGAGATTAAAAAAAAAATTAAAATTTAGTTCCCTTTATTTGATTTATGCAATAGGAAGCAGTTGCTACTGAAAGAGTTTTCAGTCTTTTTTAGCCACTTGTGACATTATTTTCTTATTTTCTGGGGTTTCTACACTGTACATTGATCATCTTAGCATATTTAAAGTATCAATGTACAGTATGGCAGTTGGCAGATCGAATTAAGGGATCAAGGGATCAGGGGAAGTCAATCTTGCAAGGTGCTAGAAGGCACCAAAACAAGGTCTTCTGTCACCCTGTTTTCTTAAATTTTCGCCCATTTTCAGTGAAATCTGGCATTGGTGGAGGGTGCATGCCTGGCAGTTTGCCAAGGACTGCATAACAGCCTTCAAAGAAGACTTTAAATCCACTTTTATGCCGATTCTTGCTCACTGTTTTCTATCGATATTTTCGGGCGCCATTTCAAATGGCACAGAGCTTTCTGATTGGATGATTGTGGGGGTGTGTCTGCAATTTGATTGGCTGATTGGGCGCAATATTGAATTTCTCAAAGCTTTTCTGATTGGATAATTTGAAGAGAGGGATGAGATTTGATTGGCTGATTGGACGCCATTTTGATTTTCTAAAACCTTCTGTGATTGGATAATTTAAGAGAGGCCTGAGATTTGATTGGCTGATTGGAAGGGGGGGAAATCTCTGTATATCTATGTTAAATCTTCGGGTCATTTCAGCCTATTCAATGGCAAAGAGGGTTTGACCCCTGCACCAAGACCTTTTTTGGGTCCTGATGGTCAGAGGTTGAATCCCCAACTTTGCCATTTTATCTATTTTACCTATTTTTATTATTAGTCATTCTTACATCTTATTGTATTTCATTGGCCTATTTCTGAATTCTCAAACAAGAACAAGATTTCTTATTGGAAAAAGTTTATGCAACAGCAACCGGTTGCTTCTGGATCAATGTTTTTGCGCAGCGGTTAAACATAAAATAGACTTATGACTCACACGGTCACCAAAATTGGTTCAATGTTTTTCGTGACCCTGGTAAGAAAACGAATTTGGTTTACCTTTCTTTGATGTGCAACAGGTATCACTTGCCTCGGAAAGTGTCCAAATTGATTTTATGACAGCACTAACGGTCACGTATGGGTGGGATAGTCATCGTAACCAATTCAATGGCCCTAGTAAGAGAAAACGAAAAAAAAAAAAATTCCCTATATTCGACTTAAGCAACAGGTGTCGTCTGCTATGGAATGTGCCGTAAGTCGATTTTTCATGTTTTCACGGGCGCATAACTGGCACGTATGAGACGGTAGTCAAATCAACTGGATTTCTTGTCACGGTATAAAAAGAGATTAAAAAAAAAAATAAAAATTTAGTTCCCTTTGTTTGATCTATGCAACAGAAATCAGTTGTTACTGAAAGAGTTTTCAGTTTTTTGAAGCCACTTGTGACACTATTTTCTGGGATTTCTACACTGTACATTAATCATCTTAGCAAATTCAAAGTATCAATGCCATTTCAATGGCCCTAGTAAGAGAAAAAGAACCAAAAAAAATCCCTATATTTGACTTAAGCAACAGGTGTCGTCTGCTATGGAATGTGCCGTAAGTCGATTTTTCATGTTTTCGCGGGCGCGTAACTGGCATGTATGAGACGGTAGTCAACACAACTGGATTTCTTGTCATTGTATAAAAAGAGATTTAAAAAAAAATTAAAATTTAGTTCCCTTTGTTTGATTTATGCAATAGAAATCAGTTGCTACTGAAAGAGTTTTCAGTCTTTTTTAGCCACTTGTGACATTATCTTCTGGGGTTTCTGCACTGTACATTGATCATCTTAGCATATTCAAAGTATCAATGCCAATAAAATGGCCCTAGTAAGAGAAAAAGAACCAAAAAAAATCCCTATATTTGACTTAAGCAACAGGTGTCGTCTGCTATGGAACGTGCCGTAAGTCGATTTTTCGTGTTTTTGCGGGTGCGTAACTGGCACGTATGAGACGGAAGTCAATGTAACTGGGTTTCTTGTTACGGTAAAAAGAGATTAAAAAAAAAATTAAAATTTAGTTCCCTTTATTTGATTTATGCAATAGGAAGCAGTTGCTACTGAAAGAGTTTTCAGTCTTTTTTAGCCACTTGTGACATTATTTTCTTATTTTCTGGGGTTTCTACACTGTACATTGATCATCTTAGCATATTTAAAGTATCAATGTACAGTATGGCAGTTGGCCTGAATTAGAAAAGCAGATCGAATTAAGGGATCAAGGGATCAGGGGAAGTCAATCTTGCAAGGTGCTAGAAGGCACCAAAACAAGGTCTTCTGTCACCCTGTTTTCTTAAATTTTCGCCCATTTTCAGTGAAATCTGGCATTGGTGGAGGGTGCATGCCTGGCAGTTTGCCAAGGACTGCATAACAGCCTTCAAAGAAGACTTTAAATCCACTTTTATGCCGATTCTTGCTCACTGTTTTCTATCGATATTTTCGGGCGCCATTTCAAATGGCACAGAGCTTTCTGATTGGATGATTGTGGGGGTGTGTCTGCAATTTGATTGGCTGATTGGGCGCAATATTGAATTTCTCAAAGCTTTTCTGATTGGATAATTTGAAGAGAGGGATGAGATTTGATTGGCTGATTGGACGCCATTTTGATTTTCTAAAACCTTCTGTGATTGGATAATTTAAGAGAGGCCTGAGATTTGATTGGCTGATTGGAAGGGGGGGAAATCTCTGTATATCTATGTTAAATCTTCGGGTCATTTCAGCCTATTCAATGGCAAAGAGGGTTTGACCCCTGCACCAAGACCTTTTTTGGGTCCTGATGGTCAGAGGTTGAATCCCCAACTTTGCCATTTTATCTATTTTACCTATTTTTATTATTAGTCATTCTTACATCTTATTGTATTTCATTGGCCTATTTCTGAATTCTCAAACAAGAACAAGATTTCTTATTGGAAAAAGTTTATGCAACAGCAACCGGTTGCTTCTGGATCAATGTTTTTGCGCAGCGGTTAAACATAAAATAGACTTATGACTCACACGGTCACCAAAATTGGTTCAATGTTTTTCGTGACCCTGGTAAGAAAACGAATTTGGTTTACCTTTCTTTGATGTGCAACAGGTATCACTTGCCTCGGAAAGTGTCCAAATTGATTTTATGATTTTATGCACAGCACTAACGGTCACGTATGGGTGGGATAGTCATCGTAACCAATTCAATGGCCCTAGTAAGAGAAAACGAAAAAAAAAAAAATTCCCTATATTCGACTTAAGCAACAGGTGTCGTCTGCTATGGAATGTGCCGTAAGTCGATTTTTCATGTTTTCGCGGGCGCATAACTGGCACGTATGAGACGGTAGTCAAATCAACTGGATTTCTTGTCACGGTATAAAAAGAGATTAAAAAAAAAAATAAAAATTTAGTTCCCTTTGTTTGATCTATGCAACAGAAATCAGTTGTTACTGAAAGAGTTTTCAGTTTTTTGAAGCCACTTGTGACACTATTTTCTGGGATTTCTACACTGTACATTAATCATCTTAGCAAATTCAAAGTATCAATGCCATTTCAATGGCCCTAGTAAGAGAAAAAGAACCCAAAAAAATCCCTATATTTGACTTAAGCAACAGGTGTCGTCTGCTATGGAATGTGCCGTAAGTCGATTTTTCATGTTTTCGCGGGCGCGTAACTGGCACGTATGAGACGGTAGTCAACACAACTGGATTTCTTGTCATTGTATAAAAAGAGATTTAAAAAAAAATTAAAATTTAGTTCCCTTTGTTTGATTTATGCAATAGAAATCAGTTGCTACTGAAAGAGTTTTCTGTCTTTTTTAGCCACTTGTGACATTATCTTCTGGGGTTTCTGCACTGCACATTGATCATCTTAGCATATTCAAAGTATCAATGCCAATAAAATGGCCCTAGTAAGAGAAAAAGAACCAAAAAAAATCCCTATATTTGACTTAAGCAACAGGTGTCGTCTGCTATGGAACGTGCCGTAAGTCGATTTTTCGTGTTTTTGCGGGTGCGTAACTGGCACGTATGAGACGGTAGTCAACGTAACTGGGTTTCTTGTTACGGTAAAAAGAGATTAAAAAAAAAATTAAAATTTAGTTCCCTTTATTTGATTTATGCAATAGGAAGCAGTTGCTACTGAAAGAGTTTTCAGTCTTTTTTAGCCACTTGTGACATTATTTTCTTATTTTCTGGGGTTTCTACACTGTACATTGATCATCTTAGCATATTTAAAGTATCAATGTACAGTATGGCAGTTGGCAGATCGAATTAAGGGATCAAGGGATCAGGGGAAGTCAATCTTGCAAGGTGCTAGAAGGCACCAAAACAAGGTCTTCTGTCACCCTGTTTTCTTAAATTTTCGCCCATTTTCAGTGAAATCTGGCATTGGTGGAGGGTGCATGCCTGGCAGTTTGCCAAGGACTGCATAACAGCCTTCAAAGAAGACTTTAAATCCACTTTTATGCCGATTCTTGCTCACTGTTTTCTATCGATATTTTCGGGCGCCATTTCAAATGGCACAGAGCTTTCTGATTGGATGATTGTGGGGGTGTGTCTGCAATTTGATTGGCTGATTGGGCGCAATATTGAATTTCTCAAAGCTTTTCTGATTGGATAATTTGAAGAGAGGGATGAGATTTGATTGGCTGATTGGACGCCATTTTGATTTTCTAAAACCTTCTGTGATTGGATAATTTAAGAGAGGCCTGAGATTTGATTGGCTGATTGGAAGGGGGGGAAATCTCTGTATATCTATGTTAAATCTTCGGGTCATTTCAGCCTATTCAATGGCAAAGAGGGTTTGACCCCTGCACCAAGACCTTTTTTGGGTCCTGATGGTCAGAGGTTGAATCCCCAACTTTGCCATTTTATCTATTTTACCTATTTTTATTATTAGTCATTCTTACATCTTATTGTATTTCATTGGCCTATTTCTGAATTCTCAAACAAGAACAAGATTTCTTATTGGAAAAAGTTTATGCAACAGCAACCGGTTGCTTCTGGATCAATGTTTTTGCGCAGCGGTTAAACATAAAATAGACTTATGACTCACACGGTCACCAAAATTGGTTCAATGTTTTTCGTGACCCTGGTAAGAAAACGAATTTGGTTTACCTTTCTTTGATGTGCAACAGGTATCACTTGCCTCGGAAAGTGTCCAAATTGATTTTATGACAGCACTAACGGTCACGTATGGGTGGGATAGTCATCGTAACCAATTCAATGGCCCTAGTAAGAGAAAACGAAAAAAAAAAAAATTCCCTATATTCGACTTAAGCAACAGGTGTCGTCTGCTATGGAATGTGCCGTAAGTCGATTTTTCATGTTTTCACGGGCGCATAACTGGCACGTATGAGACGGTAGTCAAATCAACTGGATTTCTTGTCACGGTATAAAAAGAGATTAAAAAAAAAAATAAAAATTTAGTTCCCTTTGTTTGATCTATGCAACAGAAATCAGTTGTTACTGAAAGAGTTTTCAGTTTTTTGAAGCCACTTGTGACACTATTTTCTGGGATTTCTACACTGTACATTAATCATCTTAGCAAATTCAAAGTATCAATGCCATTTCAATGGCCCTAGTAAGAGAAAAAGAACCAAAAAAAATCCCTATATTTGACTTAAGCAACAGGTGTCGTCTGCTATGGAATGTGCCGTAAGTCGATTTTTCATGTTTTCGCGGGCGCGTAACTGGCATGTATGAGACGGTAGTCAACACAACTGGATTTCTTGTCATTGTATAAAAAGAGATTTAAAAAAAAATTAAAATTTAGTTCCCTTTGTTTGATTTATGCAATAGAAATCAGTTGCTACTGAAAGAGTTTTCAGTCTTTTTTAGCCACTTGTGACATTATCTTCTGGGGTTTCTGCACTGTACATTGATCATCTTAGCATATTCAAAGTATCAATGCCAATAAAATGGCCCTAGTAAGAGAAAAAGAACCAAAAAAAATCCCTATATTTGACTTAAGCAACAGGTGTCGTCTGCTATGGAACGTGCCGTAAGTCGATTTTTCGTGTTTTTGCGGGTGCGTAACTGGCACGTATGAGACGGAAGTCAATGTAACTGGGTTTCTTGTTACGGTAAAAAGAGATTAAAAAAAAAATTAAAATTTAGTTCCCTTTATTTGATTTATGCAATAGGAAGCAGTTGCTACTGAAAGAGTTTTCAGTCTTTTTTAGCCACTTGTGACATTATTTTCTTATTTTCTGGGGTTTCTACACTGTACATTGATCATCTTAGCATATTTAAAGTATCAATGTACAGTATGGCAGTTGGCAGATCGAATTAAGGGATCAAGGGATCAGGGGAAGTCAATCTTGCAAGGTGCTAGAAGGCACCAAAACAAGGTCTTCTGTCACCCTGTTTTCTTAAATTTTCGCCCATTTTCAGTGAAATCTGGCATTGGTGGAGGGTGCATGCCTGGCAGTTTGCCAAGGACTGCATAACAGCCTTCAAAGAAGACTTTAAATCCACTTTTATGCCGATTCTTGCTCACTGTTTTCTATCGATATTTTCGGGCGCCATTTCAAATGGCACAGAGCTTTCTGATTGGATGATTGTGGGGGTGTGTCTGCAATTTGATTGGCTGATTGGGCGCAATATTGAATTTCTCAAAGCTTTTCTGATTGGATAATTTGAAGAGAGGGATGAGATTTGATTGGCTGATTGGACGCCATTTTGATTTTCTAAAACCTTCTGTGATTGGATAATTTAAGAGAGGCCTGAGATTTGATTGGCTGATTGGAAGGGGGGGAAATCTCTGTATATCTATGTTAAATCTTCGGGTCATTTCAGCCTATTCAATGGCAAAGAGGGTTTGACCCCTGCACCAAGACCTTTTTTGGGTCCTGATGGTCAGAGGTTGAATCCCCAACTTTGCCATTTTATCTATTTTACCTATTTTTATTATTAGTCATTCTTACATCTTATTGTATTTCATTGGCCTATTTCTGAATTCTCAAACAAGAACAAGATTTCTTATTGGAAAAAGTTTATGCAACAGCAACCGGTTGCTTCTGGATCAATGTTTTTGCGCAGCGGTTAAACATAAAATAGACTTATGACTCACACGGTCACCAAAATTGGTTCAATGTTTTTCGTGACCCTGGTAAGAAAACGAATTTGGTTTACCTTTCTTTGATGTGCAACAGGTATCACTTGCCTCGGAAAGTGTCCAAATTGATTTTATGACAGCACTAACGGTCACGTATGGGTGGGATAGTCATCGTAACCAATTCAATGGCCCTAGTAAGAGAAAACGAAAAAAAAAAAAATTCCCTATATTCGACTTAAGCAACAGGTGTCGTCTGCTATGGAATGTGCCGTAAGTCGATTTTTCATGTTTTCACGGGCGCATAACTGGCACGTATGAGACGGTAGTCAAATCAACTGGATTTCTTGTCACGGTATAAAAAGAGATTAAAAAAAAAAATAAAAATTTAGTTCCCTTTGTTTGATCTATGCAACAGAAATCAGTTGTTACTGAAAGAGTTTTCAGTTTTTTGAAGCCACTTGTGACACTATTTTCTGGGATTTCTACACTGTACATTAATCATCTTAGCAAATTCAAAGTATCAATGCCATTTCAATGGCCCTAGTAAGAGAAAAAGAACCAAAAAAAATCCCTATATTTGACTTAAGCAACAGGTGTCGTCTGCTATGGAATGTGCCGTAAGTCGATTTTTCATGTTTTCGCGGGCGCGTAACTGGCATGTATGAGACGGTAGTCAACACAACTGGATTTCTTGTCATTGTATAAAAAGAGATTTAAAAAAAAATTAAAATTTAGTTCCCTTTGTTTGATTTATGCAATAGAAATCAGTTGCTACTGAAAGAGTTTTCAGTCTTTTTTAGCCACTTGTGACATTATCTTCTGGGGTTTCTGCACTGTACATTGATCATCTTAGCATATTCAAAGTATCAATGCCAATAAAATGGCCCTAGTAAGAGAAAAAGAACCAAAAAAAATCCCTATATTTGACTTAAGCAACAGGTGTCGTCTGCTATGGAACGTGCCGTAAGTCGATTTTTCGTGTTTTTGCGGGTGCGTAACTGGCACGTATGAGACGGAAGTCAATGTAACTGGGTTTCTTGTTACGGTAAAAAGAGATTAAAAAAAAAATTAAAATTTAGTTCCCTTTATTTGATTTATGCAATAGGAAGCAGTTGCTACTGAAAGAGTTTTCAGTCTTTTTTAGCCACTTGTGACATTATTTTCTTATTTTCTGGGGTTTCTACACTGTACATTGATCATCTTAGCATATTTAAAGTATCAATGTACAGTATGGCAGTTGGCCTGAATTAGAAAAGCAGATCGAATTAAGGGATCAAGGGATCAGGGGAAGTCAATCTTGCAAGGTGCTAGAAGGCACCAAAACAAGGTCTTCTGTCACCCTGTTTTCTTAAATTTTCGCCCATTTTCAGTGAAATCTGGCATTGGTGGAGGGTGCATGCCTGGCAGTTTGCCAAGGACTGCATAACAGCCTTCAAAGAAGACTTTAAATCCACTTTTATGCCGATTCTTGCTCACTGTTTTCTATCGATATTTTCGGGCGCCATTTCAAATGGCACAGAGCTTTCTGATTGGATGATTGTGGGGGTGTGTCTGCAATTTGATTGGCTGATTGGGCGCAATATTGAATTTCTCAAAGCTTTTCTGATTGGATAATTTGAAGAGAGGGATGAGATTTGATTGGCTGATTGGACGCCATTTTGATTTTCTAAAACCTTCTGTGATTGGATAATTTAAGAGAGGCCTGAGATTTGATTGGCTGATTGGAAGGGGGGGAAATCTCTGTATATCTATGTTAAATCTTCGGGTCATTTCAGCCTATTCAATGGCAAAGAGGGTTTGACCCCTGCACCAAGACCTTTTTTGGGTCCTGATGGTCAGAGGTTGAATCCCCAACTTTGCCATTTTATCTATTTTACCTATTTTTATTATTAGTCATTCTTACATCTTATTGTATTTCATTGGCCTATTTCTGAATTCTCAAACAAGAACAAGATTTCTTATTGGAAAAAGTTTATGCAACAGCAACCGGTTGCTTCTGGATCAATGTTTTTGCGCAGCGGTTAAACATAAAATAGACTTATGACTCACACGGTCACCAAAATTGGTTCAATGTTTTTCGTGACCCTGGTAAGAAAACGAATTTGGTTTACCTTTCTTTGATGTGCAACAGGTATCACTTGCCTCGGAAAGTGTCCAAATTGATTTTATGATTTTATGCACAGCACTAACGGTCACGTATGGGTGGGATAGTCATCGTAACCAATTCAATGGCCCTAGTAAGAGAAAACGAAAAAAAAAAAAATTCCCTATATTCGACTTAAGCAACAGGTGTCGTCTGCTATGGAATGTGCCGTAAGTCGATTTTTCATGTTTTCGCGGGCGCATAACTGGCACGTATGAGACGGTAGTCAAATCAACTGGATTTCTTGTCACGGTATAAAAAGAGATTAAAAAAAAAAATAAAAATTTAGTTCCCTTTGTTTGATCTATGCAACAGAAATCAGTTGTTACTGAAAGAGTTTTCAGTTTTTTGAAGCCACTTGTGACACTATTTTCTGGGATTTCTACACTGTACATTAATCATCTTAGCAAATTCAAAGTATCAATGCCATTTCAATGGCCCTAGTAAGAGAAAAAGAACCCAAAAAAATCCCTATATTTGACTTAAGCAACAGGTGTCGTCTGCTATGGAATGTGCCGTAAGTCGATTTTTCATGTTTTCGCGGGCGCGTAACTGGCACGTATGAGACGGTAGTCAACACAACTGGATTTCTTGTCATTGTATAAAAAGAGATTTAAAAAAAAATTAAAATTTAGTTCCCTTTGTTTGATTTATGCAATAGAAATCAGTTGCTACTGAAAGAGTTTTCTGTCTTTTTTAGCCACTTGTGACATTATCTTCTGGGGTTTCTGCACTGCACATTGATCATCTTAGCATATTCAAAGTATCAATGCCAATAAAATGGCCCTAGTAAGAGAAAAAGAACCAAAAAAAATCCCTATATTTGACTTAAGCAACAGGTGTCGTCTGCTATGGAACGTGCCGTAAGTCGATTTTTCGTGTTTTTGCGGGTGCGTAACTGGCACGTATGAGACGGTAGTCAACGTAACTGGGTTTCTTGTTACGGTAAAAAGAGATTAAAAAAAAAATTAAAATTTAGTTCCCTTTATTTGATTTATGCAATAGGAAGCAGTTGCTACTGAAAGAGTTTTCAGTCTTTTTTAGCCACTTGTGACATTATTTTCTTATTTTCTGGGGTTTCTACACTGTACATTGATCATCTTAGCATATTTAAAGTATCAATGTACAGTATGGCAGTTGGCAGATCGAATTAAGGGATCAAGGGATCAGGGGAAGTCAATCTTGCAAGGTGCTAGAAGGCACCAAAACAAGGTCTTCTGTCACCCTGTTTTCTTAAATTTTCGCCCATTTTCAGTGAAATCTGGCATTGGTGGAGGGTGCATGCCTGGCAGTTTGCCAAGGACTGCATAACAGCCTTCAAAGAAGACTTTAAATCCACTTTTATGCCGATTCTTGCTCACTGTTTTCTATCGATATTTTCGGGCGCCATTTCAAATGGCACAGAGCTTTCTGATTGGATGATTGTGGGGGTGTGTCTGCAATTTGATTGGCTGATTGGGCGCAATATTGAATTTCTCAAAGCTTTTCTGATTGGATAATTTGAAGAGAGGGATGAGATTTGATTGGCTGATTGGACGCCATTTTGATTTTCTAAAACCTTCTGTGATTGGATAATTTAAGAGAGGCCTGAGATTTGATTGGCTGATTGGAAGGGGGGGAAATCTCTGTATATCTATGTTAAATCTTCGGGTCATTTCAGCCTATTCAATGGCAAAGAGGGTTTGACCCCTGCACCAAGACCTTTTTTGGGTCCTGATGGTCAGAGGTTGAATCCCCAACTTTGCCATTTTATCTATTTTACCTATTTTTATTATTAGTCATTCTTACATCTTATTGTATTTCATTGGCCTATTTCTGAATTCTCAAACAAGAACAAGATTTCTTATTGGAAAAAGTTTATGCAACAGCAACCGGTTGCTTCTGGATCAATGTTTTTGCGCAGCGGTTAAACATAAAATAGACTTATGACTCACACGGTCACCAAAATTGGTTCAATGTTTTTCGTGACCCTGGTAAGAAAACGAATTTGGTTTACCTTTCTTTGATGTGCAACAGGTATCACTTGCCTCGGAAAGTGTCCAAATTGATTTTATGACAGCACTAACGGTCACGTATGGGTGGGATAGTCATCGTAACCAATTCAATGGCCCTAGTAAGAGAAAACGAAAAAAAAAAAAATTCCCTATATTCGACTTAAGCAACAGGTGTCGTCTGCTATGGAATGTGCCGTAAGTCGATTTTTCATGTTTTCACGGGCGCATAACTGGCACGTATGAGACGGTAGTCAAATCAACTGGATTTCTTGTCACGGTATAAAAAGAGATTAAAAAAAAAAATAAAAATTTAGTTCCCTTTGTTTGATCTATGCAACAGAAATCAGTTGTTACTGAAAGAGTTTTCAGTTTTTTGAAGCCACTTGTGACACTATTTTCTGGGATTTCTACACTGTACATTAATCATCTTAGCAAATTCAAAGTATCAATGCCATTTCAATGGCCCTAGTAAGAGAAAAAGAACCAAAAAAAATCCCTATATTTGACTTAAGCAACAGGTGTCGTCTGCTATGGAATGTGCCGTAAGTCGATTTTTCATGTTTTCGCGGGCGCGTAACTGGCATGTATGAGACGGTAGTCAACACAACTGGATTTCTTGTCATTGTATAAAAAGAGATTTAAAAAAAAATTAAAATTTAGTTCCCTTTGTTTGATTTATGCAATAGAAATCAGTTGCTACTGAAAGAGTTTTCAGTCTTTTTTAGCCACTTGTGACATTATCTTCTGGGGTTTCTGCACTGTACATTGATCATCTTAGCATATTCAAAGTATCAATGCCAATAAAATGGCCCTAGTAAGAGAAAAAGAACCAAAAAAAATCCCTATATTTGACTTAAGCAACAGGTGTCGTCTGCTATGGAACGTGCCGTAAGTCGATTTTTCGTGTTTTTGCGGGTGCGTAACTGGCACGTATGAGACGGAAGTCAATGTAACTGGGTTTCTTGTTACGGTAAAAAGAGATTAAAAAAAAAATTAAAATTTAGTTCCCTTTATTTGATTTATGCAATAGGAAGCAGTTGCTACTGAAAGAGTTTTCAGTCTTTTTTAGCCACTTGTGACATTATTTTCTTATTTTCTGGGGTTTCTACACTGTACATTGATCATCTTAGCATATTTAAAGTATCAATGTACAGTATGGCAGTTGGCCTGAATTAGAAAAGCAGATCGAATTAAGGGATCAAGGGATCAGGGGAAGTCAATCTTGCAAGGTGCTAGAAGGCACCAAAACAAGGTCTTCTGTCACCCTGTTTTCTTAAATTTTCGCCCATTTTCAGTGAAATCTGGCATTGGTGGAGGGTGCATGCCTGGCAGTTTGCCAAGGACTGCATAACAGCCTTCAAAGAAGACTTTAAATCCACTTTTATGCCGATTCTTGCTCACTGTTTTCTATCGATATTTTCGGGCGCCATTTCAAATGGCACAGAGCTTTCTGATTGGATGATTGTGGGGGTGTGTCTGCAATTTGATTGGCTGATTGGGCGCAATATTGAATTTCTCAAAGCTTTTCTGATTGGATAATTTGAAGAGAGGGATGAGATTTGATTGGCTGATTGGACGCCATTTTGATTTTCTAAAACCTTCTGTGATTGGATAATTTAAGAGAGGCCTGAGATTTGATTGGCTGATTGGAAGGGGGGGAAATCTCTGTATATCTATGTTAAATCTTCGGGTCATTTCAGCCTATTCAATGGCAAAGAGGGTTTGACCCCTGCACCAAGACCTTTTTTGGGTCCTGATGGTCAGAGGTTGAATCCCCAACTTTGCCATTTTATCTATTTTACCTATTTTTATTATTAGTCATTCTTACATCTTATTGTATTTCATTGGCCTATTTCTGAATTCTCAAACAAGAACAAGATTTCTTATTGGAAAAAGTTTATGCAACAGCAACCGGTTGCTTCTGGATCAATGTTTTTGCGCAGCGGTTAAACATAAAATAGACTTATGACTCACACGGTCACCAAAATTGGTTCAATGTTTTTCGTGACCCTGGTAAGAAAACGAATTTGGTTTACCTTTCTTTGATGTGCAACAGGTATCACTTGCCTCGGAAAGTGTCCAAATTGATTTTATGATTTTATGCACAGCACTAACGGTCACGTATGGGTGGGATAGTCATCGTAACCAATTCAATGGCCCTAGTAAGAGAAAACGAAAAAAAAAAAAATTCCCTATATTCGACTTAAGCAACAGGTGTCGTCTGCTATGGAATGTGCCGTAAGTCGATTTTTCATGTTTTCGCGGGCGCATAACTGGCACGTATGAGACGGTAGTCAAATCAACTGGATTTCTTGTCACGGTATAAAAAGAGATTAAAAAAAAAAATAAAAATTTAGTTCCCTTTGTTTGATCTATGCAACAGAAATCAGTTGTTACTGAAAGAGTTTTCAGTTTTTTGAAGCCACTTGTGACACTATTTTCTGGGATTTCTACACTGTACATTAATCATCTTAGCAAATTCAAAGTATCAATGCCATTTCAATGGCCCTAGTAAGAGAAAAAGAACCCAAAAAAATCCCTATATTTGACTTAAGCAACAGGTGTCGTCTGCTATGGAATGTGCCGTAAGTCGATTTTTCATGTTTTCGCGGGCGCGTAACTGGCACGTATGAGACGGTAGTCAACACAACTGGATTTCTTGTCATTGTATAAAAAGAGATTTAAAAAAAAATTAAAATTTAGTTCCCTTTGTTTGATTTATGCAATAGAAATCAGTTGCTACTGAAAGAGTTTTCTGTCTTTTTTAGCCACTTGTGACATTATCTTCTGGGGTTTCTGCACTGCACATTGATCATCTTAGCATATTCAAAGTATCAATGCCAATAAAATGGCCCTAGTAAGAGAAAAAGAACCAAAAAAAATCCCTATATTTGACTTAAGCAACAGGTGTCGTCTGCTATGGAACGTGCCGTAAGTCGATTTTTCGTGTTTTTGCGGGTGCGTAACTGGCACGTATGAGACGGTAGTCAACGTAACTGGGTTTCTTGTTACGGTAAAAAGAGATTAAAAAAAAAATTAAAATTTAGTTCCCTTTATTTGATTTATGCAATAGGAAGCAGTTGCTACTGAAAGAGTTTTCAGTCTTTTTTAGCCACTTGTGACATTATTTTCTTATTTTCTGGGGTTTCTACACTGTACATTGATCATCTTAGCATATTTAAAGTATCAATGTACAGTATGGCAGTTGGCAGATCGAATTAAGGGATCAAGGGATCAGGGGAAGTCAATCTTGCAAGGTGCTAGAAGGCACCAAAACAAGGTCTTCTGTCACCCTGTTTTCTTAAATTTTCGCCCATTTTCAGTGAAATCTGGCATTGGTGGAGGGTGCATGCCTGGCAGTTTGCCAAGGACTGCATAACAGCCTTCAAAGAAGACTTTAAATCCACTTTTATGCCGATTCTTGCTCACTGTTTTCTATCGATATTTTCGGGCGCCATTTCAAATGGCACAGAGCTTTCTGATTGGATGATTGTGGGGGTGTGTCTGCAATTTGATTGGCTGATTGGGCGCAATATTGAATTTCTCAAAGCTTTTCTGATTGGATAATTTGAAGAGAGGGATGAGATTTGATTGGCTGATTGGACGCCATTTTGATTTTCTAAAACCTTCTGTGATTGGATAATTTAAGAGAGGCCTGAGATTTGATTGGCTGATTGGAAGGGGGGGAAATCTCTGTATATCTATGTTAAATCTTCGGGTCATTTCAGCCTATTCAATGGCAAAGAGGGTTTGACCCCTGCACCAAGACCTTTTTTGGGTCCTGATGGTCAGAGGTTGAATCCCCAACTTTGCCATTTTATCTATTTTACCTATTTTTATTATTAGTCATTCTTACATCTTATTGTATTTCATTGGCCTATTTCTGAATTCTCAAACAAGAACAAGATTTCTTATTGGAAAAAGTTTATGCAACAGCAACCGGTTGCTTCTGGATCAATGTTTTTGCGCAGCGGTTAAACATAAAATAGACTTATGACTCACACGGTCACCAAAATTGGTTCAATGTTTTTCGTGACCCTGGTAAGAAAACGAATTTGGTTTACCTTTCTTTGATGTGCAACAGGTATCACTTGCCTCGGAAAGTGTCCAAATTGATTTTATGATTTTATGCACAGCACTAACGGTCACGTATGGGTGGGATAGTCATCGTAACCAATTCAATGGCCCTAGTAAGAGAAAACGAAAAAAAAAAAAATTCCCTATATTCGACTTAAGCAACAGGTGTCGTCTGCTATGGAATGTGCCGTAAGTCGATTTTTCATGTTTTCGCGGGCGCATAACTGGCACGTATGAGACGGTAGTCAAATCAACTGGATTTCTTGTCACGGTATAAAAAGAGATTAAAAAAAAAAATAAAAATTTAGTTCCCTTTGTTTGATCTATGCAACAGAAATCAGTTGTTACTGAAAGAGTTTTCAGTTTTTTGAAGCCACTTGTGACACTATTTTCTGGGATTTCTACACTGTACATTAATCATCTTAGCAAATTCAAAGTATCAATGCCATTTCAATGGCCCTAGTAAGAGAAAAAGAACCCAAAAAAATCCCTATATTTGACTTAAGCAACAGGTGTCGTCTGCTATGGAATGTGCCGTAAGTCGATTTTTCATGTTTTCGCGGGCGCGTAACTGGCACGTATGAGACGGTAGTCAACACAACTGGATTTCTTGTCATTGTATAAAAAGAGATTTAAAAAAAAATTAAAATTTAGTTCCCTTTGTTTGATTTATGCAATAGAAATCAGTTGCTACTGAAAGAGTTTTCTGTCTTTTTTAGCCACTTGTGACATTATCTTCTGGGGTTTCTGCACTGCACATTGATCATCTTAGCATATTCAAAGTATCAATGCCAATAAAATGGCCCTAGTAAGAGAAAAAGAACCAAAAAAAATCCCTATATTTGACTTAAGCAACAGGTGTCGTCTGCTATGGAACGTGCCGTAAGTCGATTTTTCGTGTTTTTGCGGGTGCGTAACTGGCACGTATGAGACGGTAGTCAACGTAACTGGGTTTCTTGTTACGGTAAAAAGAGATTAAAAAAAAAATTAAAATTTAGTTCCCTTTATTTGATTTATGCAATAGGAAGCAGTTGCTACTGAAAGAGTTTTCAGTCTTTTTTAGCCACTTGTGACATTATTTTCTTATTTTCTGGGGTTTCTACACTGTACATTGATCATCTTAGCATATTTAAAGTATCAATGTACAGTATGGCAGTTGGCAGATCGAATTAAGGGATCAAGGGATCAGGGGAAGTCAATCTTGCAAGGTGCTAGAAGGCACCAAAACAAGGTCTTCTGTCACCCTGTTTTCTTAAATTTTCGCCCATTTTCAGTGAAATCTGGCATTGGTGGAGGGTGCATGCCTGGCAGTTTGCCAAGGACTGCATAACAGCCTTCAAAGAAGACTTTAAATCCACTTTTATGCCGATTCTTGCTCACTGTTTTCTATCGATATTTTCGGGCGCCATTTCAAATGGCACAGAGCTTTCTGATTGGATGATTGTGGGGGTGTGTCTGCAATTTGATTGGCTGATTGGGCGCAATATTGAATTTCTCAAAGCTTTTCTGATTGGATAATTTGAAGAGAGGGATGAGATTTGATTGGCTGATTGGACGCCATTTTGATTTTCTAAAACCTTCTGTGATTGGATAATTTAAGAGAGGCCTGAGATTTGATTGGCTGATTGGAAGGGGGGGAAATCTCTGTATATCTATGTTAAATCTTCGGGTCATTTCAGCCTATTCAATGGCAAAGAGGGTTTGACCCCTGCACCAAGACCTTTTTTGGGTCCTGATGGTCAGAGGTTGAATCCCCAACTTTGCCATTTTATCTATTTTACCTATTTTTATTATTAGTCATTCTTACATCTTATTGTATTTCATTGGCCTATTTCTGAATTCTCAAACAAGAACAAGATTTCTTATTGGAAAAAGTTTATGCAACAGCAACCGGTTGCTTCTGGATCAATGTTTTTGCGCAGCGGTTAAACATAAAATAGACTTATGACTCACACGGTCACCAAAATTGGTTCAATGTTTTTCGTGACCCTGGTAAGAAAACGAATTTGGTTTACCTTTCTTTGATGTGCAACAGGTATCACTTGCCTCGGAAAGTGTCCAAATTGATTTTATGATTTTATGCACAGCACTAACGGTCACGTATGGGTGGGATAGTCATCGTAACCAATTCAATGGCCCTAGTAAGAGAAAACGAAAAAAAAAAAAATTCCCTATATTCGACTTAAGCAACAGGTGTCGTCTGCTATGGAATGTGCCGTAAGTCGATTTTTCATGTTTTCGCGGGCGCATAACTGGCACGTATGAGACGGTAGTCAAATCAACTGGATTTCTTGTCACGGTATAAAAAGAGATTAAAAAAAAAAATAAAAATTTAGTTCCCTTTGTTTGATCTATGCAACAGAAATCAGTTGTTACTGAAAGAGTTTTCAGTTTTTTGAAGCCACTTGTGACACTATTTTCTGGGATTTCTACACTGTACATTAATCATCTTAGCAAATTCAAAGTATCAATGCCATTTCAATGGCCCTAGTAAGAGAAAAAGAACCAAAAAAAATCCCTATATTTGACTTAAGCAACAGGTGTCGTCTGCTATGGAATGTGCCGTAAGTCGATTTTTCATGTTTTCGCGGGCGCGTAACTGGCACGTATGAGACGGTAGTCAACACAACTGGATTTCTTGTCATTGTATAAAAAGAGATTTAAAAAAAAATTAAAATTTAGTTCCCTTTGTTTGATTTATGCAATAGAAATCAGTTGCTACTGAAAGAGTTTTCAGTCTTTTTTAGCCACTTGTGACATTATCTTCTGGGGTTTCTGCACTGTACATTGATCATCTTAGCATATTCAAAGTATCAATGCCAATAAAATGGCCCTAGTAAGAGAAAAAGAACCAAAAAAAATCCCTATATTTGACTTAAGCAACAGGTGTCGTCTGCTATGGAACGTGCCGTAAGTCGATTTTTCGTGTTTTTGCGGGTGCGTAACTGGCACGTATGAGACGGTAGTCAATGTAACTGGGTTTCTTGTTACGGTAAAAAGAGATTAAAAAAAAAATTAAAATTTAGTTCCCTTTATTTGATTTATGCAATAGGAAGCAGTTGCTACTGAAAGAGTTTTCAGTCTTTTTTAGCCACTTGTGACATTATTTTCTTATTTTCTGGGGTTTCTACACTGTACATTGATCATCTTAGCATATTTAAAGTATCAATGTACAGTATGGCAGTTGGCAGATCGAATTAAGGGATCAAGGGATCAGGGGAAGTCAATCTTGCAAGGTGCTAGAAGGCACCAAAACAAGGTCTTCTGTCACCCTGTTTTCTTAAATTTTCGCCCATTTTCAGTGAAATCTGGCATTGGTGGAGGGTGCATGCCTGGCAGTTTGCCAAGGACTGCATAACAGCCTTCAAAGAAGACTTTAAATCCACTTTTATGCCGATTCTTGCTCACTGTTTTCTATCGATATTTTCGGGCGCCATTTCAAATGGCACAGAGCTTTCTGATTGGATGATTGTGGGGGTGTGTCTGCAATTTGATTGGCTGATTGGGCGCAATATTGAATTTCTCAAAGCTTTTCTGATTGGATAATTTGAAGAGAGGGATGAGATTTGATTGGCTGATTGGACGCCATTTTGATTTTCTAAAACCTTCTGTGATTGGATAATTTAAGAGAGGCCTGAGATTTGATTGGCTGATTGGAAGGGGGGGAAATCTCTGTATATCTATGTTAAATCTTCGGGTCATTTCAGCCTATTCAATGGCAAAGAGGGTTTGACCCCTGCACCAAGACCTTTTTTGGGTCCTGATGGTCAGAGGTTGAATCCCCAACTTTGCCATTTTATCTATTTTACCTATTTTTATTATTAGTCATTCTTACACCTTATTGTATTTCATTGGCCTATTTCTGAATTCTCAAACAAGAACAAGATTTCTTATTGGAAAAAGTTTATGCAACAGCAACCGGTTGCTTCTGGATCAATGTTTTTGCGCAGCGGTTAAACATAAAATAGACTTATGACTCACACGGTCACCAAAATTGGTTCAATGTTTTTCGTGACCCTGGTAAGAAAACGAATTTGGTTTACCTTTCTTTGATGTGCAACAGGTATCACTTGCCTCGGAAAGTGTCCAAATTGATTTTATGATTTTATGCACAGCACTAACGGTCACGTATGGGTGGGATAGTCATCGTAACCAATTCAATGGCCCTAGTAAGAGAAAACGAAAAAAAAAAAAATTCCCTATATTCGACTTAAGCAACAGGTGTCGTCTGCTATGGAATGTGCCGTAAGTCGATTTTTCATGTTTTCGCGGGCGCATAACTGGCACGTATGAGACGGTAGTCAAATCAACTGGATTTCTTGTCACGGTATAAAAAGAGATTAAAAAAAAAAATAAAAATTTAGTTCCCTTTGTTTGATCTATGCAACAGAAATCAGTTGTTACTGAAAGAGTTTTCAGTTTTTTGAAGCCACTTGTGACACTATTTTCTGGGATTTCTACACTGTACATTAATCATCTTAGCAAATTCAAAGTATCAATGCCATTTCAATGGCCCTAGTAAGAGAAAAAGAACCAAAAAAAATCCCTATATTTGACTTAAGCAACAGGTGTCGTCTGCTATGGAATGTGCCGTAAGTCGATTTTTCATGTTTTCGCGGGCGCGTAACTGGCACGTATGAGACGGTAGTCAACACAACTGGATTTCTTGTCATTGTATAAAAAGAGATTTAAAAAAAAATTAAAATTTAGTTCCCTTTGTTTGATTTATGCAATAGAAATCAGTTGCTACTGAAAGAGTTTTCACTCTTTTTTAGCCACTTGTGACATTATCTTCTGGGGTTTCTGCACTGTACATTGATCATCTTAGCATATTCAAAGTATCAATGCCAATAAAATGGCCCTAGTAAGAGAAAAAGAACCAAAAAACATCCCTATATTTGACTTAAGCAACAGGTGTCTATTTCTTAATTCTTCAAACAAGAACAAGATTTCTTATTGGAAAAAGTTAATGCAACAGCAAGCGGTTGCTTTTGAAAATTTTGTAAGTCATTTTTATGTTTTTGCGCAGAGGTTAAAATGCAATTGGTTGACATGTTTTTAATGTATTTTTTGAAGTACTAGGGTATGTATTTTTGGAAGCAAGGGATTAAGCAATGTGTGAGGTTCAAAGATGGTCGATTTCACTATTTTTTCTATATAGAAAAAAAACTGTGGTGTGACACCAACAGTCATAGCCCTTTGGCCTCCGTTTCGCATTTTGGTTCAAACTTGTGTAGGGAAGAAGGAATGGTAATGACCTCAAGATCATTACCTTGCATAATTCATGGATGTAATGAGTACTCTTCTTATCAAAATTGCATTGAAAACCTACCTTTCTCTATTGCTTCTAATTTTCACCATGGCCAATTCGAAACCACGGCCAATTCGAAACAAACTGTTTCCCTATGACACTCATCCCGCTTTGTTCGTTCCGAACGAACTAAGACTGTAAGAGTGAAGACAGATGCATAAAAGCTCCCACGAAACAGGTTCGTCTAATTTCAGAAATTATAGTTTGTTTATTTGATTAAATTAATCGGTTCGAGTTAAATGCCGTTTTAAACGTCCATGCCATATCACGTCGGTCAGTGCACTTAGACTACGTTCATCATACCTTCAGTCGAAGGGTTGCTCCGATGTTATTTTTGTGATTGGTCTCCGCACCCCTTCACATCAGCCCTTCTTTAACACTATCTGAAAATTTCAAAATCTTACCTGTCAGTCTTTCAGTCTGCTTAATGTGTCTTTAATCTGCTTGTCAGCTAATATGAATATAGGCAAAGCCTAAAGGCGAACAGCGCGACAAGTGTTTGCTACTTTGATAGAAGTAAATCTCCTAATCAAATGCCTACAAATTATATAGGGAGTAAATCTAGATCTATCTCAGATTTTTATAATCTCACTAAAGTTAAAAAATAATCCATCTCATGATTAAGCAAAGCAACTGCAGGTAAACCCCCCCCCCCCGAAAAAAAGAAAGACAAATGAAGAGAATATTGAGAATCCCCTCCCCCTCACCCCCCCTAAAAAAGTACCAGCCCTGGGGTGTTTTCCTGTCTTTCTCACACCGGTACGGACACAATTTTCTTTCAAGCTATTGACTACTTTTCTCAAATGCATCAGATGTGAGAGGCTAAAAGTTGCTGAAAAGAAAGTTTGCCTCAACTGGGTATCGAACCCACAACAACCAGGCCATGGGTCAGGCACACAAACGATGACAAACCACCGAGCTACCTGGCCGGGCAGGTTTCATTTCAGAATTAGGCAAGGTATTAAGGAATGTGCATTGATCAATAATGCCCATCCATTGTATGGGATCGTATTCAAATTAGCATGATCTAAATAATAAAAACTTTCATGGTAAAAATAGCTAATAATTCTCAGTTATCAATTTTTTTTTAGGTTCATGCCTACAACTAACATTTGTGTTATTTATAACTTGATACGGTTTCAGAATATCTTCGTTTCCAACCTTATGAATTCTCCTTTTCTTTGAATAGTTTTACAGTTGTTTGTAAGAGGCATTTCGAGTCGTCTTTGTGTTCAACAGACTTCAGTTCATTTAGTGTGTAGTCAGTATTTAACAATTCAGTTACAATTGTAATTAATTTGAATTATAACTTACTGCCATCTTGTGAAGTCCGAGTTCATCCAAATGGTGAATACAGTATTTATAGATGTCAAGAAACAGGTAGAACTATCACAATAATTACACCCCCGCAAAACGAATGTTTTCGGGGGTATACTGGTTTTATCTCGAATGTCACCATTTGCACGAATGAGAAATTTTGCATCAAAATATTATCTCATCAACGTAAAATTTACTTGATACCAAAGTTTATCATGATTTTTTTTTTCAGAAAACTTTTCACTATATAAGTAAGATTTCTAGGAAATGTAGGCTCGAAGTTTACTCCAAAAATATTTTATGCTTGTGTATGGAGTAACCCTATCACAATTGGATGTAGTAATTTCAGAACATCAACGCTGGATAGGTATGTGACATTGCTTTCCCACAAATAAGCCGTGCATGACACACCTTTACGTACCGATATAGAGACTTCCAAAAACGTTATTTACAAAAAGACTCGCAAACTCGTGCCTTTCAGACAACATTGGCTAGATATGTCTAGATCTAAATAGAACTGTGAACTTTGTGAACATTTTTTCATCGTAGACTAAATCTATTTCTGTGATTTAAGAGCCAAATATGTTATTCGTTTAAATAGACATATTATTTCGATCTATGTCAAATATCAGTGACTTTAAAAATGCTTAGTAGATTGACAGTGTATATTATAATTGTAAGATTAAATATTATGCTAAAACAAGACTATAGTAGATCTGTATAGATCTATAGAAATTACCAAGTAATTGAAGTGTGTTACTTTCTTACACTTGATTAGGCAGTAAATTTCCAACGATGATTTGTGTAACTAAGGATACAGAATAATCAAGTGGATATGTAATTCTTTATAGGGTAACATATATGAATTGTCTAAAAATTGATATAGATCTAGTATAAACAGTTTCAATGCATATAAAACAGTCTTGATATGCATCCCCCCCAAATTCTGTTCATTGCCCCCCAAATTCAGAAATTATGGGGGGCATTTCCCCCCAAATTTCCATTTTCTAGATGCATCCCTGCAAATTAAGTGCAAGGTTTTCGTTCATATTTTTGTAATTTACCATTTATTTGACATTTTAAACACATCTGGCTAATATTTGTAAACAAACACTTATTATGAATTCACTTAACTGCACATGCGTGGTCAATTTGAATTGAAAAAATAATATTGCGTGATCAGCAATTTAAGTGATAAATACAACTCCTCATAAATGAAATACATCCAGCACTTTTCGTTTTCTTTTTTATGCCCAAGCTGATAACACAGAAGCCAATAAATTGTGAAAAAAAAAGAACTTTAATTTACTGGAAGTGACTTCCGAAATATGCGCAGTAAATGTCAAGCCTAGTTTCGATTTCCAGGGAAGTAGGTCAACGGATATTTACATTTCGAAATAATGGAATTATATGGAGGTAACACTGTCATTTTTTAATTATTTTGGTGTTTTTGTAAAGATTACCGTAATCATTAATCTATCGATTAAGGACCTTATTGTTCACTGACAAAGTACAGATCTACGCATATGGCCATTTGAAATGATGCCGGTATTTAAATTTTTCACTCCAGATGGGTCGTAAGAGCACTTGCTGCGGGGGCTAGCGGAGAAACAATCACAAAAATAACAACGGAGCTAGTACCAGAATTGGGGTTATGTTCATCCATATTCTAAAAGTTTGTGTTGTGTGAAGAGAGGGAAAGATGGTCACACAGAGTGGCCCGACATAGAGAGGGATACAGAGTTGTGTGTGTTACAATCTGGTAAAATTATCTTTGGAACAATTAAAAAGTAAACGTAATGATCCTGATAATTACAACTTATTCAAATTTCACATGTAAAATTACAATTTTAGACTAAAAGAAATGCTGATGGGTAAAAATAGTTTTGTTGAAAAAAATAGACCTGTACATATTACATACGAGTTCAAATAGGACAGTCAATCCAGTCAACCTCTTCAGTTGACCAGCAATGATGTCCTCTGGATTATGATCAATAAAAAGGGATGTTTTATATAAACACTGACACTGATCATAGTGTACCCTTGACAAACTGAAAATTCGCGATATTAAGCTTTGGTGTTTATTAACTTAAGTTACAGCGGTAAACATGAAATTCCACCGTGCTGTATATGTTATTCAATTATTGTCCCTCAAGTACACAAGACTTGTCCGTCTTATTTCAAATATTCACAAAAGGTAGCCATTTTGTCATGCAGGTATATTCGCGCAAAGTCAGCATAAACCAGTATTTCAAAAATAGACTGACCTTTAATCTCCACCTCTAACACAGTCACGTGACACCCATTAACAGCAAAATATTGTGGAGGTATAGTAAGTTTTAAATGTGGTTCTGTCTTGAAATAATTTGTAGTTTTTATGGGAAGTGGTCTTTGCACTAATGAAATTACCTGTTTTGAACAGGAGCTTTTCCAAGTAGCCGACTTGCCTAATTAACTCTTTTCCAAACGACAGTTTTAGACTTGTCCATACTGAGAGCATTTGCAGACAACAAAATTAATGTGACTCAATTATTGAAGGTTGTTTTGGGATGGGAAGAAAAAATAGTGGGAAAAGGAGAAAATGCTGGTTACTAGCATTTTCTCCTTTTCCCACAATGTTTTTAAAAGGGTTTTTTCCTTGGTTTGTACAAACCAGGGATTGTTTGGTAAAGGTTAAACCTCATTTTTTTGCGACTTTTGCAGATGATAACAAAAACAACAAATGGTATGACCTCATCAGCCCACAAAATGGTCGCGAACTTCAATGTATCGGGATTTTAGATGATTTGACGTATATATTATATCGTACAGGACAGGGGCATGTAGTAGCACCAGTGATTTAACCCTTAGGCTGCTTAGCATGACTCACTGGCCTTTTTGCAGACTGTAGATTATGATCAGACTACCAAGAACGTACAGCCTGATCTTGGATCCACACTGTCCAATATGGAGATATTTTTCTTCAAAGCATAAGTTTGAAATGGCAATAGTTGTTTTTTTACTATCAAATTTAAAATTTGGATTTAGTTATTTAGCAGGATAAGGGTTAACCAACCCAATCAACCACTTCAATGGACAACTTGTGACTAGTACTGACTGGTTTGTAACTGGTTATAACTGCTGGTCTGGTCAATAATCATATTGACAGGCTTTTTACCAACCTTGCATAATTATATGCACAGAATCGTGTAACAGTGGCGGTTTGCCAGTATTAATGTGCCCCTAAATCCTATCACAAAAGGAATATTGTGTAAATATAAACATGAAATACAACAGCACTGACTTTACTGCCAGTAGTGCTATCTTCCAGTGTTTTTTTCTAAGCACAGTAAACGATAAAAAACACTCAATAATAAATCAGTACAACTCTCTTATTTTTTTCTGAAACTGTAATTGTTACACACCCTCACTCCAGTCAGTATGTAGTTACCAGCATTTTTTTACCTTTTGTCACAGTATTTCTTTTGGTTTACTTCTAAATACTTTACACCAAGCCATGCCAAAACACTATTATATCTCGATACAACATTTACAAATTCCAACAGTAATGTACCTTATATGCTTCCAGATAAGCATGCTTCTACTACCCATTATTACACTGCAAGAAAAAAGCAGTGCTCCTTTCCAGCATACTACTAAAATACAGGAAAAACTTTAAAAAATCAATGGTTTCAAAGTCTATCCTCAGAAAATATGCTCTAAACCTGAAAATTTCTACAAGTAAGATAAAACAAAGCTTACTAGAACTCTTCCCAGCTCACACAATCACACCATCCAAGTAATCACTTCTTCCTTGCAAAAATACATGTTGAAAGATGCTTGTTGTTCCCTCAATTTATAGCGAAACATGGCTTGTTATCCCATTATCCACAGAATCCATGTGCAGATACGACAAGCACAACCCTTTACACAAATAACACACACACACAGAGACATACAGCACTCTTTACTCCAATACAGCATTTAAACCTTTAAAACCCACATAACATACACAATCTCTCTATCTACCCTACACATAACATACGCATTACCCTTTACTCTCAAACTACATTAAAACTGAAAATCTCTGAGCTTCATAAACCAATAACCTATTTATTTTGCTATTATTGTGCAACAAGTTCTTGCAACATGTACTAATCAGTCCCAATTATTTCTTTCAAAGAAACTTTAACTAGCTATTGTGCTGTGTTATGAGTAAATCCAACAGTTGACTTCTGTCCATGGTGGGATTCAAACCAAGATCCTTTGTTGTGAGTGGGTCAACACTGTACACCTGCACCACTATCTCCAGGTTTCAACTAGTCTCACTTTTCCTACCTTTTTCCTTCTTTTCTACTTTTTTATTCTATTTCTACTTTTTTCCTACTTTTTTCAAAAAACCTGCTACTATTCTTACATCTTTAATGAAAGCAAAAATAAAAAGAAATGTATCTTTTAACCCTTTCCCAAACAAGCAATTTTATATTTTTTCATTTCCAAAACATCTTCAGATAATAAATTCAAATTTGGTAAAAATGAAGTTAGGCTCTCTGATAGGGTCAAAAACATTGTGGGAAAAGGAGAAAATGCTGGTGACCAGCATTTTCTCCTTTTCCCACAATGTTTTAAAAGTCTTCTTTCCCAGGGTAGTGAAAACCTGGGATTGTTTGGTAAAGGGTTGAAGTATTTAAGCATGTTGCAGAATGAAACTCGCTGTAAGTTACGATATTAGGACAGATGGTATATTCTGCTAATTGCAGAGTGTTTGATTGATTGATTGTATGATGTTAAACACCGTTTTCAACACTATTTCAGTTATATCATGGTGACCAGTGCACCTATCCAAGCTTTCCTGGAGTTATTTTTACCAGTACGCCGCACAGTTTTTTTTCCAAGCAACTGGCTGCTTTCCCACGGAACCTCGTCCAAACAATGGTCAGCAATGGGTGAGGAATGAATCCTGTCCCAGTGACCATCATCAGTTCTCGGAAAAAAAGTGGCTGAGCCAGGGATCAAACCCACAACCTCTTGTTCGCAAGTCCCTCACACTACCGACTGAGCTACCGGGGCTTGGCACGGAGTGTTTGAACACACTACTGTTGACCTATTATGCAAACTTCATGATGTCTTTCTGGGAAATGTGTCCAAACCATTGGCCATTCATGCCTTAGAAGTTGACAGCAACATTCAGAATAAGATCTCGGAGCCACTTGCAGTTAGGCAGCCCAGGGGTCACACCTTTTATAGGGGCATAACATAGGGGAGACTATTGATATCTTCTTGACTGTTAGAAATTTGGCCTAGACCTGTATTAGTTTAGTTTAAACATATTTATTTTACATCAATTGAGAAACAAGTTCTTACAACTTATGCTAATCTCTCTCAATTCTGCTTCCTCGGAACTACACCAGTACTCGCGCTGAATGTGTGGGCCAATGAACAATCCCAAAGTTGACACATGCTCCGGGGCGGGGTATCGAAGTTGGGACCTTATGGTTATGAGGCCTACACTCTACCTCACAACCATGGACACCACTAGACATGGGAGTCCTCTGCATAAAGCATATTTCAAATGATACGACTATGGTCAACCTACTTGAAATTGAACTCATAGACCTGTATTATGCATTAGACCACGTATGCAGCAGGTTGACCAATCAGCGTCCAGTATTTCACAAGAATATATCAAAGATACAACTCCCGTAGTTGTATATCTTGAATAACAATGCTAGCTAGTATATCCCACGCGTGAATTCCGATGAGTTCCGAAAACTTAGGATTCAGGAATACTGGCATTTGTCACAGATTATTAGATAACTCCTTACTTCAAGTGGCTGATTAGGCTGTAGATATTGTGTTGTTTGAAGAAACAAAAAGAACCGGTATTTCAAATTTAATACTTGTACTTTTAGTGTTTTATTACAATAGTGTGAGTAGTGGGAAACCAATATTATGATTATCTGAGAATTTTGCAGATACACAGATACACACTTAGCTCCCTCATGATGAGGAAATGCAACATGCAGCTTGTGAAGACTGTTGTACAAATTCAAAAAACAAATGGATAAGTATAATGGCTGCTATGATACAAATGAAAATGTTGTGAAATATTGCAAATTGAGCAAGGTTCCATCCTTAACTTTTTGCCAGATTACAAAATTTTGGACATGTCCAATTTGAAAGCATGTGCAGACGACAAATGAAATGCAAGTGAAATGAAGAGAAGTGTTTTTCCGGAGGAAATGAGAAAATGTGACATTTACTTACCGGTAGTTTCTTCTTTTTCCACAATGTTTTCGGAAGTATGGATATTCCCCAAGTTAGTGAAAACTTAGGATTCAGGAAAACTGGCATTTGACACAGATAAGTAAATAACTACGTACTTCTAGTGGCTTATTGAGCCATACATACTAAATATACTTTGATGGTAGAAGAAGGTAACAGCTTTCACATTTGAATACAAGTCAATTCACTGTAGCATTTTTCCTGCAGGTTTATACAGATCACAGCTGATTGGTCTTCATTAGTTCAAGTTTTCAAGCCCAGCTTCAGTTAATTCATACTGGCACACTTTATGCAAAATTACAAAACCATCTTCAATGTCATTCTTCTGTTCATCAAAACAGTATGTCTACAGCTCTTGAAACCCTGTTTTGAAGTATTTGTACTGTCACAATATATATCAGGAACAAAAATAGAGAACCAATTAAATTTCAAATATCTCTTCTTTACAAAAAGTAACATTTCAATTCTTCAGTTATGTCGCAAAATATGGTTTATTTTCACATAAACTTAAAATGAAAATTTGTTCAGGATATCGCCAACTATCACAGATCCAATCATTTTTGACTAATGTGTGGTACTACACTTCAACCTTTACTGAAATAACCCCTTTTTAGGCAGCACTTTTCTTTACCTAGGATTCGATAAACAGCTTAATATTGATTTTAATGCAAAACGAAATACTTACTGCGTATAAAGATGGTAATATCTGAAGGTGAACACAATTATTTCTAAAAATGAAAAAGGATTGCTACAACTATCACTATGGTCTCGGCAAATTCACTATGTTGGGCTGCCATCTTGCAACAAAGACCAAAAATAGCCCAGTTTTTGAGCCCACAATTATCTAACCTAGGAATCGAAAATCAGTAGATTTGATTTTAAAGCAAAACGAAATACTTAATGCTTATAAATATGCCAATATCTGAACACATTTATTTCTAAAAATAAATTGGGATCGCTACAACTATCACAAGAGTCTCGCCAAATTCACCACATTGGTCCTGCATCTTGTAATGAAATACCGAATGGCCCCGTTTTGAGCCCAGAATTATCCAACCTAGGAATCGAAAATCAGTACAAAATTGGCTTTAATAGAAGGAGATGTATTCTATCACATGATTTTTTACCAACATGTTGCTATTGGACACCACTTTATGTACTTATAATTGATTTCTATTGCACATCACCAATTCATCCTTCAGCCGAACATCCGCTTCGGGGCAAACATGATTAGGCCATGAATTTTGAACGCCAAAATAAGTATATAAAACAAAATCTCCGAAATAATTGATGTTACAGATATTCTTAACATGTAATGTTTTGGCAACTTACCTTTTGAGAAGGACGTATGGGAAAAGCACGCAAAATGTTGCTTGAAAAAGTGACCGTCGTATGCCGAAATTCAAGATGGCCACCGTTTTTAATCGGTCGGCATGAGCCGGACGATTAGAGTGACCACAAATTTCGAAAACCCGTCTGCTGAGGGCAAACTGGTCTAACTGCAACTCGTGACAGCTTCTACTTACAGTCTTATAACACTAATACTAGCTGTTGTGACCTTATTACATTGAACTTTTAACCCTGATAACAACTTATGAATGAAACAAGATAAAAACCAAGGAGTATCAGATAATGTAAGCACATCTTCTAGTCGTCTGCTGTCCATATTATTCGGCAAACTTCGAGTGATCCGTTGATCAGGTTATACATTGTTAGGGATCAGCCGAGTTTTGACGAGTGCTGTTCGTATATATAGCAGGTGTTGATAAGATGATAGGTCATTTGGTCTTGAGCAGGGATAAAAATTGCAATGGAACAGAGTTTTTACGGAAACATTGCTTTAAGATAATTTGAACATTTAGATCGTTTTGCCTTAGAGCAAACTGCTGTATATGCAACTGGAAACAGCTGTAAGTTTAAAATAGTATTCGGCTGTTGATCGTTTATTGTTAGCGAGGTGAAGCTGTGAGGGACAAAGGATGTAGAGTTGCGTAAGGGATATGACCCTAGCTGAGAGGTCATTACGTAAACATTTTCATAATGAACTGGTTATCTCATGCTTGCAACCTTAGTAACCAGACTCTCCATTCACAATACTGACCAGCATAGATCTGATTAGGCATCCTTCAGCTTAGGATGTATTAACCCTTGGACTGCTGAGCGCGACTTTATGACCTTTTGCGGACAGTGTAGGTCAAGATCAGACTGCACACTACATGCAATCTGATTTTGGATCTACACTGTCGGATTAGGAGATTTTTTTTTTTTTTCCCAAAAATACCTGCGAAATATTTAAAACTTTGGGTTTTACTGTAGCTTGAAAATTTAATTTCATTCATTTAGCAGATTAAGGATTAAATCGTTTTCATAGCCCCTCTCCCTCTCCTTCCATCCATGTTTCTTCTTGATGATATTCTAAAGACTGAAATCAGTCAGTCAAATGTTGACTAAACAATCCTGTGGGGCTTTAAAATGTAGTGAGAAAAACTGCATGTATTCAGCATGTTCTCTTTTTCCTCACAGCGTTTTTTCATCATTTGAGAGAATTTCAACATTTTGTAATTTCACGGGTAGAGTTGAAGAGAGCATTTTCATAGAGGAAAAAAAGTGAAAGTGCAAAACAAATAAGCTCACTTAACTTTATATTCTCCATGTCTCAATCAACTGACCAGGTAAAAAGGCTTTTTCGGAGAGCCCAGATTCAGACCAGACAGCGTAGAACATGCAATCAGATCTTGGGTTTGTTAGGCCAGTTTTCTGAGATATTCTAATCAAAACAGCAGTGGTCCTGTAATAGTTAGGCTGCTTTTCCACGTTTCACATATCTATTTCATTAGTTCAGTGCTTTAAGTGTAAACTCAGATGTTTGTCTCATTAGCTACTCCATATTAGTTGATTCTCATCTTCCATATTTCAGATTAAGAGCCCAAGGTTCACTGTAATGATGCTCTTGCTCATTAGAATGACTCAAATACAGTGACCTGTGTTGTCTAAGGACTAGCAAAGTCGCTTTTGAAGACGATGAAAGATCAAGATCAGACTGTCCTTTGAATGCAGTGCAGATCAATAAATGGACTTATATCTAAGATCTTAATTGTCTGTCTATGTAGGATATATATATAAAAAAAAACTACCATGAAATCGCAATGTTCGGATATTGTTTTTTCTGACTGTAAAAGGCCATAACTGGGTGCTTTAACTCTTAACAAAACTATCCCGTTTTTGATGACCAAGAGGAAGACGGCTGTTAAAAACATTGTAGAAAAAAAAGACGCAGATAACCATCGTTTTCTCCTTTTTCCACGAGGTTTTTTTTTTTTTTCCTTTTAACGATTCAGATCATCAATTGGTCTACATTTGGTCTACATTTGATTCGTATGTGCAAATGCTTTTGATTTGGACAAGTCTAGAATTACATCATTTGGAAAAGGGGCGAGGGTTGGGAAGATATTACATTCTTTGAAACAAATGTGGAAGAAATTGGCCAGCCAATGTTTTGGTTGTATGATGTTAAATGCCGTTTTCAACATTATTTCAGTTATATCGCGGCGCCCAGTGCACCTATCCATGTTCTCCTGGAGTCTCTTTTACCAGTACTCCGCACAATATTCTTTCCAAGCCACTGGCTGTTTTCCCACATAACCATCATCGAAACAATGATCAGCGGTGAGAGAGGAATGCATCCTGTCACAATGACTATCATCAGTCCTCGGAAAGAAATTGGCTGAGCCGGGGTTCGAACTCATGACCCCCTGTTCTCAAGTCCTGTATGCTACCAACTGAGCTACCGGGGCTCGGCCCAATGTTTTGGACAGAACGATCTTGCCCAGATCAATTTAGCCTGTCAAAAAAATTAGGACAATTTGTCCAGATAAACACGATTGCTTCTTAAAAACAGAAAAAGTTAAAGGCCTACTTGCAGCAAAAAGTGGATATTACTGATAATATCTGACAATGTATTACTGTACAGTTGTCAAAGTAGCAAAAGTTACAGAAAAGAATATTGGTATATTGTTAAACTTATTTAAAAGGTTGATAGGTACTGTTATTCAGCATGAGTGATATTTAAAGCTTGATGATGGGTACTACTGATCAGAATTGTCACATATATTTAACGTTCTATTGCTGTCAGCCAGCAAACATATATCTGTAGCATTCCATTAAACTACTAATTTGAAAAGGACAGTTAAGAAAGGGGGTTCCTACGTGGCTCTGTTACAAGATACAGGATTTCTATCCCATACATAGTTCAGACAACTGCCATTTGATTTGTGATTTCAAACCATTGTAGTTATTCAGTGCTGACAGCACTTTGATTTTTCCTTTGTGTTCAATTCGAAAGAAGTCAGTGAAAACCGGAAGTTATACCGCAGTTCCTATCCCTATGTATATAAGATCCCTGCTTAAGACAAGGAGTTCCAACAGAAGTTTCCAATCCAAGCCTTTATAAAAGCAAAGAAAATTATAGCAGAAAATGGCTGTTTTCTAAGTACAACTTTTAAACTTCCATGTTGTAAGTGGTAAACATATTCACTCAAGCAGTGAAAGGTCCAGGTTCAAATCCTGGTGGAAGTAAGAGTTGGAAAAGGTTCCAGCTATTTCAGAATAGAAAAATAACAAATTAAAGATAAAATTAATTATGCGTTTAGACTTATCAGTCAAGGATTATTTTATGAAATAAGTTTCCTTTCCTTAATTACAAAGGTTTTTAGCTCTACTGGCTGAGAGCCAGCAGAGCTTATGTCATGGCTGGGTTTCCGTCGTCCGCCTGTCAGTCCATCAGTCCATCCATCTGTCCGTCCTTTAGTTTTTTTCTTGTTTACACGATCAAGTCTGCATTTGTTGTCATATTTTCATGAAACTTGTACAGTTTGTTTATCTCATCAATAGCTTGAACCCCACTGATTTTGAAAAAGTTCCAACGAACAGTATGGGAAAAGTAGCCATTTCAAGTTGAAAACTTCCATTTCTTGTTTACGCAATAAAGTCTACATTCGTGGTCAGATTTCAGTGAAACTTGCACAGTTTGTTTATCTTATCAATAGCTTCAACCCTATTGATTTTAAAAAAAATTGAACAAACAATATGGGAAAAGAAGCCATTTCAAGTTGAAAATTTCTATTTCTTGTTTACATGATCAAGTCTGCATTTGTGATCAGATTTTTGTGAAACTTGCACAGTTTGTTTATCTCATCAATAGCTTGAACCCTACTGAGTTTGAAAAAAATCCAGCAAATAGTATTGGAAAAGTAGTCATTTCAAGTTAAAAATTTCCATTTCTTGTTTACACAATGAAGTGGTAGGATTTTCATGAAACTTGCAAGGTTGCTTTGTATCATAAACAGCTTGAACCCTATTGATTTTGAAAAAAAATCTGACAATCAGTATGGGAAAAGTAGCCATTCAAAGTTGAAAATAGCCATTTCTTGTGTAGGCAATGAAGTTCACTGCATTGATCCAATTCTCCTGAAAATTGCAAAGATTGGTTCATCAAGGGATTGAACTCTATCAAAAGTGGAGAAAATCTAGTAAACTGTTCAGGAAAAGCAGCCATTTGATGACTTAGTATTGTTTACTCAACAAAGTCCATATTATTAGTCACATTTCTTTGAAATTTGCTAGGATTGTTCAATACAAGGCATACTGAAACCCTGTCATATTTGGCTGGATTCCAAATAATTAGTTTTGAGAAATTGCACTTCATTTTTTTGTTGCCTACTTATGGTATCTTAGTGGGTTCAAGCCCAGTTGCAAGACCACATTTTTGTGTTTTTTGTGTTTTCTTTTTGCATCATGAATTCATAATGTATGTTAGCATAATAGCAAAATCACTGCCAGTAGAGCAATTTCAGGCCCTCAAGGGCCTCTAGTTTAGCTTAATCAGGGCACAAAAACTTAGAAAGGCATTTCTTTATTGAGGGGGATGGGTGCAAATTTTTGGTTTCTTTTTTGGTTGCACAACAAAGATCAACAGGTACCATCTTTAGCGCAGTCTGTTGTGTACAAGACTTGAGACCAGGCAGTTGTTGGTGTTAATCCCCAGCTCGCCCAATTTCTTTCTGAGAATTGATGATAAACATTGTGACAGGATTCATTCCTTTCTCATAGATGTCCCAGATCATTGTTTTGACCATGGTTATGTTTGAAAGTAGCCAGTGACTTGGGAAGATTATGCAAAGCACTGATAAAAAGAAACTCAAGGAAAGCCTAGAAAGTACACTAGCTGCCATGACATCAATGAATTAATGTTGAAAACACTATTAAACACCATAAAATTAATTAATCTTATCCTGATTGTACATGTTGTCAAAACTATTTAAACATTGCTGAAGATATTAATACTTATCCTGCCAAATAAGTTAAATGGAACTTTCAACTTGCTGCCTATAGTAAACACCTGAATGTTTTTATTTCAAAATTATTTTTCGGTGAAATTGTGCTTTCGTCCTTAACTTCTTTCCAAATTACAGAATTTTTAGTCTGTTCCAAATAGAAAAGAATCTGCTGAAAATGATTAACTGTTAGAGGAAACTGAAATTTCTCTTTTTAAATGTAGAATTTACTAAGCATTGTGAGAAAAGAAGAAAATTCTGGTCACCAGCATTTTCTCTTTTTTCCCACAATGTTTTCAGAAGCCATTTTCCTCAGGGTTGTGAAAATCCTGGATTGTTTTCAAAAAATGTATTAATTACCATAGATCTACATATAGTGCCTTTCTGACAAACAGTGAATGAGAGGTTTTTCTTTTATGTTTTACTAAACAGATATCCTGCTGGTTGAAGTTATATGATTCCCATTCTAAGATGCCCTGTATTGAATGATTGGATTCTTGCTCCGGGTGCTGGGCTTTTTGTTGAAGTGCCCTTTGGGAAGACACTTCAGAGCCCTGGCCTAATACACATGAATATGTGAGCTGTTGCTGTGATAAGACTGTAATCACATTGAAAGCAGCACAAAACACCAGTAAATGAATTAATTTGATGATCAAAAGTTTTCAGTGTTTATGATTCTTGTGTATTGGTCAGGATTTTAGATGGATTCCTGCTATTTAGAACTGACCACTGTAGAAGATGCCTCCAGTTTACCTCTCAAGTCAATGACAAAGACATTGAAAAAAGTGTTGAATTTCAATTTTTATCACCTGAACACAAATAGTTAGCTCTTTCCTACACAATCCCAAGCTTTAATGACCCTGAGAAAGAAGGTGGTTGACAACATTGTTGGAAAAAGAACCAGCATTTTCTCCTTGTCCCACAACGTTTTCTACTCTCTCTGATGAAAGTCCCATCCTCTGCGCCACTATTAATTTGTAGCCTGGGAATGCTTTCACTTCTGAAATGTCCAAAACTGTTGTTCCTAAATAGTTACAGGATAAGAGAACCCAAAACTATTAGCCCTTTACCAAACAATCCCATGTTTTAACAACCCTGGGAGGGCAGGCTTTTGAAAACATTGTGAGAAAAGAGGACAATGCTGGTAACCAACATTTTCCTCTTTTCCCACAATGTTTTCTACCCTTTCAAAAACATATTTCTATTCTAGAAACACATTTCATAATTATGTTGTTTGCAAATGCCTTCATTTTAAACTAGGAAAATATTTTATCATTTGGTAAAGGGTTAAGCTTTTACCAAATAATCCTGTATGTTAACAAGCCTGTGGAAGAAAACTTCAAAAAACATTTCTGTAAATGGAGAAAATGTTTGTAATCAACATTTTATTATTTTCTCACAATGTTCTACCATTTTAAACACAAATGTCATTACTTTAGACTAATTTTTATGTCATCTGTATGTGCTTTCAGTTTGGACAATATCGAAATTTTGTTGTTTGGGAAGGAGTATCTGTTGTGCCAGTTTCAAATTTGTCTTCTGCAGATGCTGTCCATTTGAGAGCATCTGTAATTTTTCATTTGGGAAAGAGCTAAAAATCTAAAATACTTTGAAACAATACAGTATGATTTTTTAGAGTACTGCAATGTTTAGTGGAGCAAGGGAGAGCACTGAAATACCTTTCATACTGAAATTTGCTATTAGCTCCCTCTATTTAGCACTGCATCAGACAAAAAAATTCCACATTCATTCACAATGAAAACGTTTCCAGACAAAAAAATGAATGTGCAGCAAATGATTGGCTTTTTTCTGCAAAAGGGTAGACATCATTGTAAGAAAAGGAGAAGATGCTGGTTACCAAAAGTCATCTGCTTCAGGGTCATCAAATAGGTTAATAACTAAAGGCTGCTGCTTAGAAGGTTTATGATAGAAATAAGCCATGGTTAGAAATAGGTGGGGGACATTTGTGTAGGGAAAGGTGCCAGGATCAAATCCTCTGATGACCAGCGCTCCTATCCAAGCTTTCCGGGAGTCTCTTTTACCAGTGTTTCGCACAATTTTCTTTCCAAATCAATGGCTGCTTTCCCACATAATCATCATCAAGATAATGGTCAGCGGTGGAAGAGGTATTCGAGATAATGGTCAGCGGTGGAAGAGGAATGAATCCTGTTGCAATGACCATCATCAATCCTCAGAAGGAAATCAGCCGAGCCAGGATATTGAACCCACAACCCCCTGTTCTCAAGTCCTGCACCACACCGACTAAGCTACCAGGGCTCTGGTTATGGATTCTAGGAAACAATGATCAAAAGTGATTTAACTCTTTATCAAACAACAAAATTTTTGTGTCGACCAAACTGAAAGCGTTCATTTTGCAGATGACAATTTAAATGTGGCTAGGATTATGAGATTTGGCTGTGAAAGAGTAGAAAACATTGTGGGAAAACGAGAAAATGCTGGTTACCAGTGTTTTTTCCTTTTCCAACACTATTTCACACAGACTTTTTCTCAGGGTTATTAAAGTTTGGGATTGTGTGGTAAAGGGTTAAGTCATGAGCCCACAATATTTTACACAGGCTTTTTTCTCAGGGTTTTTAACCCTTTACCACACAATCCCAAATTTTAATGACCTTGGGCAAAAATGGCTTTTGAATACATTGTGGGAAAAGGGGCAAAGGGGAAAATGCTGGTAACTAGCATTTTCTCCTTTTCCTACATTGTTTTCTGTCCCATCAAAGGCAGAAATCGTCATTTTACCAGCATTTAAGTTGACATCTGCAGATGCTTTTAATTTAATCTTGTGCAAAAGTTTGTCGTTTAGTAAAGAGTAAAAAGTCAGGATTGTTTGGTAAAAGGTTAAGTAGTGAGAAGTTGCTTCACATTCAATGTAAACAAGAGAGCCATGATGGCCCTGAAGTTGCTCACCTGAGTCTTAACCAAACATGACCAATTTTACAAACATTCTACCAAGCTTTCATAATGACTGGAATGAAAATTTGGCCTCTAGCTTGTACACAAGCTTTTTCCAGAATTTTTCTCAGTGACCTTCTTTTTAGCCGAACATAGCCCAGTTTCCCATTGTAGATACTATCAAAACAAATTTTCTGACCACCTTAAATGAGTATTGGACTGAAAATGTGGCCCCTAGAGCGTACACAAGGTTTTTCTAAGATTTGACCTAGTGACCCAATGCTTTCACACACAAGTTGATTTAGGATTTTTCAGTATTTGTTTTCTTTGTTTTGTTTGAATGGTATTTTACTCCACTTTCAACCTTTTTTTTTTAGTCAGGATTGTTAAGTAAGACTACTTTCTGTGATAGGGTAGAATATTTGTTACCAGCAGTTTTATCTTTTGCCACATTGTTTTCACGAGCCTATTGATGCAGGATTGTTAATGAGGATGATGGAAGAGTCATTTGAAGGGTTTATGGTGTGTAGGCATCTGATATATCACATACTTGTAGATTCATCGACAATTTAGCGGACATGCTAGTTTAACCCTATATTACACCATCCCAAGTTTTGGCTTTGTCAAAGAATGCCTTTAAAAACATTCTGTGAAAAGGTGAAAATGCTGGTAACCAGCATTTTCTGCATTTACCACATTGCTTTCTACTATATTTGAGCTCATTTGAACCAATAACAATTTTTTCGTCTGCATGGTTTAAATTAGGAAGTCTAAAAATCATCCTTAGGAAAAGGGTTAACTTTTTAAATTATGAGTTGAGATAGGCATAAAATGATCTTACCATTATTAGTTTACAACTTATTGTGGAGAGTGTAAATACAATAAAACAAATTTAGTTATCTGCTGAAATGTCCTTACACCAAAATTTTGTAAAGGCTATGCAAAATAGAGGTCGTTAAATGTAAATGCTCATGTAGTGGAGGACTCGCAGTATTTGTACTGAGAAAAAGAAATATGATTTTCCTATTGAGAAGAGTGTTCAATCAAGAAAAACAAGCAGTTTTATTGAAATGATTTCCTCCGCCGAAAAATGACCTTTTCAAAAATCAAAGTACTGCAAGTACTGACAGACTAGCGATTTTGAAATGAGCGGCTATGGTAAAGATAAAACTTGGTTGTTCTATACAAAATTGAAGAAAAATAGTAAAATTCAGGTTTGAGTCCATTCCAGTTCAGCCGCCTCATTCCGTTTATTAAGTTCAATCCGGATCCAGTTCAATCCATTGATTTTACACAATGCACTTGACTTCGAACTTGGCACAATAAGAAAAACTCCTTTGTTACCTTTCAATTGAAAACAAGTTATTTCGTTGAAATGATATCCCACGCCAAAAATGATTTTTTTTATAGAAACATACAAGAGGTATCGCGTTATGCATGGACACGTGGCCTTTTTGTTATGAGTCCATAACAAAATTTTACATTAAGACACCTTTTTCCATAACATGGCATTTCATTAAATGAAAACAAATACATGTAATGGTTGTTTGTGACTTATGATAAACTATATAAATATGAAGGTTCATAAAATTTTGTCAAGTAGATCTAGTTATGAAAGAGGTATTGGTTCATTAAGGAAATATACATCAAGGCCTCTTTTTCCATGACACAGCATCATCTGAAAAAGTAATTATATTAGTAGACTATCATAAGGAACACATGTACAAAGTTTCATCAATTTTCAAAAAGGATTTTAGAAGGTATATGTCCGTACGGACGAACGGACAGATGGATAGTGTAGATTAAGATCAGACTGCACAGACTGTAGTTTGATCTTGGATTCACACTCTGCGAAAAGGGTATATTTTTTTCTCCAAAATATGACTTTGAAATAGTAATATTCAGTATTAATCAATAGCACAAGATTCAATTGTGTAGTAAACTGTTTAATTCTTTACAAAACGAAAAATTTTCACACGTTCAAACTCAAAGCTGTTTCAGGCTATAAAGGTAAATGTGGCTCAATTGATGAAACCTGATTCTAAAAGGGCAGAAAGCAATGTGGGTAAAGAAGAAAATGCTGGTTGCCCCCAATATGCCCCCAATTTCGTTAAAACTTGTTATTGCGTGATAAAATGTTAATATACAAGACGGAAACTAACAGCTTAACATAGCATTTTCTCCGTACACAATGATCTAAATAATGAATGACTGAAGGAATGACAAGGGTTTCCTGTCCAGTGAGGGTTAATGTTGCTGGGATTTGCCACAAGTTACCTAGTTGTATCTATTTTCAGATCCATTGATAATGTTACTGTGTTGTAGGGATACATGTATGTGTATGAGCCTGATTTGCATAGGTCACTTAATTTACATATAAGCTAACATCTTGTACCTATCAATACCATATTGTTCACTCTATTACTTTTTGGTTTTTGTCAGAATTGTCATATAAAACAGAATTAAGATTGCTAGTAGAAAGAATTATTTTTCAGTGAGGCATTAATTGGCAACTGTGGGGTTTTTTGTTTACATTGCATTTGAGTCAATCTGGATGCCTATATACAAGCTTCTCTAGTCTAAAAAAAATACGTGACCGCGTAACTCATAATTGCCCAGTCGGCCATCTTGCTTCATATTCTTACGAACAAAGTCCGTAACAAAGAAACAAATGCATAGCTGAAAAACAAACCACCTCTGGCGGGATTCGAACCCATGACGGGCAAGTATCTTTGTTTTTCGAGGTTTAAAAGACCAATACCATAACCACTGAGCCAAAGAGTTATCTCTCCAACGCAGTGGTCAGGTGTTGTATTTAAATCGGGATGAAGCTATGCATGAAGGAGTGGTCTCCCGTAACACACCCCCTCTTAAAGTCATCATTTATTGATGACTCAAAGCCTTATTAGGCAGAAAGTCCGTTTTTGGACAACAAATGGGATTAACGGCTCAATGGCCAAATCCGAACGAGCCTCCATCTTACGAACATGAAAGTTCGCAACAAAAGCATAGCTGAAATACAAACCGCACCTGGCGGGATTCGAACCCATAAAGGACAATTATCCTCGTTTTTCCAAGTTTAAAAGACCAATACCATAACCACTGAGCCAAAGAGATATCTCTCCAACGCATTGGTCAGGTATTGTATTTAAATCGGGACGAAGCTATGCATGAAGGAGTGGTGTCCCGTAACAATATAAAAAAGTATGTCGGCGGACTAGGTTATGAGCTCCAGACAGAGGTCACTGTAAACAGACGGTCCTTTTCAAGAACAAACCAATAAACATGAAAGTCGCTTTTCTCGGTTGTCATACAACCTTAACAGAATCTTCCTGAAGTTCACAACATGATTCCGCCGCTATCACTTTTTTCCTCTATTTAGGCCTACATACATAAAACATTACTTCAAAGGCACTTGTCTTGGCAACTTGATTGAATATTTGTCTATCAAAATATCTTATCGCAATTTCAACTGTTGTATTGTATTGGAGTTCAACCCCATTTTTAACAGCCTAGATCATCACGGCGGTCAGTATACCTAGGCATGTGTTTCCAGGTTTTCTCACATCAGTCTTGACACATTTTCTTTCCAAGCTACTGACAACTTTTCCCATATGTAACAGAGGTAAGAGGCGAAAAAAGCCCGGAAAGAATTTCGCCTTAACCGCGTATAGAAATTGCAATCACCAGCTGGTCACGGGTCAGAAGCGCTAGCCATTGAGCTATCTGGCCGGGCAGGAAAATATAATGGCTCCTATTCGTCGTGTTAGAAAAGGTGTTTTAAGTTTTATATATTATGATTGCTGCTCCAACTAGCCTACATATAATTCGTTTCGTTAATTAAAAGAAGAAAGAGATTTAAAAAATATTATTTTTTATTAACTCTTACTTGACGAGATAATTTTAGACTTATCCAAGTTGAGAGCATTTGCAGACGTACAAATTAAACGTGGTTCAAATGATATGATTTGTCTCTTTATGAGCAGAAAACGTTGTGGGAAATAAAGAAAATGCTGTTAACTCAATGTTTTCCTCAGGGTCGATTAAACTCGGAATCGTGTGGTAAAGAGTTGAGTTTTTTTGGGGAAAAAAATGAAACAGAGTGCAGCAGACAGACAGGCAGGCTTCGGGGAGGTAGGCGATGCCCCCATAAGAAGGCGATGCCTACCTCATCCAGGTAGGCAATACCCCCATAACATGGCGATGCCTACCTATAGTGTTACGCTTATCAGAGATTACATTTTAGCATCTGCCAACCGACGGGTGATAGGCCTAGTTATTTTGTCATGTAACATATTTTCTAACCCTTCGTTCGTCCATACATAAGTCATACAGACCGTCCGTCCGGCTATCCTTCTGTCCGTCTGTCTGTCTGTCTGTCTGTCCATCTATCTATCTATCTATCTATCTATCCATATCCATTTGTCTAAATCTTTAAAGCTAAAAAAACCAGCAACCATGAACGGTTCATGCCATGTGAACCAGCATAATCAGTTCTGAAGAAACCATTTATAGTGTTTGAAATAACACTCCTTTTTTTATTCCCCCATTTTTTTTTAAGTTTTGATTAGTATGCAGAAATAATCTAAGACAGCTCAACATTTGAAAAGTTTCTTATATTTCATATCTTCCATCAGTACCTCTAGATCTAAATCATAAAAACCCCGCCATTCTGCGCTTCCTCTTGGACAAATCTGAGATCTTTACCAATTTTTCAAATGACATACCATCGAATTCTCGTCTTTGGATAAAACCAGGAAAAAATAAAGTACAACATTGCTCGTCTCGCGGATTCCAGTAAGAAACGAAGAAAAAAAAAAGGGGGGGGGTTATTGGGAAGGGAAATCAATCTTGTACATTATGACAAATAGACTGTACGAGTTTCCTGCCTTAGACCACAAAAATTCCGTCTCATGCATCCAGTAAAAAATGACGGCAAAGGCTGGAGTTAGAAACAATTCTAGGTCTTATCTGTGATCTTCTATGAGACAACAATGATTGATTTATGCGCAGTTGTACCAGCTTGTTTTGCAACGAAAGTGAGGTTGTATTTTTTTTTTTAGTACACTTGATATTTGGAAATGAAAACTGTTAAAAAAAGTTGACCGAATTTCGGACAGTGGCTGGTTCGGATAAATGGAGGCGTAGGGCTTATTCAGTCTTTAATAAAGTAATTTATTGTGCATTGAGGTATTGTAACAAATTTTAAACGGAAAATACTTGACTAGTTTTCATACACTCATATAGTACCGAGTTTGGAAAAAAGGAATTACAAATAGAGTAAATTAGTTTAAACATTTAATTTACATCGATTGACAAACAAGTTCTTACAACTTATACTAATCTCTCAAACAAGTTCTTACAACTTATACTAATCTCTCTCGATTCTGCTTCCTGGGAAGTACACCATTACTCGCTCCGAACATGTGGGCCTGTGAACAATCACAAAGTTGACACCCACTCCCCGGTCTCGAACTCGGGACCTTATGGTTACGAGGTCGACAGTCTACCTCACAACCACGGACACCATACTAGGGTAAAGTGATTGGGAGTTTCGATTAGTGTGTAGTGGGCACAAAATTGTAACGTGGGTTTTAGTTGATTTTCCTTGTATGTATCGTCGCCACCAGTTGCCTACAGGGCTACATCCAGAGAATGTTGTTAGTGATGTTATGGGGGAAAGTGCCAGGACAAAACCCATCCTTAGTTACTCCTGGTTTTCTGTGTATAGCACTATCACACATGACCCTAATATACGAACAAATGCCATCAAGTGTCTTGAGATCTGTTGCTTTAAAGTCTCAAGGCCTACCACACCAGCTGTTTTGGCTGATTGATTCTGGGTTGGGCAACACCACCAGAAGACTGTTAGTTTTGTTTCAGGAGATAGTGAAAGAACAAGGATAAAACCTATCCTAAGTTATGCCTGGTTCCTTAACCCTTTACCACACAATGACGCCTTTTAACGCCCCTGAAGAAGAGGCCTTTTGAAAACATTGTGGGAAAAGGAGAAAATGCTGGTAACCAGCATTTTCTCCTTTTCCCACAAAGTTTTCTACCCTATCAAAGAAAAGTTGCATCATTTGAGCCACTATGAAATTGTCGTCTGCAAATGCGTTCAATTTGGATAGGTCTTAAATTTTGCCGTGTGGTAAAGGGTTAATGTGCTCAGTGTGTAGCACTGTCACACGGGATCAAAGTTTAATGTCTCATTGACAAACAACAAAAATTTTGGACTGGACTAAATTCAAAGCATTTGTCAAAGAAAAAATCACAAGTTTTAATGGCCCTGAAGATGCAGACTTTTGAAAACATTGTGGAAAACGGATGATATGGTGGCGGTCCGACGAATCACCGAAACACCACAATACCTCTAATTTTTTATTCCTGTATTCTGATTACTATTGAAGTACAACAGATTTGTCTTTTTTTGTGGTATTTGACCCAAATAACATTTATAGAGATGAAGGGCTGTTAGTTTAAATCATACTGACAAAATAACATATCATTGAGGTCCGCCGTAAACGATGTGCACCGGGATAGCTGTATTTACGTCCACCGAAATACCTGCTCGACATTGTAAATATTTGTTTATTTAGCGATTCTACCTCGGCAAGATTTGTCTCTTTTTCACAGAAAACACAATTAATTAAAGTAATGATCACTATTGAGAAGATTAATGTTGAAGAAAAATGTTGTTAATATACTTTGATCATTGATTCATGTGGAGAACAATCACCGAAATACTCACGTATCTAGTCCTGACATACCGAAATACCCGATCTTTATCACACAAAATAAAGACTTAGAGTTATCAGTATGGCATTGTCACCTATATAATATTTCTTTAAATTATAAACACAGATATACTCCACAGAGAATGCAAGTGCATTCCATTTGAGAATGAAGTACCTAAATTAAGCATTGCGTGATGTATCCATCGTAACGCACATGTCACCTTTGACCAACATTTATGATGGTAACCAGCATTTTTTCCCCCACACTGTTTTCTACTTTTCCAAAGACATGTTTCAATTTTTAAATCATGTCTTTTTCATCTGCAAATGCTTTGAATTTGGGCAAGTCTAAAACGTTGTAGTTTGGTAGAGTTATAAAAGTGGTCATATTTACTTTTCAGAGAATTTTTCAAAGAAATTGGTCTAGCTGATCCATCGAGAAGGCTGAAATTCAATTCAGAAGAAAGCTCTGTCGCGATTCCAATAGATGGTAGGAAGATAAAGCAGTTGCTATGTGATCTTGATGCCAGTGAGGAAACCAACTGTAAGCTGATTCTTGATTATCTGGAATCTTGCTTGCCAGGAAAAGTACAGGCTGTCAAGAAGATGCATCTCCCACCAGCAAAGAGATTAATCATACAGAAACCTGAAATTTGTCTCAAAGAAAATCTCAAAAGGATTTTAAAAGCTAGAGGTAAATCATTAACCCGTAGAGTGCTGAATAAAACCAACAAAAATGTTCATCCTAGAATTACAATCAGAAAAATAGAAAACGTTGGCTGGAAAGAGACCAGACGGGCCGCGCCTGTTGCTTGACTGGACTCTGGTGACATGCTATCAGCTATGTTGCTCGGGTCGGGTCCAGATGCCGAGCAAAGAAGCAAGTCTCCTGGAGGAGTCAGGCTATTAGCCTTGCTAATCTGTGGAGACATGCTTCTGGGCATGTCAGTATCTGTGACATCATTAGACCTGGGAGACATGCTACTGTCTGTGTTGCGTCGGGGCATGTCATCAGGGAGCATGTCTTCTGGAAGAGACATGCTTTGGTCTTCGTAGGTCTACTTGAAGTTGCTTTTTGCACAGGGCATACTATCCCTGACCAGTTTCATTCTCTTGTTAGAACTCTTCAGAGGTGTAACGAAGCTATGATTAGCTTCTTTGGAAGTTGGTGGATAGAGTTAGATGGCTGCTATATATATATTTAGCGGTGCCAGTTGGTGCCGGTGTTACTATAAATAACTCCACATGAACGATGGTGCCGGTGTGGGCTTTTTTTAGCCAAATGGTGCCAGTTGATGCTGGTATAAGCTCAGTTTGGCTTTTACGTAACTTGTGGAGCGTTCACAAGGAGCTTTAATAGTGGTGAGACTATATCAGCCATAGATGAGTGACAATGAAGAAATATAAATTATATCAATGATTATTGAGAAAATTTATATTTGCATACAGAAATCAAAGCAAGGTTTATGGCATTTACTGCACGTATGCATTTTCCGACTTTGGTTGTTATGCGCATGTGCCGTTGCTAACGTTGTTGACGGGAGTGACGTTCATTTACGTTATAGGCTAGATTTGTCTATTAGATAAATTTCTTTATCATCCCAGAAGGTGGGGGTGATCAGATGTCCTTTGTCAGCATCAGTTTTAACATCACATCCCAGACAGTCTGGAAACAGAAAAGGAAAACAAGATGGCTGAGTGCAGGTTACCTGGCTATCCTGAGATGTTGATCCCTACCGGATAGAGAGGGTGGAGTTGGTAGATCCAATGAGATTCTTGTTGGCGCCTGAAGATGGCGCTCTTGGCAGATTCGGGGTCTGTGCGGATTTGAGTGCTTGAGTTGAAGTGATTGGCCATGGGAGTGTCTTTATTTAGGCGTATGTCCCTGAGGTGTTCCTCAATCCTAATTTGGAACTTATGTTGAGTTTCTCCCACGTATTGTTTGTGACATTTGTTGCATGTTAAGGCATAGACAAGGTTCTTGGTTGTACAGTGTCCTCTTAATTTGCAGTGATATTTAAGCGATGTGTAAGTACTTTGGAAGACTTGGCTTTTGTTCATCCGACAGCAGAAGTTGCAGTTAGGAAGTGTGCAGCCTTCAAAAGAGTTGCGTGTGACAACACCAGATTTTAAAGGGATTTTAATTGAGAATCTGGCGCAGGTGATGGAGTCCTGAATTTTGGGGCCTATTTTGTTGGCGAATGTAGGGTAAATGGGGAAAATCTCAGGGAGAGTCACATTGATGAGTGGCCAGAGACTGAGTATCTCGTGTTTGATGGAGGAGTTTTCCTTGTCAAATGTTAAAATTACTGGTAGAACTTCCGTTCCTCCATCACCTCCATAGGATTTTATAGAAAGAAATCTTGTATGTCTACTAGTGTGAAACCAATTGGCTAAGTATTGTAATGTTTGGCATTTAGTGTTTTTACTTTATATTAGCCAGTGAAGCGATACAGGACCATCATTGCCCTCTTGTTTACATTGTCATCCTCAAATGCCCTCAATAAGAAGGATGTAAAATTTGTCATTTGGGAAAGATTTAACCCTTCACCACACAATCCAGAGTCTTAATGACCAGGAGGAAAAAGGCTTTTGAAAACATTGTGGGAAAAGGAGAAAATACCGGTACCAGCATTTTTACCTTCTTCCACAATGCTTTCTACCCTTTCAAAGAAATAATCCAACATTTGAGTCATATTCAAATTGTCGTTTACAGTTGGTTTCAATTTGGTGTTGTCTTAAACTTTGTTGTTTGGTAAAGATTTAAATAGTACCATTGCTTGGAGTCAGACTCCTATGTTTGTCAAAGCAATTTCAGCCTGATATTAGCACAATTCACAGTTACCCTTGGCCTATCACAGTCCATAATTATAATGTTAGTTTACATTGAATGATTTTATTCTAATAAATACAATGAAGAAACTGTATAATAACACGTCTGAGTAGGCTTATATTGTAGACTTTAAACTTTGTATCACTTTCAGGTTGTGACTGGACTGATGAAGTTGTACAAGATATTCCAACACACTGGGAAACACATGGTGACTTGGTTCTATTACCTGCATCTTCATTTGTCCATCCTGTCTGGAAAAACATTGGTATTACTTAACCCCTTACCAAACTATAAAATTGTGAACTTCTTCAAATCCAAAGCATTTGCCAAAGTCAAATGTGGCTCAAGTAGGGAAAAATTATCTCTGAAAGAGAAGAAAATATTGTTGGAAAAGGATAATTGCTTGTTATTGGCATTTTCTCCTTTTACCATCTTTTAAAAAGCCTTCTTCCTCGGAGTCCTTAAAACGCAGGATCATGACTTCCCTGAGATAAAAGGTTAACCCTACTCAACAATAAAATTTTACACTTGCACAAATTGAAAGATTCAAATTTTACTGCCAAAATGTGACTCAAAAATTGAAATTTGTTGAAAAGTCTTCTTCTCGGAGTTGTTAATACTTGGAATTGTGTGGTAAAGGGTTAATTTTTTTTCCTGATTTTTGTCTGTGATGAAGGAGTTCTGCATGGCTCAGTGGTGAAGGTATAGAATTCACAATTAAAACAAAAGTTCAATACCCTCTGAAGTGCTGGGTTTTTCAGATGGAGACGGGTTTAGGCAAGACAGGTCAGAGCCGCAGCCTAGTACTGGTGAAACCAAGGACTTGAATAAACAAGCCGTTGCCTAGATCTGACTGAAATAATGTTGAATGTGACATAATAACATAATTAAATCAATTAATCAGCCTCTCTGACTTCCCTTTCCCTGTTTGTCTATCAGTCCATCTTAATACATCAAAACTTTCCATTTATTGTTGTTACAAATAAATAAGTCAATATTAGTTTTATTCATGACCATTGGCGAGTTCTAACTGGCTGAAAATTTTTTTTATAGCTCTTGAAAACAAAAAATTAAGCTGTGCCGGAACTACTTTTGCAGTCAAACTAATGTAAACAAACATGTATATGAGATTTCATAATGTTTTTCTTTCTGATTTTAGATCTAGGTCTATCTCGAGTCCCAAGTTCAAATTGCTAGCTGAATTTGTTTTTTTCTGAATATTGAAAAAAATATCCAACAGTAAATTCAAAGAGAGAGCTTAAAACTCATTCTTACTTTGCTGGGTTCTAACAATCTTATTTTCAATTTAATTCTAGCGTATTGGAACTTCTAATAATAAATCTACTAAATCTGCAAATGTTCAATACTAGTCTATAGTGATGTCACGTCATTTTTACATCATGAATGAGCAGATTTACCACGCTATGAAATATCAATGAAATGGACTTTAAATAAATATGCAATGTTGCATTTACAAAAAAAAGAAGTTAGTATTATTTAAGTGCATATTTGTTGTCTGTGACATTGAATTATAAGGAATGAAGAGAACTTTCTTTGTTTTCATGGAGGTATGGGAAAAAAACCTAATCACACTTTTGTATGAAACCGCAGTGAACTATTCTTTGGCACTTTTTTACAATGACTTTTGAGTAAAATTGGAAATTAAGTCTCAACCACCCAGAACAATTTGTTGCAAACTTTTTTCCAGATGACTTTTTTCCACTTGTCCATTTCAAAAGCATTTGTAGATGAACATTTTAATGTAACTGAAACAATGGAATTCATCTTTGAAAGGATAAAAAAACATCACGGGGGAAAAAGAAAAAATGCTGTTTACCAGCATTTTTTTTCTTTTCTCACAATGTTTTAAAAAGCCCTATACATGTACTTTAGGGTATAGGTATGGAATAGGCAGGTCAAGAGATAATGTTCTTTTTACAAACGCACTGCAAAATTGTTAGTGTAGTATGGATAGATAATCCATCTAAGATCAAGAATGTATGCTTGTTTTTCACATTCTTCATGTTTTGACTACCACAATAATACAAATTTAAAACAGTATGTGAGAAAAGCAAAAACCTAGAATATTGTTCCATGCTGGTATTGAACTTAAAAACTGAAGGCCAACAAGCAAATATTTTAACTTATGGCAATAAAGGCTAGCCTTGTAGCAAGGTATTACATGCAATAACTTAGACTTCAGCTACCCCCATACTTGTAATTACAACCCACAACCATGTTCATTCTTTGTAATTTCAGGCACAGAATTGTGGGAATGTGTAACTTCCTGTTTGTCATGTAAAAGAGTGGCAAGGAAAGATGTTGTATCCACGAGTGGCTACAGAACCCCACAAGTACTCATGTTGTATGGGGAAAGCAGCTGGGTTCAACATACAGACAATGGGATAAAGTAAGTTTGGTTTTCTTCATGATAGGTCAAAGGCTGTCAACTGATTTGTATTTTCCTGTATTTGTCAAAATTTTCCTACACCCTTTTAACTCTTTACCAATTGACAAAAATGTTGAAATGTAAAAATTGAAAACAGTAGCAGTTAAAATGACAGTTTAAATGTTGCTCAGATGATGGAACTCATCCTTGATAGGAGAAAATGCTGGTTACCAGCATTTTCTCCTTTTCACTCAATGTTTTCGATAGGCTTCTTTCTCAGGGTAGTTAAAACTTGGGATTGTGTGGTAAAGGGTGTTAACCTTTCTATATTTCCTCATTTCTTAAATACCCATTATCTGATGGGACGTCCAATGTGATTGCCCAAGCCAATGGCTATGTATTGTGCGCTGTCACCTAAAACTTAACTACTCTTCTTCTGTTTAACCCCTAATCTGATTTGGATGATATTGTTTGTTAAAATCAGCATTACATTTTCTACGCTGTCAAAAAGAAATCCCAGTATTTGAGCCAAATTTGTTGTCTGCAGATGCTTTCGTTTTTGTCTGGTAAAGAGTAAAGGTGTTGGATTTGTAATTCAGAGGTTCTAGGTTTCGATCATGGCAAGTTGTATTTTCCGTATACAAGGTACTGCAGAGCCCAAGCCTAGTTGTGGTAAAACCAGTGGTAGACCTGAAGATTCAAAGTTGCGACTGAAATACTGTTGAAAGCTACATGGAACACATTTGCAACAGAATTTTGAGTTAACCCTTTACCAAACGACAAAATTTTAGACTGGTCCAAATTAAAGCATTTGCAGACGACAAAATGAATGTGACTAAAGAATTAAAATTTAATTTGGAAAGGGAAGAAAATATTGTGGGAAAAGGAGAAAATGCTGGTTACCAGCATTTTCTCCTTTTCCCACAATGTTTTCAAAAGGGTTCTTTTCCAGGAGCGTCAAAAGTCGGCATTGTGTGGTAAAGGGTTAAGTCAGTTATTACATTTGAGATAAATTGGTTATAACAAAGATGTTTGTTTTGATGCTTGTGTAAAATGCCTGTTACATTTTGTGTTACAGATATACCTATGACATATCAAAGTGCATGTTTAGCTCAGGAAATATAACAGAAAAATTACGAGTGGCGAAATTTGACTGTACAGGGGAGGTTGTTGTAGACTTGTATGCAGGTCAGTACAGATTTCAAGTTTAAAATTTGAATGTTTTATTAATGTGGCAAAAATTAGCATTCAAAGAAATTAATATGTAACTTTTACATACATGTACCTCTTTACCAGACAATATTTTAGGACTATCCAAAGTTAAAGCATTTGCATGGGACAAATTAAGAGTTGGTGTTTTGGTGGAATTTGCCTCTGAAACAGTTGAAAAGGAGAGGTTACTGGGTACCAGCAGAATCCGTCTTCCTCAGGGTATAGAGAAGACATGGACTGTCTGCTAGTTCAAAGTGTCAAAACTAGGTTAAAATTTGCTAGGTCACTCGACCTTCTTTACATTTTTCCCGATTTGAAATTCATTTTTCTGCCAGTGACTAACACATGGACTGACCACACAATAACAGACTGTCATCTTCACAATATTTTCTATACTTTTAAATGGCATGATTTGAATTTAAATGCATTTTGACACCTGTTTTTTTTCCCCCCCCCCACCATAGGACCCTTATGTAAACGAAGAAAAATGAAACAATAGCTTCATCAATTCGTTTATCCAATTCAACAGAACTGGAAAGATACTGTTTGAGATTACTTGAGGCTGTTAATGTTTAACATAATCTTTCTTTTAATAGGAATTGGTTACTTTACGCTTCCATATTTGGTCTACACCAATGTCAAGCATTTACACGCCTGTGAGTGGAATCCGGATGCTGTAGAAGCTTTACATAAAAACCTCAAGTCGAATGGAGTACAGGACAGATGTACAGTGCATGTGGGGGATAACAAAAAGGTTTCAGTACTTTCTATTCTTGTGTTTTTTAATATACATTGCCTCTGTAAACATTTTTGTCAAGAACAAGTATCATTGCATTATGGAATAATAGGGGAAAAAATGTGGATAGAAGAGAAAATACTGTTTCTTCTTTTTCTGCAGTGTCTTCAAAAGCTTACTTCCTCAGGATAATAAAACACATTATTGTCTTGTAAAGGATCAGTTGCAGTATCTATGATTTCAGTAGTACTTACAATGTATTCAGTACAGATGGGACCAAATATTTCAGTTTCCTAAATTTAACCCTATGAGCGCCAAATAAACCTATGAGACACTTTCATTAATTCAACCTAGAAGTATGACCCAACTTATTGCAATTTCATGGTCACTTTTGTCTACGGTGTTTTAGCAAAGTGGACAGTGTAGATTAAAGATCAGGCTGCTCATTTTGTGCAGCATGATCTTAATCTTCACTGGCTGCAAAGGCAACCGTAGTTGTGAAAGGCACTTTAATGGTTAAGAGGCAGAATATTGTAATGGAAGTTTGTACATGTATTGGACTATGTTTCGCTTGGCTTTTTTCAAAAGAAAACTGACATTTTCAGATATCCATCAAATTCTTGCTTGTTGTGAACTTATATCAAGAGGGAAACCTATACCAGAAGGGCAGGTACTTCTCAAAAGATATATTTCACAGTTATGCCCCTTCTTGATGCAAAATTTTTTATGAAAAAGCAGCTTCATCAGTACATTGGCAACTAAGTTTGGTGCTCCTTGTTAAATTACTCAGATTTTCATAGGAGTGATAAAAAGGTTTTCAAGTTATTAGATTTACATATATTTCAGTCTTCCCCATTGTGTCAGTCCAAATTATGTTTGAGATTGTAATGACATCACCAAATTTGTCCTGTCATGTGGTACCAATATTTATGTAATATTACACCCTAGAAAGTGCCTTCTGTGTCCATTTCTGGTAATCTTACACTGGTTATCAAAATTTGAGAATGTGTCTATATTAAGAGGATTCGCTGGCTCAAATGATGAAATTTACGTTTTCAAGGGTGGAAAACATTGTTAGAAAAGGAGAGAATGCTGGTTACTACTGCTTTCTCCTTTTCCCACAATGTTTTGAAAGCCTTCTGCCTCATGAAAACTGTGGGTTATTTGGTAAAGAGTTAAACTTTTTCAGGTGTGTCCAAAAGGAATTGCTGACCGAGTCAACCTTGGTTTGATTCCCAGCTCGAGAGAAGGATGGCCTGTTGCTTGTGCTGCAATGAAACCTCAGAGTGGAGGAATATTACACATACACCATAATGTTAACACAAAACCTCTCAGACAGTCATGTGACGAGCATTTAGTGTCTACAAAGCCTTCTAGAGATTTATTTTTGACCGAGGCTAGAGTTCAAGCTTCAGGGAACATCCAGTCAGACAAAAAGTATCTCCCAAGCAAAAAGTTCTGTAGCTGTACTTCAAATGAGAATGAAGCAATCATGGAAAATGAAATAAATGATGGTTTCAAAAAGGGAAAAAACTCAAACGCTGTCACACCATTTGATTGTGATCAGAATTTTCATTTTGAGAACCAAAAGTCTAGTACAAACAGTATCTATGACAACAGCAATTTATTTATAGAGAGGAAAAGGTGTACTGCTAGTAGTGAAAGACAAGTGACAGAATCGAAAAACAAGCCTGAAAGTGCTGATTCTGAGGATCTAAGTCTTGACACGAGTGAGGACATGCAAAATGTGTGTAGAGTTGACATGCCGTCTTCATTATCTCTTCAAAAGAGAAACAACGAAAAAATAATAACTTATGATAATGTATCCACTTGTTCCAAGTGGTTGCCATGGGCACAGGAAGTATCTGAGGAGGTTAGGGGAATATTACAAGGTTTACATGGTACTGATTGGAAAACCAACGTTTTACATATTGAACATGTAAAATCTTATGCTCCACATGTAGACCATGTTGTTTTAGATTTAGAATGCCGACCTTTGAATAAACCAATGATTTAAAACAGATTTTTTGCATTAAATCCTTTACAAAATTGTCTTGTGTTCTTGTGACACGGAGGAAGAGACCTTTTGAAAACGTCGTGGGAAAAGGAGAATATGCCACTAAACAGCATTTTCTCCCTTTCCCACAATGTTCCGTAACACGAGTCCCTCTTAATTTGTCATCCACAAATACATGCAATATGGACCAGTACAAATATCATAGTCTGGTCAACAGATTTAGCCCCTTGATTTTACAATTGCGATACCAGTCACTTTCTAATTCAATAGAAAAAGATTTTGCTTGAAGATTTGTGTATGAGAGCAGTAAGACTAGCTTAGGATCTGCACTATCGTTCATTGTTTGGGTCATTCTTGCCTTAAGACTTACAGTCTCAGCCACTATTTCAGTATCAAAGAAATAAGACCCCCCCCCCCCCATTGATGGCTGAAAATACAATCCACTGAAACTCGGATTTTATCTTACAGACTTGGCTAAACAAGCACATGGTAGAGATCCAAGATAGTACTTCATCCTCTGTGCCTATGGCACTGTAAGAGAAAGATGCCATTGCTTGGCTGCATTTGCTTATAGTGAAAACTCTTAGTGGAAATAGGGGCAAAATTGTGTCAAAAATATTTTGAAAAAATACCGCTAGTCCAAGTTTGAAGCAATTATTTTCAGTATATCTCTGTAATGACGCGCATTTTAAATAACAGTTTATGAAAATTCTAAGCTGAAAAGAGGGCATAACTAAAAACAGTTGGATGGTTACCTGCTTCTGTTGTACGAGTTCCCCTTTCAAAAGTTAACAACTTGTCCAAGTTTGAAGTAAATACATTCAGATATTATATAATGTCAAAATTTTTGCAGGACACAAATGACACCAGGGCTATATACCTTGGAGTTTTCTTCAAAGACAGCCGAGCTAATAATTTGGCTTTTCTTATTATTAAACTGAAAATGATAACTTCATTTCCATAGACCAGAGGGATCATTTAAAAAAAAAAAAAGAGAAAAAAAAAAACCCACTATAATCTTCATTCAATCAAGTTTCTTTAATTGATTTTCTCAAAAGCATGGAAATACACAATTTACCCTTTATAATATGTAAACCCATATCAAAAGTTAACAATATGCAATTTTACAACTGGTAAACCAAACTCTTGTTGATTGATTTTTTTTCTGCTGATGAAATTTGACTGTAAGTATTATCTCTTACACCCTTGTCAATGACACCTTTGAAAAACTTTGTAGAAAAATGAGCAATGACTTGTTCCAGTCAACCACTTTTTTCCATAATATTTTTCATTCTTTGAGAAGTACACGTAGTATTTCTTTTCCTTCAGTTGTTTTTTGTGTAAATGGTACGTGTTGCAAGGTCTGAAAATAGATTTTACAGAAATGGACCAAATACAGTTTACATGAATCAGAACAGCAGAATTTGATATTCATCAAGTAACATTATCAAATTAAAACACGTTGGTTAACCCTTTACCACACAATCCTGGCTTTTAACAACCCTGAGAAAGAAGCCTTTAGAAATCTCTGTGGGATAAAAGAGAAAATGCTGGTAAGCAGCATTTTCTCCTTTTCTCACAAGGGTTTTTACACTTTTAAAACAAATTTCAGATTTTCTGTCACAATTAGTTTGTAGTCTGCAACTGCTTCAAATTTGAACTAATCTAAAATTTTGTCATTTCGGAAAGAGTTGGTCTACAATTTTGTCATTTCGGAAAGAGTTAAAGATTTTAAACAAATCGAGCAAATGTTTTGTGGTTTGGTAGTTAATTCATATAAATAGTATGAGAATGATACAGTCTCCAACAACTCCCCTAAATCAAATTCTGAATTGTATTGCATAGATAACACAGACAGCTATCTTGAACCCACCTCCCTTCCCGAAAATATATAAAATAAAATTTATATCATTACACAGCAGAAAATAATATTCCTTGGAAAACACTTTAGATTTCATTCATTTCATGAAAAGATTTATAAATAGATTGATTGAATGGTGTTTTACATCGCTTTCAACATTATTTCAGTGATAACATGGCGACAGCTTACACATATTTCCTAGGTTTCACCGGTACTACGCTAGGACTCTGAAGTGTCTAGCCCAAGGACTCTCCCACGAAAGACCCAGTGGATCCAGTTATGCTCAAACCATGGGCCTACAGGTTTTAAAAGGCCTTTACCTCAGGGTCAATAATACACAGGCTTGTTTGGTAAAGGTTAATCACCCTGAAGGAAAAGGCTCAAGAAAACATTGTGGGGAAAATGTTTAAAATCCACACATAGACAACTAGCACCTATTTAGCCATGTTAATTTGTCATCTGCAAAATAATGCTTTCACCCTAAAATTTTGTCTTCAGATAGAGAGATTACAGGTTACCTGTTCTTTATGGTTAAGTTAAACGGTCATCACAGTAACAAAAAAATTTAATATATTACCATTGCAAACAACTATTCTTTCTGCAGATCATTTTTTAAAACAATAAGACATATGGAAATTTTGCAATTTTTCTTTTTGCCACTTTCTTCCCCATCAAAGTCATATATTCAACATTATTTCCTCTTTGATATCCCTACTTTTCGTGGATGTTTCATCTGCTCCAAAAATATTTCAAGGTTGATCGGGTGTATCAAGGTAATCTGTGTCATCCTAAAACATCTATATCTTCTTCAATAGCCTCTGAAGAAACAGCAAGTCGTTCTTCTTTCACAAACAAACCACTCCGCCTTTCTTTCAATCGTTGCTTGTGTTCCTTTTGTAGCCGTCTCCGTGTAACTTTGCTGCACGGACGTCGATCTTGACTTCTGTTTCTCTGCATGGAAGGAAAGAGGTTTGACAAACACTGAATGTTCTACAATCTTTAAGATGCAAATAGTTACATAACTTTTTACCAAACGACAAAATTTCAGACTGAACCAAACTGATAGTATTTGCAGACGAAAATATTGACTGTTGCTTCAATGATAATTTCTGTCTTTGATAGGACAGAAATCATTTTGGGAAAAGGAGAAAATGCTGGTTACCAGCATCTTTTTTTCCCACAATTTTTTCAAAAGCCCTCTCTTTCAGGGTTGTTGATAGTCAGGATTGTGTGCTAAAGGATTAACCCTTTCCCAAGCAAGTTTTTAGACTTCCAAACAGGAAAGATCTGTAGGACAAATTGGAAAAAGGCATAAATAAAATGAAGTTCTATGACAGGGAATTAAAGATTATGGGAAAAGGAGAAAATGCTGGTAACCAGCATTTTCTCCTTTTCCCACAATGCTTTCAGAAGGCCCCTTCCTCAGGATGATTTAAACTGGAAAGTTTGCTAAGGGTTAAGGTACTGTGTTCATCGATCATTCTAAATCAAGGTCCAATTTTTGATTCAATGACTTGCTGTCCAGGAGGAGACATTTCATCTCGGCCAACAGTGTATGAAATCTAGATCTAGAACTCTCACAAAGTGAGACTTGATACATCTAACCAGTGCTTTGAGAGGACAGTTGTGCATCAACTCTTTACCCGACGACAAAATTTTAAACTCGTCCAAGTTGAAAGCATTTGCAGATAATAAAAAAAGGGTGTCCTAAACGTTGGAGACAGACCAGGAAAGGGCAGAAAACATTGTTGGACAAGCAGAAAATGCTGGTTACCAGCATTTTCTCATTTTTCAACACTGTTTTCAAGCTTTCTTCCCCCTGGTTGTCAAAAGTATGCTTTGTTTGGTATAGGGTTAAGTACAGTACAGTTACCTGATTTTCAGTGAAAATTCCAAGTCAAAAAGGGGCATAGCTGTGCCAAACTAATTTGATGGTTACCTGCCCTTGTTTTATGGGTTCCCCTTTTAATAGTTTAACACTTGTCCGAGGATGAAGTAAACGTCTTCAGTAATGACCAGAGATATTATAAAATGTCCCAAGTTTTTGCATGATGATGAAACACACAACATGGCTATGACAATACCTAAATGTTTTCTTTGAAAACAGCTGAACTTAAAATTAGGTATAACGCTAGTACATGTGATTCTTACCTGTAGGAATTTTCTGTCACTTTTGTGATAATTTTCAAGGCAATCTGACTCGAGGGTTTGAGAACAATGGAAACTGACAATATTTTCTATACATTCCAGTTTTCTGTCATTCAAGGCTTCCAAATCTATAATTATGAGGTACATGTATAGAGAAAATATTTATATAACATGTAAGGATAGGATAGACCCATGTACACTTATTTCATTTTAGCCAGAATCATATACATATACTTCAGTCAACCCACATTGATTGAAGTTTTATGCTACTATCAACATTATTTTAGTTGTATCAAGGCGACAGCTTACTTTTTCATATAACATAATCTGGATTTCAACAGTACAATGCTACGGCTATGAGTAGCCAAAGACAACTCATAATAAACTCAATCCCTTAAGTAAAGATAGAACCAATGACCTTAAAGTTTAAAATCCTACCCCTTCGACAGGGGAGCCAGGCAGGATCCCATCCTCAAAGGAACTTAACTACTTTTTTGTTGTATTTTTCACATCTCAATTTTATTTACCTGGTAGATTATTCACAAAGACTGTTAAATATTTTCATCCTGCTTTGGAAATATTCATTCAATTCTATATATTTTCATTAATTTGAGAGTATAGGGATATAATTTACAGTCTTATGCCACTAAAGCTTTGTTTGATTTATTTGTAATGGTCAACACTTTAATCCTAGGAAAAAAACAACATAACTGTTCATGAATAATACTGAACACCACAGAAGATTGATTGATTGATTGATTGTATGGTGTTTAACACCGTTTTCAACATTATTTCAGTTATATCTCGGCAGCCAGTGCACCTATCCATGCTTTCCTGGAGTCTCTTTTACCAGTACTCCGCACAATTTTCTTTCCAAGCCACTGGCTGCTTTCCCACATAACCATTGTCGAAACAATGGTCAGCGGTGAGAGAGGAATGAATCCTGTCACAATAACTATCATCAATCCTTGGAAAGAAATTGGCCAAGCCAGGGATCGAACCCACGACCCCCTGTTTTCAAGTCCTGAACGTTACCGACTGAGCTACCGGGGCTCGGCACCACAGAAGATGGTATGATCCAAGACAAAATTGGAAAATTGGAGTCAGCATCATGCATTGAAATTATGGTCTATGACCATATTGCCATTTGCAAATGACTTCTCTTTGTCTTGCTGACCCACTAAAAACATTGTGCCCAAAACAGAAATAGCATGTAACCAGCTATTTCTCTTTTTGCTTCATATTTTTCAAGTATTAACTCTTTACCAGACAACAAAACTTGGGACTAGTCCAAATCCAAAGCATTTGCAGACAACAAATGGCCAGGCTCCAATTATGGGATCTCTCTTTGAAAGAGAGGAAAACATTAAGGGAAAAGGAGAAAATGCTGATCACCATCAGTTTAACCCTTTTCTACAATGTTCTACAGTGTTTTACAAAGCCTTCTGCCCCGGGGTCATGAAAACATGGAATGACTGGGTAAAAGGTTAAAAGGTTACAGCCTAGAAACATGTACATGTTTTCATAAATAATTCATATTAAACTCTCCCTAACAATATCTATGTATATAAAGTTATCCAAGGCCCATAAGGCCTAAAACAAAATAGTTGTGTTTCGGGTTTCCTGACCATATCTAGAAAAATGCTACCGACCCTAAACTTTTTTTTCCCACTACGATAGAAAAAAAAAATCTGGTTGGTGTAATTTTGGTACATCTCGGTACTTTATGGCTGTTGCAATTTCGTTTCCTCTCACTCGTCTGCATCGAAATACACTGGTACCCGTTGTATGTCCCAGAGCCATCCAAAACAGTTGATATGAAGATCGATAACAAACTAGGTTTTGTCAAGTTACACACCAAACATGCATAAACACCATAAAATGCCAATCAATCAAATGGCAAACCACTAAATCGGGAATCACACACGAGATTTAGTCAACGCCCATAATGTCATGCATTGATTCTGTGTTATATGCTGTTCATCCTGTCACGATAGCCTAAAAGATCGATTTTAAATGCCTGTTTAACCATAATCTCTGTTTGAATCATGCATATTCAATGATAACGATACATTTCACCCTTCAATCTTGTGCCGGAAGCTGTAAATGGCGCATGGGAAAACATGCTCTCATTTCATGGCCTTCACTATTCATAGAACAGTTCATGAACATGTAGTAAAGAACTGAAAAACATCGTGTGCACCAAACTCAACTAAAATGTTAACTATCACGAGAAGGAACTGTTCTGAACAGCATAAATGACCAGTTCTAAGTCAAATGTCTTCAGTCATAAGTGACAGAACGAAATAGGTCACGAAATTCTCTGATCTAACTATAGATCAGAATCTTGTCACATTATTCCAGTATGGTTATATGACTTTTTGGCATCTACACTGACTATGTCCCATGTCGGGAACTTTTCAGGATTAAACTTTAACTTCAAACGGAGAATTTAAATTGGGCATGTATTGGGTTTAAAAAGGTAATAAGAAATTTATCACTAAAACTGATCTTCCCTTTAGAAACATGCATACTGTCTGCTTTTGTTGCATTTTGTAAATTAACAGTGGTTACTCCGTTATTTACATTCAAATAAGCAGTTGACACAAAATGGTGACATCATTCACTTCATAGTTTGCAAGGAAAGTGGGATATCATTTCGGGTTCGAAAACAGGTACTTCTCCAAACAGGTCGGTCTACAAATCCATATGTATTTAGTGACGATCTAACAGGCTGCCAGTTTAGCATTTAAAAAAACAAACTCAGATCGTTGTCTAAACAATTTGATACGCGATAGCTACCCGGTGAGGTAGCCAATCAACAAAAATTGAAAAATTAAGAATTGAGAAAAAAAAAACTAGGTTCGGGTCTTAACCTGATATCTCAACAGAAGACAAGAACTTTAACAGGTATAAAGGTCGATAAGATTGTATCGCTCTGTATGGTTTCAAGCCTCCCTTCCCTCGGATTAAAACTTGCCTCCTGCTGTCAACAGCTACAAGAGAGTAGCGATTGAGCAGTGTTTTCATATGACCAGTGACTCCTGATTTTAATGCTTGGAAAGTTGAAATGAACGTTTTTGACGCTCTAAAATTATCTTTCTTAGAGTCAATCTGGCGCATGAGATTATCGGCTAAAGCTCAATATAAAGTAGTCTGGCTCACATGCATACGGCAGAATTACGGGCTTTAATAAACACAATCAGTAACAAATGTGAAGGATGCACGCGGCTCTGTTTATCACAGCTAGTGAAGCTGGCGAGTCCATTATGAAAACGTGATATAGATGTTGGTCCACTTATCTAGTGTAAAATGATAGGTTGAATGTTACTGGCTACCACAATTGACAAATTCAAGACAAGTCATGCGGTAATACTCCTCCAAAAATTAAGTGGCATTCATAAAAGATGGCTTGAAAAACACGCGAAAACCAATGACACAACGAAGGTCATTTTGGCATTGTCCGATCAAAGACACTTAAAACTGTCTTTTCATCTTTAATAATTAATTTAAACAGTGAATTTACATAAATTTCTGTATAAAACAATAAGTGGAAGCTGAAATCTTTGTTTAATGAAATCTTTACATGGTCCATGTAAAAAAAAAATTCCCGACCTACCCTACCTACAACATCTCAGACTGAAACCCGAAACACAACTATTTTTTTTTTAGGCCTAATGGTCCTTATAAATGAGCCATGCTTTGGGAAAAGGGTTTAATCCATCTCTGTGATGCATTTTACTTAGAAGTCAACACATAATTATGAATCCATAAAATCCATTATGCCCAATAACCAACTGAATTTTGAGGTAGGATGGTCCTTGGAAATGCAGAAAAATTACCAAAAGCAAAAAGTTTTGACATAGGTCAGCCTGCACAGGCTGACCTGGGTCAAAACTTTTTGCAGATGCATTAAACACCCTTTTCACAGAGCCTGGCTCAAATGCTTTGGCAGTATTTACCTATAACAAATTCTATGTCACCACAACATACATCTGCTGCTGGGTCGATGATCTTAATTACTTCCATTTGTTGTCTGAGATCTAGTTCACAGGTCATTACAGAGGACAAATCCTCCACTTTCTTCAGCTTCTCTGATTTGGACATCTGACTCCTAGAAATTAAAACAATGCTATTAAAGCAGACCTTCAACAGGGAGACTCAATCCCAACACAATCATTGAATTTAATCCTTTACCACACAATTCTGAGTTTTAACGACCCTGATCTAGGAGGCTTTTGAAAACATTGTAGCAAAAGGAGCATTTCCCCTTTTCCACAATGCTTTCTACATTTCTAAAGATAAGTTTCATTATTCAATTAATTTGTGATCTGCAAATAAATGAGCCATGCTCCAGCAAAAGGGGACTTAATGCATCTCCGTCATCCATGGCACCAAGCAAGCCATTGCATACCTCTGGATCCATAATAACCATTTTTTTAAAAACAACCTACTAAATCATGAGGTAGACTGGTCCTTGGACATACAGAAAATTGACCAATAATGAAAAGTTTCGACCCAGGTCAGCCTGTGCAGTCTGCACAGGCTGACCTGGGTTGATACTTTTTGCAGATGCATTAAGCCCCCTTTTCACAGAGCATGGCTCAAATGCTTTCAATTTTTAAAAGGTTCCTTTTACCCAAAATATAGGTTCTTTTATAGGTTTTTCACCAAAAATATAGGTTCTTTTAATGACTTTTATACTCACTTCCATCACAATTTTAGCAGCTTTCTTCCAAATACTGGAGCTTCCTTATCGTGAATTGATATATTGCAACCAAAGTAAAATGATAATACCTGTCAGCAGCATAGACTATTTCCTGATATACCTCTTACAGCAGCCAGAAGGTTCATGAGCCAGCCAGATATCTTCTTCTTCAGACCTGAAATTTTTTTTAACAAGTGAGTGCTAGCAATATATAATTTGCTTGAGATGACTTAACTTTTTGCATTTTGAATTTCCATTGCAATGACACTATCATGCATTTCTTCACTACAGTGGAAAAATATTGACTTCATGCTACTGCAGGCAACAATAATACTTTAGAACACTACAAACAATACAATAAAATCTTAAACAATGGTTCAGTACAGAATACACCCATGACTGACATGACATACAGCATGATAACACTCCTATGCAATATACAACAATTTTTACAGCTGTAAAAACTGATAATTTTAAGTTGAAAATGTTTGATATTTTCCGATTTTTCTCCCAAAACCTAGATACTTCACCATGAAATGTATTGTTTTTCAACATTTACTGATTACATGTACCATGATTCTTGTAAAACTTACGACTCAATGTAATGAAAAGAAATATTCTGACCTCAGAATTTATTTAGTTGCCTGAAACTTCCTTTGGTAAAATGCATCCAAAAATAGTAACAGACAACTAAGTAATTTCTGAAAAACCAGATGCATCAACTGAGATCTAAGGATCAAGGAGCAGTATTAAGTGCCCTCAGTTTGCTTCATTGGGCAAAATCTGTGAAAACTTGATACTAACCATCAATAGAAAAGGCTCATCCAGTCCAGCAACCCTGCCTCTGTTGATGGTCTGATGAAGAAGAGCATCTGGAAAACTCAAAGAAAAACAAAAAGAGCACAAACAGCTGTTCAAAGAATGCATTTCCAAAACATTTACAAGCACCAGAAAAAAAAAAAACTGGTCTTAAAATGATTCATCAGGCTTTTCTGCAAAAATTATAGGTTTTTGTAGAAAAATATAGGTTATTTATAGGTTTTTAGCCATTTTTTGGACAAAATAAAGGTTATATAAGGTTTTACTCAATTTGACACAAAATTATAGGTTTTTATAGGTTTTATAGATTTCGCTAGGAGGCCTGCGGTTGGTTTTGTTGATTATATTTCAGTAAAGCACACAGTGTAGATAAAAGATCAGACTGCACATTTTGTGCAGTTTGATCTTAATCTACACTGGCTGAAAGGCAACTTAAGTCCTGAAAGCTGTTTAAACCATTACCATACAACCCCGGGTTTCAACGACCCTGATGGAGAAGACTTGAAAACATAGTGGTTAAATGAGAAAATGCTTGTTACCAGCATTTTCTCCTTTTCCTTCAATGTTTTCTCCCCTATTAAGGACAAATTTCATCACTTTAGCCACCTTTAATTTGTCGTCTATAAATGTTTTCAATTCGAACATGTTTACAATGTTGTCGTTTGATAAAGAATTACTGGCTTATGCATCCACACAATACCTGCAGCAGATGATTTTGTAATCTTGTGCAGTACCTGAATTTTTTTTAAAATATCTCATCAAAACTAGAAGTTCCATAAAACACAGAAACTCTGTCCTTTCCCACTATGTTTTTACATGTTGTCACAAATTAATCCGTTTCATATTGATGATCTGACATTGCAAAAATTCGTTCGAAGACATCTGCTGCAAATCAGTATCAAGAAGATCTGATCTAGTCATTTACCACACAATCCTAAATTTTAATGTCCCTGCAAGAGAAATCTTTTGAAAACATTGTGAGAAATGGAGAAAATGCTGGTAACCACCCCCATATAAAGGGGAATACTGTCATTTAAGCCACATTAAATTTGTTGTCAGCAAATGCTTTCCATTTCCGATGAGTCGTAACATTTTGTTGTGTGATAATGAATTAAAGTATCTTTCATAATTTAAGTTACCTTTGTGGCTAGAACAGATCAAGATCATACAGCAAAAAAAGTGCAGGTTTTTACTTACACTGTCAGTTTTTTAAGAAAGCCATCATGGGAAAAGATGAATTTATCAGATGTAAGTTTGAAACAGGAAATAAAGCGATAAAAGCTACAAAAAAGTGATACAGTGCAGAAAGTCCTTCAAAACTTACTTAAACTGATACACTGTAAACCCTTTACCACATAATCCCAAGTTTTAGCAGTCTCGAGGAAGAAGCCTGTGGAAAATATGGGAAAGGGAGACAGGGCTGGTGACCAGCACTGTCTTCTTTTCCCACAATGTTTTGTACTCTTTTACAAAAGAAGCCGATCATTTCAGCCATGTTTTAGGTGTCACCTGCAAAGGTTTTCATTTTGGACATGTCTAAAGTTTTGGCTGGTGGTAACCAATCAATAAATTTTTAGGCTGATCCAAATTGAAACCATCTGGAGATGACAAATTAAACGTGACTCAAAAATGGAAAAATGCCTATGGAAAGGAAGAAAACATTGTGGGAAAAGGAGCAGCATTTTCTCATTTTTCCACAATGTTTTCAAAAGCCTTTCTCCTCAAGGTAATTTAAACTCTGGATTGTGTAGCAAAGTGTTACTGGAGAATCCTACATTACCATTTCTTGCAATGCTGCCTTGCTGAAGAATGATGGGACTTTCGAGGGATGGTGGTACAAGTGAAGGCCTGTGAGCCTGCAGGGACAGAAACTGGGGTCCAAGTGTTGTCATTTACAGCTGGTGTCACCAGAGATATTCTTTCAGACAAAACAGTACTCTCTCTACTTGATGAATCTGAAACGTCATTTGACTGATTGATTGATTGATTGACTGATTGATTGAATGGTGTTTTTTGCCCCTTTCAACAATTTTTAAGACATATCTGGGCAACAGCTCACATATTCATGCAATTACTGGGTTTCACCAGTACTAGGCTAGGACTTTGAAGTGTCTTGCTCAAGGACACTCCCACAAAAAACCCAGGCTCGAACCAAGGGCCTTCAGGTCAGAAGTCCTACACTGTACCACTAAGCCATGCAGGACTCTGAAATGTCATTTCAGAGAAGAATGTTATACAGGAACATGTACAATCAATCTTGTATCAAAGGACCACAGTAGGACCAATGCAAAAGCAGTCACTTGACCCTTTACCAAACGACAAAATTTTAGACTCGAAAGCATTGAAAGCATTTGCTGAGAACAAATTAAATATAGCTCAAAAGATGACTTTTTATTTTTGATATGGTAGTTACCAGCATTTTCTTCTTCTCCACAATGTTTTCAAGTTTTCTTCTTTAAGGTTGTTAAAAGTCGGGATTGTGTGGTAAAGGGTTAATAAAAACAGTGATGGTCTTCGAAATGAAATACTAATAAACTTTATACACAGAGACCAACCACTAGAGGTATAAGGGTTGATAAGGAAAGATGAAAGAGTCTAATGAAAGATACGTGTATCGTTCTGATGCAAAAAGTTAGTGGTTGTTGGTCATGAAGTACAGTCATATAATGCAACAGTATGATGGCTGAAAATAGTTCTGGAGGCTACATTTTATTTGTTGCCTTCAACAGCTTTGAATCTGGATGAGTATAAAATACTGTTATTTGGTTTACCTAATTTTGCTAAGAGTTTAAAGGGGGCTATTCAGATTTTTAAAATCTCACCAAACTTCAAAAATGATCATCACTGAATTAAGTTATAAAGCCTATAGCTGGCAAATTATCAGTAAAGAAGAAAGATTATTATTGTATCGTGTTTAATGCAGTTTTCAACATCATTTCAGTTATATTGCAGCAGCTATTGCGCTGATCTATGCTTTTCTGGAGTTTCTTTTAACCAGTAATCCACACAATTTCCTTTCCAAGCCTCTGGCTGCTTTCCCACATGACCATCATTGATGCAATGGTCTACAGTGAGAGAAAAATGAATCCTGTTGCAGTGACTATCATCAATCCTTTGAAAGAAATTAACCAAGCTGGTGAACCAGCGACCCCCTGTTCTCAAGTCCTATACTCCAGGGGATTTTCTTCCTTTCCTGCGGGGCCAAATTTCGGCCCCATTCCCAATTGCAAAAAATGTATTTTTTTCCCAATTCCATAAAATAAAATTCCCAATAGGAGGCTAGAAAAAGAAAATAGTCTGATGTATCAGCCAGGGTTTTCCCAAATTTGTGGGCATTGACCACAGTTCAAGCAGGAAATCGACAAACGTTGTATTGTAGGTATGAAAATATTTGGGGGCGAATTAACTATAGACTGCATCCGTATATTTTCAACCGATTCATGCATTGACTCGATTATCTGGCTGTAAAACGTTCTTGGTTTACACATACAAAATAACAAATACAGACAACTGTTAACTTAACGGCAACCGCCACGCATATATTGCAGCAAAGCGGAGTTTTGTTAGGCAAAAATAAAGAACCCAGCTCCTAAATTGACAGTCCTGAATCAGGAACAAGTTATGAAAAATACCCAGCCAAATCTAGACCACGAGGGATTTTTTTCCCTTTCAAATTTCGATCGGTAGTCTCGAGCAGTTCGTCTTTGTCTTAGCACAGTAATCGTCTGTATAATTTGTGAGCAGAGCTTGTCATCGGCCGAAATGGATACACTCTATCTAAAACAAGCTTATTAATTCTCGGACGTAGCCTATACAGTCACCAGTTTTGGGTAATAAATTCAAAGTGATAATTAAAGAGCCGGTATCAGTATGGCCGTGGGACTACCGACACACCCGAAGTTGTTTAGCGCAAAATTAAAGTGTGAAGTTTCCTCTCCCCAATTAATTTTTAGAAGGGATTTTTTCAATACTGTACTAGGTCTACCACAGAAAAGGACGATTTTTCAATCTTTCTATATACAAAGCACACAAAAAATCGTTTTCAAAGATAAATCGTTATGGGAAAAAGCCACGAAAACACATGACAAAACAATTGTCAAAAAACTTCAACCGATCAGAGGCTCTTCAATCTGTCTTACCTAGCCTTGATAATGACTTCTATCAGCTGACTTGCATACACACAATATAGAAAATAAAACAGGAAATAATTCCTCTATTCATTCACCAGAAAAACAAATATCTTTATAAGACAATTTAAATATCCTACCTAACGGGGGGGGGGGGGGGTTTGAGGGAGGTCTTACAGCTTAGACACTAGAACTAGTATGAAAGACAAAAGAGTGCACATCCATCCAAAAAGAAGAGAAGTTTGGAAAAAAGAAGCAGTATTGATTCAGTAGTACATTAAATGCCTTATTAAGTTTATTGTAAGGTTAAATGTGTTCCAAACTTTATATTTTTTGTCAATATTATTTTCCCAATTTTTGACATTTTGTCGATGATTTTTTCCCAATTTGGCCAGGGGCCTTTTCCCAAAATGCGTGGATAAAGCCCTGTACTCTAACGACTGAGCTACCTGGGTTTGGCAAAGAAGGCAGACAAAAATAAGAAAATATACTTTACAACATTATTTCCTAAATGGGCTATATAGCCTCTTAAGGTATCAAGATTTTGCACCAAAGTTTTTGAATAAATTGTGGGAAAGTCACATGATTAATTACATGCCACAATTATGTGGATTTTTATTCAAATCGGTATGCTGATGCCATATCTGATTTAATAGAAATAGAGTTGAAAAATCAACATCCCATTATTCAAACACCAAAAATTGCACCTTTTTTTTTTTTCCCAAACTAAAATTAACCGCAGTTTCTTTACTGTTGCAAGGAAAAATCTATTGAAAATTGTACATTAAATTTTGATTTATGACAAACAAAGTCTAAATGGCCCCCTTTAAAGATACTTCCTTACAATGCCAAATCAAATTAGATTCAGGGTATCCTGAATTACCATTTGATGCTGAAAACAACTCTGGTTCTAGGGACCCAGCAACAGATGCTAGTTCTGCCTCTAATAGGAAACATTCATCCTCTCCATCCATACAGAATTCATCGCTGCTGCATGATGAGGTGGATATATTCTCTAGGTGGCTTCTGCTATCAATATCATTTAGTCTGTAAATATGACTTTACATGTGAACTATGATACATTATACCAAGCAAGTCATCATTTAATTATGATCCACAAAATCCATTGTGTCAAACCGAGTGAATAGTCAGAGTGGTCCTCTGACATGCAAAAAGCAAATAGTAAAAGCAAAAAGGATACTTTTTGCAGATGCATTAAACCCCCTTTTTGCTTAGCATAACACACGTACAGTAAAATAAAACCTTATGGAAAGTATCTGGCGAGTCGTACATAGTCCTAGGATTTCCACAACCCCGCATAATTGAGCATCTGAAGTTGTCTGCAAGAAGTGCATGCTTATTGCACCTATTTATCTCAAGCAGTCCATAAAATTAGCAATTTCTCATTTTCCCACAATGTCTTCTACAATACTAGAGAGCTTTAGCTAAATTATACTAACGTGGAATAAGTTGTCAGCAAGAATTTCAAGTTTTCAACCTGGAAGGATCTGCAATTTGTCAGTCAAGAAAGGTGTCCAAATTGCGTCACAAACCTGTTGTTGCAGTATGTCAAATCAAGGTCATCATCACTGTCATCAAAAAGTGGCAATTTTGTATCACCAGTGATCAATACTTCTGCTGACCAAGGACTGAAAAAAATATATAAATATTTCAAAGAATTTTTACAGCTATTCTCTTTTTTCATAAATCACAGAGGAAAACAAAACAAAATTGCACACTTTAGGCAAAAGTTTAAATTACGAATTTACTTGAAAGAAACCTGGGTTAAAAGCACCTTGTTTCTCCTTAACCCTTTACAACACAATACCGAGTCTTAACAACTCTAAAAAAGAATTTTGAAAAACATTGTAGGAATAGAGAAAATGCTGGTAACCAGCAATCTGTTCTTTTCCAAAAATGTTTTCTACCCTTTCAAAGAGAAATCCATCTTTTGAGCTGTATTTCATTTGTCCTCTGCATTACACTTTCTATTTTGACATGTCTAAAAAAATTAATTGTTGTTTGGTAAGGAGTTAAACACAACCTGAATCTGATTTTAATATTATGGTTTCCAATCAAACAATTAAGATAGCATGAATGATGATAATTAGATCAGTTTGACACCTAAGACATATTCAGCTCTATGAAAGAATATCCTATCATATCAAGGAAAGAATATCCCATCATATTGTCAATATACCCTTTCTTTTCAATCAATCAATCAATAGATAGACTGACCTATCGACCAGTGGCTCGTTTGATGATTGGCCTTTCATTATTGCTTTTGTCTGGTAGATAGCCTTAGGTCTGACGATACGCCATTTAATTCACACCTCTTTATTATAATTACTTGTGTGTCATAGTTAATTGCCCATGTTGAAATATAAGAGGTAATATTAGGTTGTTATTTTGATGAATATATTCAATCCGTAATGTTCGAATTTTCATGTTCGGGACAAGAATTTTGCTAGATTTTATATGCTTTTTTATAAAACTTGGGCAAATTATTCACATTCTCTTGGCAAACTTGAAAATTTGGGGCGAGTTGTCTTTGGTGTTGGTTGAGTTTTCTGCAGTCTGGGACTGAGTTTTTTGTGGGGCAAGTTGTCTTGGGGTAAGTTGTCTGTAATTCCACTGGTGATTTTGGATACCGTTTCAACGGTATCAAGACAGTTCCCCGACAAGACAGTTCCCCGACACAAGTTTTCGAGACAGTTCCCCGACAGATTTGGAGACAGTTCCCCGACACTTTTGAAGACAGTTCCCCGACATTTTTGTTTCATGTCAAATAACCTTTTATACTGTATAATACACAATTACGACTGATAATCATGAGAAATTAGAAATATTTGTGGATACTTGTGTTGTGATCGAATTATTTGTACCTTGTGAAGAAGATTTCTATATAGAATGACGGATAGTTATTCTCTCATGGATGAATTCACATTGAATCACGACCATCATGAAAATAAGAGAATTTTAAAAAGACTTTTAGCCAGTATCAAAGTTGATAAAACGACATGATTCAAGATTATTTGGAGTTGATTCTTTAAAGTCTTTTGATAATTTATATCCTAGATGTGTGTATTCTTTAATGTTTTATATAAATACAGTAGAGAGTGCGGGGGGGGAGTACCTGAATGAAATACCTTTTCTGTTTACCTTGTACACTCTGACCATTTTACATACATGTATATTGTAGATCTATATATCATTAGGGAGAATGTAATGTATTTCGATATTGTTTGATATTTTGTAATGAAAGGCTGTCAAACTGTTCTGTCGAAGTAAGCTTATAGACGTTGCCACGGTGACCAGATGTACTCGCCAATCACGTGTACAAACACTTTAATCATTCACAAAAGATCATTTTTCTATAAAATGTTTCATCAAACATTTTTATCCATGATAAGATTTATTTTTTTTGTTTGATATCGAACAAAAGTGTCAGGGAACTGTCTTCAAAAGTGTCGGGGAACTGTCTCCAAATCTGTCGGGGAACTGTCTGGAAAACTTCTGTCGGGGAACTGTCTTGTCGGGGAACTGTCTTGTTCCCGTTTCAACAACTCTTCTTAACGGAAAATGTAAGACATTAGTTCCGTGAAACTCTAGTGTAGCATTTATCAATCTGTCTATAGTGTGCGTTACTGTTGTAGATAAACACAAATGACAAGGTAGTATTAGTAGGAAAGAAGGGCTTCAAAGCTTGACAAATGGGCGGGAGCGTCATGCGTTTATCTGCGAAAACCGATGTAAGTTGGTCAATTTCGATGTTAGGTCGATGAATTACCTAGTAAACGCGTCTGACAGCATCTCCTTTTTGTTACAAATATATATTCTCACAACTTAAAGATAACTACAGCCATTCTCACACCGCTTTAACAACAATACCGGTAACTGGACTCACAAATGTGGCGTCAACGTGGATTTCTCATGCATCGCAAATACCATGAGGAAATTTCGTAAAACGTCCTCTTATTGGCTTAGAGATCGATTATTTCGTTACTAAAAACTTCATTGGTCAATAGTTGTCCGTAATATCATTCGGCATACCTCGGGTGATGGGAGCCATCCACTCGTCACAACTCGGCCGATTCCGTACCTACATCTAACGGATATGATGGCTCCCTTCACCCGAGATATGCCGAATGGAGAGCCATCAAAGATGTAGGTACGGAATCGGCCGAGTTGTGACGAGTGTGGTAACATTGTGCCAGAGAATAATCTCAAAAAGAAAAATAACTCACCGTAGATCTATATCTTTACTTCATACATGATTTTTTCAACTCAAAATTGAAATAAAAACCAATATAAATGATGAAATATTCAGCAAATTTTCTTTGAATATCAAAGGCAATATAATTAATGTTTTTTGTTTTGAAAAAAAGACAACATCAAGATTATCTAGCTTAAGCAGCTAATTTGCATAATATTGTTTACAAATGGCGACTAAGAAACGAGCTAGGAGGGCATGGTTGAAATGTAAAAGTGCTGGTTGATTGTACCCTCCAGATACTTTGTTCGTAAATCGATTTCATCTATTTAGAGTTAACTCGAATACAAAAGTATTTATTACATGTCACTTTTCATACAGGAATAAAAAAAGCTGTATCTGAAAATTGGTACAGGAGCAGTCGTACCCCGGAGAACTCATACCCTTGACATACTGAGAATCGCGATGTTAAGCGTCGGTTTTTGCCAACCTAAATTGCAGGGATAAAGATTAAACTAATTTGTCTGTACGTCTAAATAATAAATGTCCTTCAAGTATACAAGACATGTCCATTTATTTTCAAGGTTTACAGTGAAAACGTATCCAAACCAAAACGTACCCAAGTCAAAACGTACCCAGGTAGAGTCAAAACGTACATAAATGAAGTCAAAACGTACTCAAGTTGAGTCAAAACGTACCCAATGTGAAGTCAAAATGTACCCATGATTTTCATAGTGTTTCTATCTTTCATCTTTGTACAAGGTAATAGAAATTGTTGTAATCAGCACCAAGTTGATTATTTATAAAGCTGCATTATTTTTTATGTGCCTTATGACTAAAACCAATGATGAAAAATATTACATAGCTAGGTAGATAAAATGATTCATGACAAAAATACAAGTAGTTGTGTCTTTTTTTTTTTTTTTTTTTCTTTTATCTTTCTTTTTTTATTATGATTGATACTAATGAAAACATCAGTTACTTAAATATCTTTATCCATCATTACTTACAGAGGATATATCTTATCCATAAAAACTTTCACAAATATCTACACATTAAAAAAAAAATGAAACATACATGAAACATTATTTGAATAGCAGAGGTGCAATTTGCATGCTGAAAAAGAGTGTTACAAGCTTAAAGAAAAGAACAAATTAATTATTCACACATGGTCTTTAATCACTTGTGCAGTGCATGGTAATTTATTCATTTACTTTGTTAATATTTTTATGGTTAAGGCTTTATTGATGAAGAGACAGTTCACTCAGTGAGTAAAAAAGAAATCAGATGAATAACAAAAGGGTTTGAGTCTTAAAATTCAGTAACTTATTTGCTGGAAACTTTTTTCTCATATATTCTCCTTTTCTACCCTTTAGAAGCGCTTGTTTGTAACATTTTTATCATCTGGAAATACCCTAAACATATACAAGTCTAAAATTTGGTTGTCTGAGAGCAGTGAGTCAGTTACTAATTTTTACACTTTTTATTAATAATAATAACATTTATACTATTTTTTCATTTAATTAAAATGTTATCAAAAGAACTGACTTCTTTAAATTGGTAGCTGATTTAATCTGCATTGTAAATAAAATACACTTAACTCTCTATTAAAAAATAAAATCTTATACTTTTCCAGATTGAAAACATTTGCAAATAATAACTTTTGTGGGAAAAGGAGGAAATTGTTACAAAGCCATTTTCAGAAGGGTTTTTACATCTCTGGATAGTATGGTTAAAGAAAAGTTGTGCTTGATGGTGGAAAATAAAATGTTGAATTAATTGTGCCTAACATTTTCATTGGAACATAAATTGACTAACCTATTACTTGTAAACCTTAAATAAAAGGGGAATAAACTATACATCTTTCTATGTAACAGTTTGTCATTGTGTGTGTTAATTATCTTTTATGTAAGCAAAACTGTTAATTAACAACTACTTTTGTAACACCTGATTAGTCCTAACTAAGAACCACTGCCCACTGTTGAATGTAACTGGAGGTTGAAAACATGCCTCCATTTAAAGAATTAAAAAAATAATAATAATAAATAAAGTGAGTATGAAGTTAAACCATCCTTAAAAGGTAAAATACATTCTGTGTTTCACTTTTATATAGCATCGAAAATGATACAAAGTAAATTTTATTTGACTTTATATTTGGGTACATTTTGACTTTATTTTTGGGTACGTTTTGACTTATTTTTTGGGTACGTTTTGGTTTGGGTACGTTTTGACCGCATCCCATTTTCAAATATTCACCAAAATATTTTGTTGAGCATAACGCATCCGACACTGAGCAGCCATTTTGTTTTAAGCAGGTATATTTGCGGAGTGTGAGAATAAACCATGATTTTAGAAATAGACCGATGTTAAATATCCCACGCTGACACGGTCATGTGATAGCCATAACAGAAAATCCTGATGGAAGTGTTAATTTTTTTGTCTTGAAATAAGTCATAGTTCTTATTGTGAGGGGTTTTTCGTTAGAGGAATGACATGTGTTGAAAATGAGTTTTCAAATTTGCCGATTTGCCTGTCTCTGCCTATTTTTTCCTGCAATTTTTGCAGACGATAATTCTATAGTAAATGGTATGACATCATCAGCCTCGATTTCAATACAGTATCGGGTGACTAACAAGAAAAACAAAATTGTTGCGAAATTTCCTGTATCGGGATTTCAGATAATTTCAATGATACATCTCTATTAAGGCTACGAGTTCTGTAGAATTCTGGAGATATCATCCCCTAGTAAAATCATACCAAAATTGAACGGGTACCATTTCTATCAAAAAAAATTGTTCCAAAGGACTTGATTTGGCATAATACCTGCACCCTCCCCCCCCACCAAGTGCTTCTATACAGTTCTATGCATACATGTGACGATATGTGGCATTGTTTTATGAGTGAAAGAAGAAATTAATGAAGTTCTAAGCTTCATTCTGATGGTAATTATTATATTTGAAACACTTTGAATGAATCTGTAAAAAATTGGAATTTTTTGACACATAATTTTGATTTTCATGGGTGTTCGTGATTTATGGTGGGGTGTTTGCCGGTATCATGCCCTCCAATCATTTCCAATTTGTATTAGAATGCCAGTAATGCCACACATATTTAGCCTTTATCATTGTATGTTCACAGTAGTTATGGTCCCATCAAGAAAAGCGCCAAAGTTGTATTAGAGAATAGAATCAATTACAAAATCATTTTCAATTTCATCTTTTAGTTTATGTCATAGAAAATATCATCATTTCATTTCATCCAAATAGACAGAAAACCCACCTTGACCTACTCCACCATCTTGGACCCATTTTTACATACTGAATCATGTGACTTTGCTTGTATAAATAAAAAAATCATTGTAACCTGATATAGTTGGTGGCAATTGGTAGTCACATGACTTGAAAATATTGCCACATGTTCTAGCAGATGGTCTGAATACATCATCTTATCTGTTAGTAAAACTGTGTGTAATAAAGTATTTTAGAGGGTGGTGTAAATGGTTTCAAGCAAATAAATGTCAATTACATCATTTTCACTTCCAGAGGAAATTAAAATTGGTTTTGGAAGAGTGATGTCTGAGTCAAGGTATTTACACTGCAAACAGAGGCCAGACAAGCTGCTAGATGGTGCAAAAAGTTTGTTATGACAGAAAAATACCAATTACCACGAATCAAAATGAAACACAAACTTAGAGAACATGACTATACATGAGTTGTCATGTTTTTTAGCTCTACTGGCTGAAAGCCAGCAGAGCTTATGTCATGGTGTGGTTTCCATTGTCTGTCTGTCCGTCCGTTAGTCTTTTTCTTGTTTACGCGTTAAAGTCTGCATTTGTGGTCGGATTTTCGTGAAATTTGCACAGTTTGTTTATCTCATCACTAGCTAGTACCGTATTGATTTTGAGAAAAATCTGACAATCAGTATGGGAAAAGTAGCCATTTGAAGTTGAAAATTTCTATTTCTTGTTTAAGCGATAAAGTCTGTATTTGTGGTCGGATTTTTTTAAACTTGCACAGTTTGTTTATCTCATCACTAGCTTGAACCCTATCGATTTTGAGAAAAAAAATTGACTATCAGTATGGGGAAAGTAGCCATTTGAAGTTGAAAATTTCCATTTCTTGTTTACACGATAAAGTCTGTATTGGTGGTCGGATTTTTGTGAAACTTGTAGTTTCTATAACTCATCAATAGCTTGAACCCTATTGATTTTGAAAAAAATCCGACAATCAGTATGGGAAAAGTAGCCATTTAAAGTCGAAATTTTCCATTTCTTGTTTAGGCAATGAAGTCTGCATTTTTTATCCAATTCTTTTGAAACCTGCAAAGATTATTTGGTTCATCAAGGGATTATACTCTACTAAAAGTGAAGAAAATCTAGTAATCAGTTTAGGAAAAGCAGCCATTTGATGACTTAGTATTGTTTACTCAACAAAGTCCACATTAGTAGTCACATTTCTTTGAAATTTACTAGGATTGTTTAATACAAAGCGCATTGAAACCCTACCAAATTTGATGGATTTCAAACAATTTGTATTGAGAAATTGTATTTCAATTTTTTAGCTCCACTGGCCGAAGGCCAGCGGGCTTATGTCATGGCCCGGTGTCCGTCGTGCGTGTGTGCGTGCATCCATCCGTCTGTCCGTGCGTGCGTTAACTTTTTTTTTAAACTTCTTCTCTGAAACTACCCATCCAAATTTGATGAAACTTCACAGAAATGATCCTGCCATGGTCCTCTTTAGAATTTCTTGAAAGAATTTGATTCCTTCAAAAACTCTGGTTGCCATGGCAACAAAACTGAAAAAAATTGAACATCTTTGAAAATCTTCTTGTCTGAAACCATAAGGCCCAGGGCTACCAAATTTGGCATGTAGCTTTATCTAATGGACCTCTATCAAATTCCTTAATATTATAGCCCTGGGGACGAAATTGGCTCTGCCCCGGAGATCACAAGTTTAACATGGGCTTATATAGTGACTGAAATTTAAAATAGTAATCAAGGGAAATAACTCCTGTCATACAAGATAAAGTTTGTTACTATTTACCTCCCTTGATTATCAAACTGCACTTATACATTATTGGAGTTTGGTATTCAAGTTTTTTGGAGAAGAAATGTTCTGTTTTAAGGGAGAGTGATTTATTTTGATGCTAATGGTTATGCTCACATGAATGGAATGTTTAATTTAAAGTAAGGTTTCTATCACTCAAATTTTTTCAGATCTTTACCTTTCATGCTAATGAATAAACCTGCTTGTATTCACTGACATTATCTTTGCATTTAAAAAGATATGACCGTTTTTGTTTGGCGGGCGGGGTGGAGGTTATGTTTTCAAAGTAAGTTTATTACCATACAGACTTTTTATGCTGTATGTCTCTGTCAATGCCAATTAAGCGCATGATACGTTAATTTTACTCTTTAAGAAATGACAATTTTTTTTTTACTGTACCAAGTTTAAAGCCATTGAAAAGAAAGACAAATTGAATGTAGCTTAAATGACTATTTCTGTCTTTGATAGGTTAGGAAACCTTGTGGGAAAAGGAGAAAATACTGGCTGAAACATGTTGTCCTTTTCTCACGATGTTTTTGAAAGCCTATTCTTTCAGGGTCATTAACACTTTGATTTGCGTGGTAAAGGGTTAAAAAGCCAGTGGAGCGATACAGGGCCCTCTTGTTTTACTATGTGTTCAATGCACCATGCCTACTTATGCTGTCTTAGTGGGTTCAAGCCCAGTTGCAAGAACACACCCCCCCCCCCATTTTTTTTTTTTTTTCTCTTTTTCATTTTTGCAGCATGAATTCATAACGTATGCTAGCAAAAATGCAAAATCACTGCCAGTAGTCTTACCACTTCATAATCATAATACATATTCATTGTTGATTGTTGAAGCAGGTCTAAAGTATGCATGGCATCCTTGAATGTCAAGATGGATATCCCGTTTTTTTGTGGCATTTGTCGAAGACAATGCCACTATGAGATCAATAATAAATGTTCAATATTGAATTTTGAAGACCATGTATGGTATTTTGTCCAAAACCGAAGGAAGTAAACCCAATTAAACTCAATTTTTCAAGACAAATGAGTTTTTCAATAGCACTCAGATATATAATTGGAAATGGCGTATTGAAATAAACTGCAAAAGGCTATCAATCGTGGAAATACTTCTTTTTGAGTAAAAATAGCTTCACCTCTTCATAGCCTTCTATTGACGCAATGATATGCACAAAATTTGTCTTCTGACCGCTTTGCTTCCGGGGTTGTTCGTTCCAAAACCAGTTCGTCCCTGGGCTTGTTCGTCCCATGATTGCACGCTACTCATTTGATTGTGCATGAATATTTACAGGAAGAAAACTTTATTGTAATGTTGGGAATTAGGTCCTGATGGCCAAAGATATCTCAAAATCATAGTATTCAGGTATAAACTTAATTGAATTCAATATATTTACATGGCTTCTCTCTCTACCCATCGTGCATCCTTCCGTCAAGGGACGTTACTCCTGACTCCTCTTGAAAGATCAAAGGGAGACCACCAATACACAAATAACGCAAACTTAGGCACCAGTAATCTCCCTTTAACCAAAGAGACATATTAATTTGCTTAGGAGGTTGATTTTCAAGTTAATATTTAGATAATATTTCTCTTTTTTTTTTTTTTAGCTCACCTGAGCACGAAGTGCTAAGGTGAGGTATTGTGATCGGTCATTGTCCCGCGTCCATCTGTCCGTCTGTCCACAATTCCTTTAAACATCTTCTCCTCCTAAACCGCTGGGCCAATCTTAGTGAAATTTGGCAGGGATGTTCCTTGGGTGAAGCTCTACCAAAGTTGTTCAAGAGATTGAATTCCACCCTTAACTCTGGTTGCTATGGCAACAGAAAGGAAAAAAAAATAGCAAAATCTTTGAAAATCTTCTTTTCAGACATTAGAAGGCGTAGAGCTTTGATATTTGGTATGTAGCATCTCCTAGTGGACCTCTACCAAGTTTGTTCATATGATGCCCCTGGGGTTAAAACTGGCCCCGCCTCAGGGGTCACAAGTTCGAACATAGGAACTAAGAAAGAAAACTTTAAAATTCTTCTTCTCTGAAACTGGAAGGCATGGAGCTGTGATATTTGGCATCTAGCATCTCCTAGTGGACCTCTACCAATTTTGTTCATATGATGCCCCTGGGGTCAAAACTGGCCCTGCCCCAGGGGGTCACAATTTCAAACATAGGAACAAAGGAGGAAAACTTCTTCTTCCCTAAAACTGGAAGGTGTGGAGCTTTGATATTTGGTATGTAGCAATTCCTAGTGGACCTCTACCAAGTTTGTTCAATGATGCCGCTGGGTTCAAAACTGGCCCTGCCCCGGGGGTCACAAGTTCGAACAAAGGAACAAAGAAGGAAAACTTTAAAATTCTTCTTTTCTAAAACTGGAAAGCATAGAGCTTTGTTATTTGGTATGTAGTGAACCTGTTCTAAGTTTGTTAGCCCACCTGAGCACAACGTGTTCAGTCAGTTCAAAATTGGGTCACCTGGGGGTCATAAACTAGGTCTCAAGGTTAAATTAAACTAATACTTTGTGGGCACTCTAGAGGCCATATTTTTTGCTCAATTGACTTGAAAATTGGTCAGAATGTTTGTCTTGATGAAATATTGGGTGAGTTTGGAATTGGGTCACCTGGGGTCATGAACTAGGTCACTTGGTAAATTTAAGAAATACCTTGTGGGCACTCTAGAGGCCACATTTATTGCTGAATTAACTTGAAAATTATTCAGAATGTTTGTCTTGATAAATGTTTTGACGAGTTCTAAATTGGGTCACATCGGGTGATAAATTAGGTCACTAGGTCAACTTCAGGAAATTCCTTGTGGACGCTCCAGAGGCCACATTTTAAGCTCAATTGACCAGACAATTGGTCAGAAATTGAATTACGCACGTGGAGTGAATTTCGCCTATTGACTCAGGTGAGCGATCCAGGGCCATCATGGCCCTCCTGTTTTCAAATTATTAAATCTACACAGTGGCTTCCTTGACAAATGCCACATCAGCGTTCTCAACGCTTTGATTTTTTTCTATTTTGTTGAATATATCATTATAATTGTTTATTATTAATTTTGTATGTTAAAGAATTTTCTACAGAGGTAATCAGATCAAGGAAATCATGATTTACAGGTTATTATGATAGTGTTGAGTGTCCTATACCTGTACCTCTCCCGTAGTTTCTAGGACCTTGGGGGCGCTAAGGAAGAGGTGGCAGCTAACTTCTTCCAGTCTTTAGGACCCTTGGCTCTTCTGATTGCTTCTTTCATCTCAAGACAGGTCCAGTCCTTAATGTTATTCCTCGAAAGGTTTCTTTTGTCTGCCACTTTGTCATGAACCTTGCACAGTGCCTTGTAAAAAGGCTTTGACCAGTCCTTTGGATCAAGTTACATGGCCAGACCAGTTGAGTTTTCTTGATTTTACAGTATCCAGTAGATCACCAAAATGTCCAAATGCAGTTCGTACATGTATTTGGGCTTTTACTCTACATAGCTTTGATCTTTTGCTCTGTTTCGGTCGATAATGTCTAGCATTCACAGGCATACAAAAATATCGAATTGACCAGGGATCACATTTGTCTGAATTTTCATTTGAGGGCGATACTCTTGTTTTTCCATATGATTTTGATTTTGTCAGGGCTGTTGTGGTCTAGGCTATTCTTGATAATATTTCAGGGTGAATTTTGACCGATCATCTGTGACTAGGGCTCCGAGATATTTGAATCTGTGAACGGTTTTCAAGTTATTGTTACCAAGAGTGAAGTTCATGTTGATGCCATTTCTGTTATTAGTCATCAGTTTTGTATTTTTCTGAACTAGTTTTCATACTCTACCACCTGAAGGAATTGTCAAAATGTTGCAACTGGCTTAAATGAATTATGGAAATGTTGCACCAGCTTTTTAGCTCACCTGAGCACGAAGTGCTCAAGGTGAGCTTTTGTGATCGTGCTGTGTCCGGCGTCCGTCGTGCGTCGTCAACTTTTACCTTGTGTACGCTCTAGAGGCCACATTTTCAGTCAGATACTCGTGAAACATGGTCAGAATCTTTGTCTTGATGATATCTCAGAGGAGTTCGAAAATGGGTCACGTCGGGTCAAAAACTAGGTCACCAGGTCAAATCTTAGAAAAACCTTGTGTACGCTCTAGAGGCCACATTTTCAGTCCAATACTCTTGAAAGTTGGTCAGAACGTTTGTCTTGATGATATCTCAGACAAGTTTGAAAATGGGTCATGTCGGGTCAAAAACTAGGTCACTAGGTCAAATCTTAGAAAAACCTTGTGTACGCTCTAGAGGCCACAATTTTAGTCAGATACTAATGAAACTTGGTCAGAACGTTTGTCTTGATGATATCTCGGATGAGTTTGAAAATGGGTCATGTCCGGTCAAAAACTAGGTCACTAGGGCAAATCATAGAAAAACCTTGTTCTCTCTATAGGCCACATTTTCAGTCAAAAACGCTTGAAAGTTGGTCAGAATGTTTGTCTTGATAATATCTTTAACAAGTCCGAAAATGGGTCATGTCGGGTCAAAAACTAGGTCACAAGGTCAAATCTTAGAAAAACCTTGTGTATGCTCTAGAGCCCACATTTTCAGTCAGATACTCACGAAACTTGGTCAGAATGTTTGTCTTGATAATGTCTTGCATGAGTTTGAAAATGGGTCATGTTGGGTCAAAAACTAGGTCACTAGGTCAAATCTTAGAAAAACCTTGTGTACGCTCTAGAGGCCACATTTTCAGCCCAAAACTCTTGAAAGTTGGTCAGAAGTTTTGTCTTGATGATATCTCAGACGAGTTTGAAAATGGGTCATGTCGGGTCAAAAACTAGGTCACTGGGTCAAATCTTAGAAAGACCTTGTGTACGCTCTAGAGGCCTGATTTTCAGTCAGATACTCATGAAACTTGGTCAGAATGTTAGCCTTGATGATATCTCGGACGAGTTGGAAAATGGGTCATGCTGGGCCAAAAACTAGGTCACTAGGTAAAATCTTAGAAAAACCTTGTGCACACTCTAGAGGCCACATTTTCAGTCCAATACTCTTGAAGTTTGGTCAGAATGTTTGTCTTGATGATATCTCGGACGAGTTTGAAAATGGGTCATGTCAGGTCAAAAACTAGGTCATTAGGTCAAATCTTAGAAAAAGCCTGTGTATGCTCTATAGGCCACATTTTCTGTCCAATACTTATGAAAGGTGGTCAGGATCTTTGTTTTGATAATATCTACAATGGGAAAATTGGCTATGGTTTGCTAAAAAGTAGGTCACTGAGAGAAATTCTAGAAAAAGCTTGTGTACATGCTAGAGGCCAAATTTTCAGTCCAATAATTATAAAAGCTTAGTAGAATGTTTGTCATGATATCTCAAAAGAGATTGAAAATGGGTCATGTTTGGTCAAAAGACTCAGGTGAGCGACTTCAGGGCCATCATGGCCCTCTTGTTAGTTCTTGTTCACGTCCAACTACGCCATCAAAGTTGGCAGCAAAACAGAGGTTGGTGATTGTCCTTCAGCCCAATTATGGTATGCTTGTTCAGTAATCAGTTATACTTTTTCAAAAAAAAAATACGCTGCAAGATTGTCATATTGTTATTGTTACATTTCCATTTCAAAGTTTGAAAGCTATAAACTCTCTCTGTCCCACTGCTTTTGAAAGTATTCCATAGTTTTGGGGCCTGTACCCTCTGAAATTTTTTTCCCATCATATAATTACAGTCTACATATATAAATTTCTGTACAGAAGTCAATTGTTAAATGAAGTTATGACTTTTCCAGCAACTCTGGAATTCGATCAAACATTAACACAGAGGTGGGGGATAGTTACATTTTTAATAGTCAGCTACATTCAAATTTTTCAGGTTCAAAGATCCATTACTGCATAAAGTCACTGCTAAACCACTAAAATGTCACTCAGAACAAAAATCAACGGGTTCACAGCCTGGGTTAACCTGAGATTGACTCCTTACAAACAACTGCTGAACAATGTTTTAATGGACCTGTTAACTGGTACAAACTTGAAATATTTTGTTGAAAGTTTTACTGGAAGAGAGCTGAAGAAACTAGAAAATATGGATGGGTATGTCATTTTGGTTATATTGCTATATACCAAGTACAGTATGTTTTATATTACCTTCAATTCAAAGAGTAGCTATGATGTTATTTTTGTGATTGTTTCTCGGCTAAGCGGAGAAACAATCACAAAAATAATATCAGAGCTGCCCTTAGAATGGGGTAGCATTACATCATTCAGTAGATCCTGTTTCTCAGAAATATTTGATATAGTGAGTAACAGCTGGTAGTGGTGACAAAAGGCTAATTAAAAAGTTGATAGGTTGTCAACACAATCAGGAAGGAGATATGAAGGGAAAAAAAGGGTCTTTCAAAGAAAAATTGAAAGAGAAACATCAAGCTTGATAAAAGACAAAAACTGTAGCTAAATTTATAATGACATCACAGGAGATTATCGTGCTGAGTGTCATACTGACTTTGTGCTTGCTAAATGAAAGGGCCAGGATAGGCCAGAAGTAAACAATTTGGCTGTTAATTAAATGCATTCAAATTAAAATCATACCATCTTAAAGTATGGAAATTTTTGTGAAGATTGCAATCTGCTATCCTGTGGTTGGTCCAAGTGTTAGTTGCTAGCAGAAAAGTGAACTTTAAAACCAGGTAAAGGGTAAACAAAAGATAGAGCACCCTAGTAAACTTTTACTTAATTTCAAAATTCATTTTATGCCAGCAGCTTAAACTTGGACTGACCATCTAATAACAGATTGTCATCTTCAGAATAATTTCCATACTTTTAGATGGTATGATTTTTTAAATGCATTTTAACACAGGCATTGTTTACTTTTGGCCACTAATTGGCCTTTAAGTCTTTACCACACAACAAAAATTTTGACCGATCCATATTGAAAGCATTTCCAGATGTCAGTCGAAATTTGGCTCAAATGATGGAATTTGTCTTTGATGTGGTAGAAAACATTGTGGGAAAAGGAGAAAATTTTGGTGACCAGCATTTACGCCTTTTCCCACAATGGTTTCAAAAGGCTTTTTTCTCAGGGTTATTAAAACTCGGCATTGTATGGTAAAAGGGTAAACAAAACTTAAAGTATAGAATCAAGACCTTCTATATCATTGATATGAAAAGGCTTTAATCAAAGATATAAAGTTTAAACAGTAATCACTTACCAACCAACTCTACTATTTCTCTGGTCACAAATGCCTATTTACATGTATTATGAAATTAAAATTAATCCACCAACATTCCCTTTTTGCTATAAAAAAAAAAAAATGGGTATTTCTGTTATCAGGTTATCAGACCTTCAGCGTCAGACAAGAATGGATTGGGTGATTGATGAACTGAAGAAATGCAATGTTATTCCAGCAGATGTTAATGTTGACACACGAGAATTTGCAATGAGAAGCTCAGAACATGTAAGTGTCTGAAATACACCAAGCTCTTTACCGGATGATAAAACATTTGCAGACGACAAATTAGATACATGTATAGCTTAAAAGATGATTTTCTTCTTTGAAATGGTAGAAAACATTGTGGGAAAAGGAGAAAATACTGGTTAACTAGCATTTTCTCTTTTTTCCTCACTATGTTTTCAAATGCCCTTTTTCTCAGGGTGGTGAAACACAGGATTGTTTTGTTAAAATCTTTGCAAAAATATTGCTTGTTCTTTAACTCTTTACCACACAATCCCAACTTTTAACGACCCTGAGAAAGAAGCCTATAGAAAACATTGTGGGAAAAGGAGAAAATGCTGGTAACCAGCATTTTCTGCTTTTCCCACAATATGTTCTACCCTATCAAAGTCAGAAATCATCATATTAACAAGATTTAATTTGTTGTCTGCAGATGCTTTAAATTTGGTCCAGTCCAAAATTTTTTCGTTTGGTAAAGAGTTAACCCTTTACCAAACAACTAAATTTGACTGAATTAAAATCGTTTGCAGACGACAAATTAAATGTTGCTTCATTGTTGATTCTTGTCTTCAATCTTTTATTCTGTCTTGTTTTCAAAAGCCATCTCTTAGAGGGTGTTTAAAAGTCCAAATTATCTTACAAAGGGTTAAATATATGTATTTCTGTAATCGGACTTGAAGCAGATAGGGTATAATAAGATTTTAAATATTTTATTTATTTTTAATGAAACATTAATTTAAGTTTATGTGTATTTCTATTCCTGGTGCTTTGCTCATTTAAGTCTTTACCAAATGACACTTATTCAGGCTGGTCCAAATTGAGAGCATTTACAGACATCAGATTAATTATGGCTCAACTGATAGAATTTGTCTTTGATAGGGTAGAAAACATTGTGGAAAAGGAGAAAATGCTGGTTACCAGCATTTTCTCCTTTTCCCACAATGTTTTCAAAAGCCATTTAACTCAAGGTTGTTAAAAGTCCGAATTGTGTGGTAAAGGGTTAACCTATGTTGATGAGAAAAACTTGTCTTGGTTGTATGACAAAACATTTGATCCATTTTTCTGCTTTACCAACAATATTTTCTACCCTTTCAAAGACAAATATATGAGCCATGCTCTGTGAAAAGGGGGCTTAATGCATCTGCGAAAAGTATCGACCCAGGCCAGCCTGCACAGTTCGCGCAGGCTGACCTGGGCCGACACTTTTCGTTATTGATCAATTTTCTGTATGCCCAAGGACCAGGCTATCTCTTGATTAAGTTGGTTGTTAAAAAAAAGTGGATATTATGAATCCATAAGTATGTAATGGCCTACTTAGTACCATGGATCACAGAGATGCATTAAGCCCCCTTTTGTCAGAGCATGGCTCAAATGTATCATCATTTCAGCCACACTCAATTTTTCATTTGCAAATGCTTTCAACTTGGTTGAGTATATACCGAATATTATGCTGTAGTGACTTTCCTGGTGCTTGTATTTACTTCGAGCAGCGTGAGAAACTTTGGTATCAAGACCGAAGGTTGAGCGAAAGTCACCACAGCATAATAATCCTTTTATTATATACCTACACCTTTTCAACGATAAAATATTGCAAATTATTGACATTTTATTCAAAAACGGTAAGCAAAATAAAACAAATAATGGTGTAGTAGCCAGTAACTCCGTTTTTATGAATGGCAGATGAGTATCACAGCGTAAAATTTTGGCCAATGAACTTGCAAATGAATACATATGTATACCGCATGTGAGTTACGTCATTATGACGTCATCTTACCATATTTGGAACCGTATTTGACAGTGTGTAGATACGGATTTTTTTTCTGTCCTGTGTGATATTTTATCCGCGTGAAAGGCATGTATTTTCTCCGGTATATCATAAAAAATTTTATCATCTGGTAAAGAGTTTAATGTTGCTCGAATGATGAACATTTTTTTTGAAAGGGTAGGAACCTTTTTAAAACACTGTGGGAAATGGAGAAAATGCTGGTTACCAACATTTTCTCCATTAACTAAAACATTTCAAAAATCTTCTCAGCTATATAGCACGGGGTAGTTTGGTAAAGGGTTTACATTCAGAATAATTATTCCATTGATAACTACAGGTATTTGATCTGCTGTGGAGGCTCATCAGTCATGATATATGGTTTGTTTGGGAAAGAGCCGAATATCTCCAAGTAGAAGATTTGGATGTTCTTACACAAGTTCCTTTTAAGGTGAGGCAAGAGAATATTGGATGAGTTTTATTGATGACCTGATCTTATGATCTTACGATGACAAAATTTTGGACTGGTCCAAATTGAAAGCATTTTCAGACGAAAAATTAAATGTGGCTGAAATAATGGATGTTGTCTCTGAAAGGTAAGAAAATATTGTGGGAAAGAGGAGAAAATGCTGGTTACCAGCATTTTCTCCTTTTCTCACAATGTTTTCAAAAGTCTTTTCTGTCAAGGACAGGGATTGTTTGGTAAAGGGTAAAATTATGAAGGGGTATATGAGCAAATTCGTAGTTTGAAAAACAGCAAAAGTCCCTGTATAAGGTTAATCAGAAAAAGGCAGAATGTGATTACAATGCATGTGCAATACAAACTCTGTGATAAACTTAATTTATTGTTAGGTTAGTTTTGGACCTTCCTAAAACTAATATGACCATTGTTTCGACGATGGTTATGTGGGAAAGCAGCCAGTGGCTTGGAAAGAAAAGTGTGTGGAGTACTGGTAAAAGAGACTCCAGGAAAGCATGGATAGGTGCACTGGCCGCCGCGATATAACTGAAATAATGTTGAAAACGGCGTTAAACACCATACAATCAATCAATCAATCTTAAAACTAATACAATTTGTTATTGTTGTTGTTGTTGTTGCTGCTGCTGCTACTGTCGCCACTGCTGCTGTTGTTGTTCCTGTTGTTGTTGTTGTGTGTGAGGAAAGTAATGTGGAACAACAAATATCTTTAAAAAAGGTAGACATGTAAATTAGCTTTTAAATAGGCAGGGGGGCCCTTAGAATAAACATTAATACATTTTTTACCAATCAGAAATTTCTGTTCATTCATTTTTAATCAGTACCAAAGAGAAGGTGAAAAGCCAGCACATTCAGCTGCCCCGAAAGAGTTGCAGTTGTTTGTAGAAATACAACTGATCCTTTTCCCACAATATTTTCCAAATGTGTATTTGTCCACTTACTTGTTAATCCTTACGTAGAGTGTCAGTAAAAACCAAACAGGTCTTTTCTGTCTACAATTAAGAACCAAACAATTGCAGTTTAAAGGTTTGACTTGTCCAGAATGTCTCAATAGAGTAGACAGTGTAAATCAAGGATCAGACAGCAGTTTTTGTCTAGTCTGATCTTTCTCTACACTCATTTCAAAGATAACTAAAATTGTGATAGGTCCTTTAACCCTTTACCACATAGAAATTTTAGAATCATTCAAATTGAGAGCACAAGAGTCAAATTAATTGTAGGTCATTTGGTAAAATTTGTCTGTAAAGGTTTCTCTTCAAACGGTCATTAAAACTTAGAATCATGTGGTAAAGGGTTTATTGCTTAAACTATCTATTCTTTAGTGGACCCCAGAGCCCCCTCCAAGGAAGAAGAAATCCAAGAAGAAAGCCAAACAGTCTCTTCTCTCAGGATTTGGTGCGTCGTCCACAGCCTCTGAAGATAAAGCTGATGATGTAAGAAAATCCTTTTCTCTGTTTGAATCCTTTACCAAACATTCAAGTAATTTAACACCCGAAAGAAAAAAGGCTTTTTAAAAAAAAAGTTGGAAAAGTAGAAAATGCTGGTAACCAGCTTTTTCCACAATGTTTTCTAGCCAGTCAAAGACAGAAGTCATCATTTGAGGTACATTTGATTTGTTATCTGCAAATGCTTTCAATTTGGTGTTGTCAAAAATTTTGGCATTGGGTATAGAGTTAACACACCTGCCATTGAGGGCTGTTGAAAACATCATTCAAAAAGCAACCAGGACTTTCTTCCTTTCCCACATTGTTTTCTGACCTTTCAAAGATAAATACTATTATTTGAGCCATATTATATTGTTGTCTGCAAATGATTTGAATTTGGACAAGTCAATTTTTTTTGTCTATTGAAGAGTAACATGCCAAAGGCGTTGTCAGCATTATGGTTGTTGGCAGTAACAGTTTTTGAAACAAAACAAGTATTCATAAGATAATTGAGTTTTGAGATTCATCTAAAAGTGTAATTCAGTTACTTAAGTGACTTCTTGAATTCAAGTTTTTCATTGATGGTCCCCTAAACCCTCACTAACCCTCTCCCATACAGAAAACTGTTGACTCTTCCAAATTCAAAGTAACTACAGATGATAAATTCTTAATTGGTACATAGAGCTGTAGTTCTCTAAAAGGATAGAAAACATTGTGGGAAAAGAAAAAAATACTGGTTACCCCAACTTTGAACTTATGAAACTGAGAAAATATATAACAAGTGATCTGTTCCAATTATGTAAACTGAAACAGTCAAAACTGGTGCAAAACACTATTGCAAGAGTACATAGATAGAGATTGACCTGAGATGTATAAGCTAATGTAGATGCTAATGTAGGCATAGCTGCTTAAATTAAGATTACCCTGCCCACAATGTGCAGTCTGATCTAGGCTTTATATTGTCTGTATCTTTGGTATTATTCTGGTCAAAACAATGTTAAAATGAAGTAGCTGTATTCCGGCTGTTTTTCCTGATTGAAAAAGTCCATAAGGTCCACAAGATCTCTAGGGGTTGAAATCTTAATCACTGTATTTTACAAGCTTTTATTTGCATACAGATTTCTTAAATGTGTTTGTAAGTATGGTAAGTTTTATTTACCAAAGGAATGTGATGCAGCTTGTCAAACAACTGACGGTAGAGAAAGATCAGATAGTTTGTCTGAATGCTCATCCAAATCCAGTCTTTTATCAGACAAAAACTCTGATCTCAGTCTTACAGAAGTAAGGTATATACCAATGAAAATCTGTGCAGAGAAAAAAATGTTTATTTAACACATCTTATTATCTCATATATTTAAGCATAATCCGTAGGACCCCTATCACAACTTTCTTCACTTTGGCAGACAGTGTAGATCAAGATCAGACTGCAGAGAATATGGAATCTGATCTTTGATGTGCTATAGATCTGATATAAAGTTTTAGAGATATTTTATGAAAGTCAGCTTGGACATTACAAAATCAAGAAACTTTTGTACTAGCAAAAAAATATAGAGTTTGTTTATCTAGCCCTCTAAGGAGCATTCTTCTTACAAAATGAACTCATGGTGTATAAACCTAAGGACAGAGGCTTTTAGAAATATTGTGGGAAAAGGAGAAAATGCTTCTAACCAGTATTTTCTCCTTTTCCCGCAATATTTTCTTCCCTTCAGAAGACTAATCCCATTATTTGAGTCACTTTTAATTAGTCATCTGTAACTTTTTTTTCAATATTGACCAGTCTGAAATTTTATCATCTGGTTAAGAAACCAGACTAATTTTGTTTTTGCTCCCTACTCCAGTATACCTTTACCACACAATTCCAAATTTCAACTACCAACAGTTTCTTCTTTTCCTACAATGTTTTCTACCCTTTCCAAAACATACATGTATTTCAATTTTTCAGTCACAGTTTTTTGTGGTCTGCAATTGCTTTCAGTTTGAACTACTCTAAAATTTTGTTGTTTGAGGATGTATACTGCAGGGGAGTACAAGGTAGCAGGTAAAGAAGTTAGGATATACATGTACTTAGTATATGAGGTAATAAAACATTTTGCATGTCTGGCAGTGTTATAACAAGACTGTGAATATCAGAAAATACATGTGCTTGTATGTTCATTTTAGTTTGTGCCTAACAAATGAATAGCAATCTGGTATAAGATTCCATTTATCACATAGCCTATCTTGTTTTCAGCATAATACAGCCATTAAGAATGTTCTTATCTTAACTGTTTACCACACAATCCTGAGTTTGAAGCCTTTTGAAAACATTGTGGGAAAAGAAGAAAATGCTGGTAACCAGCATTTTCTCCTTTTTCCACAATGTTTTCTATCAAATAAAAGACAAAATCCATTGTTTAAGCCACATTTAAATTGTCGTCTGCAAATGCTTACAATTTGGACAAGTCGGCATTTTTGTCGCGTGGTAAAGAGTTAAACACATTTCAGATAGGCATTACATAACATCATATGTGATGTCATATATGAACAAGTCTAAAACTTTATCATCTGATATAAAGCTTTAATATAACTACATGTGAAAAAATTATGATGAAAGAAGAAACTGCCTGTAACAAACAGTTTCTCCTCTTTCTCACAATGTTTTCAACACTGATCTGCTCCAATACAATAAAGTCGTCTGCAAGTACTGACACAAAAAATCTCATTTCTAGACAAGAAGCTCAAGCAGTTTTGACATTTGGGAAGACTGGGTAAGACAGATACACTTGTCCACATAAAAGAATGGAAATGGACCCCATTTTTTTTGCATCACAAACTTAGAAGAAAATAACTTTAAATATTATAGGCATTATAACTAGGGATGGCAACGGTTAGTAAAAGTGCTATGTAAAAGCATGTAAAAATCAATTAAGATGAAGGTACCTGCCATTTGCTCGATATGTCAACATTGATAACCGGTGCGTGAGAAATGCATACCCGTGACGTTTACTATTTCTGTACTTTGGCGCAGGAGACAGCCAATCTATCGACAATCAATCTCTCTGTCTGTCTCTCTCTCTCTCTCTCTCTCTCTCTCTCTCTCTCTCTCTCTCTCTCTCTCTCTCTCTCTCTCTCTCTCTCTCTCCCTCTTTCCCTCCCTCCCTCGGCAATATAATCAATTTTCCACAATGTTTTCTTTAGAAGACTAGAAATTATCGGGCTATTTACATCTTCACAAAATCGACTTACTGAATCATGCAGAAGATGTTATGGTTATTGATCGTCAAACGAAGGGGCCATCGCTAAGTGAATTGGGTGTTCAAAAAAGTGGAGGCATGTTGTTTGCTTTCGAGATTTGTGTTTAAGATTAACTTCTGATGGTATATTTCGAGGATACTTATCAAACTGATAATGAACGAAGAGTAATCGCTGTGCGTGCTTGATCAGATATCGAATAACTTGCTAATTTCAATCCCTCTTACGTTGATTTGTCAATCCATGCATATATTTTACTGGGGGCGGACACTTAATGAAATGATCCAAACAAATAAATTACGATAAACTGTAGAAGCAAGTGCCTTTGATTAGAAGAGGACACCTGTTTTTGATTGTTTATTATCGGAGACTGGGGACCAATTAGCAGATTAACAATGTTTATTGCAGAGACATGTCAAACTGTGTATCACACATTCGCCGGGTCTTGGCGACATGGATGTGTGTGTATAATGCAGTTATGGTTGTCAGAACCGGCAAAGTTAATTTTGTAGAATTATTTTTTCACTATTTTGGTAAAATTTTGGTAATATATTTTTTTCTGGTTAACCGGTTTCCGATTTCCTAACCGGTTAATCGGTCAATCGATCGGTTAACCGTTTAACCGTTGCCATCCCTAATTATAACCCTTTACCAAACAGTCCTGTGTTTTAGTGACTCTGAGAAAAGAAATGAAAGGCTATAAAATATTGTGGGAAAAGGCGATAATGCTGGTAACTAGCATTTTCTCCTTTTCCCAAAATGTTTTCAAAGGTTTTGTTCCTGAAGGTGTAATAACTCTGTGTTGTGTGGTAAAGGGTTAATGATATCAAAAAGTCCCATGTTTTAAAGCTCTGAAAAGGAAGCCTTTGAAAACACAGTGGATAAAGGAGAAAATGCTGGTAACCAGCATTTTGTCCTTTTTCCACAATGTTTTCTTCCTCTCTAAAAACAAACTTTAAATACTGAGTCACCTGCAGATGCTTTAAATTTGAGCATGTCTAAACTTTTTGTCATTTGGTAATGTGTTAACTCTTTACCACACAATCCCAACTTTTAACGACCCTGAGAATGAAGCCTTTTGAAAACATTGTGGGAAAAGGAGAAAATGCTGGTAACCAGCATTTTCTCCCTTTTCCACAATGTTTTCTACCCTTCCCAAACCAAATTTCAATGTTTCAGTCACATTTATTTTGTCGTCTGCAAAATGCTTTCAATTTGGACTGGTCTAAAATTTTCTCATGTGGTAAAGAGTTAACACATCTGGAGAAAGTATCAAAGTTGGTCAGAATCTCCCAGAAACTAGTAGATGGTGTAGACCAACTGTCAGACTGCATATTTTGTGCTGTCTGATATTTGTCTACACTGTCTACAAAACCAACTAAGTTTGTGCTTATTATTTTAAGAGTGAACTTTGCAGGGCCAGGTTGCACAAAAGTTCCTGGGTGTTTGGAGGTACGGTAAATAGATTAGTGTTCAAAAATGCACACAGTGTGTGATGTTACTGCACTTAATGGTGTTGTAAGTTGTCTTTGTGCATTGTCAAAGATTTTGCATGGAATTTTGTATCAGTTAACATGATAAATTGTATCATTACCTCTTTAACCCTTTACCACACAATCCTGAGTTTTTACAACCCTGAAGAAGAAGGCTTTTTGAAAACATTGAGGGAAAAGGAGAAAATGCTAGTAACAGTGTTTTTACCGTATGAAAGACAGAAATTATTTGAGCTACATTAATCTGTTGTCTGCAAATGCTTATAGTTTGGAGCTACATTTATTTTATTGTCTGCAAAATTATTTCAATTCAGCTTAGTCTAAAATTTTATTGTTTGGTAAAGTGCTAAAAAAAAAACTTGCTGTGGACTACATTGAAAACATCCTTGCAAAATAATAATGAATGTCAGTGGTTTTATATGTGTATCAAGTGGAAACATTGTGACAGAAGAAAAAAATCACTTGATTTCTTCCTTTGTTACAATGTTTTCACTGTTTACAAAACTTGTCTATGTAGAACAGAAATTGAATGTTTCCATTTCAGTAATTCAGAGCTCTAAGGCTAATCCATCTCTAAAGATAACTTGGCTGGTGTTGGGTTAACTTTTTACCAAACGACAAAATTTTAGACTCGATCAAATTAAAAGCATGTGCAGATGACAAAATAGATGATAGGGTATTAGAAAACATTGTAGGAAAAGGAGAAAATGCTGGTTACCAGCATTTTCTCCTTTTCCAACAATGTTTTCAAAAACCCTCTTTCTTCACAATTGTTAAAACTTGGGATTGTATTGTAAAGGGTAAAGCATATGTTACAGATGTTGAGTAAACTGTACATTACCCATGTTGGAATAAATGCAGGTTTTAGGTGAAGTTTCTGATCTACAATCACAAGAGAGAAGGAAACCAAAAGCTAAGAAGAGCAAACACCATCGGAGGCAAAAAGGCCATTTTCTAGAAATAATTTTTGGAATAACACCAGAGGAGTTAGATACATCTTTAACTCTTCAAAGTGACTCAGTAGATACTGAAAAGGTTAACCCAGACACTGCCAGGAAGCTTGCTGATAATGTCTACAATGTCACAGAAGATCATGATGCAAAATGTTCTCTTGTGAACCAGTCAAATCTTTCTCCATCATATGAAAATGAAGAGCTTAATTTGGAAGAAACAAAACATGATTCAAATGAAGAAAAAGATTTGAGTCGTGTTCATGTTTACATAGAACCTTTGAAAGATGACAGTGATGGATCTAGAACCCCAAGTCCTCACCACAGGCAGCAGGAGGCAAAACTGACCCAGTCCATGGATTCTTTAGACTTGGATTGGAGACTTAAGAGCACTTATGATGAGACCCTTGATTACATGTCTTTTACTAGCATTGTAAGATCCTCCTCCCAATGGTCTGTTGATACACAATATTCTGAGGCATCTCTTGGTATGGCAAATCAGCTGCTAGGATCTAGACCCCAAAGCACAGTTTCTTCCATGTCAAACAAAACATATTATTCTAACAAAACAAATATTTCTTCAAGACCCAGATCTTGTATAACATCAGAGAAAAGAAAACCTAGGAATGAAGAGGACATTTCAATGCAAGATTCACTTCAGCCATTTTATGTGAAAGATTCATCTGATCTCTCCCAAAAAAGGTGGTCTATCAGTCCAGGATATCTACAGATACCTTCAGAAACAACCTGGAATAGATCTGTAACTAAAAGAAGACAGTCTACACCTTACGTTGGGACAGAGAACCTGACTGACACAGGAAGTAGGGAATTTTTGACCCAGACTGAATGTTTCCATAAAGAACCTGGGAAAAATGTAATTTTTTGTTTGTTCATTTTCTTACTGAAGTGTGGTTTTTTTTTTTGTAGGACTTTTTAATTCACTTTTACATCACTACAGGTGGAGAAATTATAATTAGATGTGTAATGGAATTCTTTAGAATAGTTTATTGTGGGGTTTCTTTTTATATTCATAGATGGTTGTTGTATATTAATTCAAAATCTTAATTATATTCAGTTTCTCATTCGGAGGAATTAAACCCTCTTTTGCTGGATTGCCACTCATATATGGCCTGCAACATATGAAAAGGGGCATTCGGACATTTGCGTAAAGTGTAGTCTCGGATCAGCCTGCACAGTCCGCGCAGGCTAATCCGAAACGACACTTTCCATTTTTCTGTAATTTTTTGTTTGGCGCAAGTCTACTGTAGCACAAAATCTAATGCAGTCGTAAAGTGCTGTCTCAGATTAGCCTGCGCAGACTGCACAGGCTGATCCGAGACGACACTTTACGCAAATGTCCAAATGCCCCTTTTCACGTGTTGCAAGCCATATGTTAAAATTACACACATTAATATCTGTATAAAGATTGTGCCAATTGCAATAGGAAAAAGTGCTTGGTGAAAGCAATTTGTCGGGTTTGATAATAATGAAGTAATTTATTTTTATGATTACTGTATTGTGGCATAAAGGCTATTGTATTTTAACCTAAATGTTACTAAAATTGCTGTCTAGTGTTGTTTGCTGGAACTTTTACAGTTATCCTAGAGACATGACAATTGTATTTGGAGTTTTTGTTTGTTTAACACAACATTGCATGTTTTACATGTAAGGGCTCACCCTGGACAGAAAATCTTATTAGTCAGTCATGCCTTCTTATTTTGTTGTAGTCATGATTGCACAAAAATAATTATGAAGCATATTAAAAAAAAAAATATTGTGGTCAATTAATAAGCTTCACAAAGAAGGATTCATATTTACCATCCACCATTCTAAATTTAAATCTCTTTGTAAATTTCAAGGCTGTCCATGTGATTGGCTGACACAAAATATCTATGTGTGGAATTAACAGTTTAACCCCTTAACACACAGTTCTTAGTTTTAACAGTCTTGAGAAAAAAGCTTTTGAAAACATTGTGGGAAAAGGAGAAAATGCTGGTTACCAGCATTTTCTCCTTTTCTCGCAATGTTTTCTACTCTTTTACAGCAAATCTCATAATTCCAGCCACATTTAAATTGTCATCTGCAAATGCTTTGAATTTAGATGATTCCAAATTTTTGTCGTTTGGTAAAGAATTAATATGAACGATGGTTTCAGGATTTTGTAGAAGTTGAGTGGCTATAAAGGTTTTTGGTAGGATGAGCCCAGCTTGATGTAAATACTCGCATTTTTGTTAGTATTTCAATAGTGCGTTCTTTGTTCAACTTTAATGTTTGGTTGTGGTAGAATGATGTTTTTTATGGGATATTGATTAGTATATAGATAACACTTGGTGATAGATTTACTAACATTTATTGATAGCAGAAATTGGAAATGACACTAATATAAGCATGTATTTTAAAATGTTCAAAAAAAAAAATTGAAAATTTGGTTAAGGAGACAGTAAGAATTTGGTTATTTGGTTGTGATACCATAGATATACAGCCAAGTTGTTAATTCCAGGTTGCTGTCTAAAACTCTGCCTCCTATGTTCTTATTCACCAACCATTCTCAAGAATATTCTTAGTCTTGTGCCGAAGAATTTTCTAGATTTAAAAGTAACACGTCTTCTGATTGGCTAAACCAAATGGTTGAGCCAATCAGAAGTTGTGTTACTTTCAAAGCTAGAAAATTCTTGAGAATTAGACAAAGAATATTCTTAGGAATACAGGCCCTGGTGTCTTCAGGACTACAGGACGCTGTTAGTGTCAACTCCTGCCTGTAAACACAAAGTCAGAGAAAATGATGTGACAAGTAAAGCAATTGCTCATATTGAGAATATTTTTTCAAAAGTTTTTTACAGTTTAAAATCACCTACTGCAGAGGCATAAGACATGTTTATGCATGAAGTAGAATTCTTATCAAATAAATCAAGAGTATGGTACATGTAGACAAGACAGTTTTAATCCTTCAAGCCTTTTGAAAACATTGTGGGAAAAGGAGAAAATGCTGGTAACCAGCATTTTCTCCTTTTCCCACAATGTTTTCTACTCTTTCAGAAACAAATTCCACTACTTGAGGCATACTGAATCTGTAATCTGCAATGCTTTCAATTTGGACAAGTCTAAAGTTTTGTTGTTTGGTGAAGGGTTAACAGATTTCTTCCTGCAAACATTTTTTTTTTTCTTGTGTGACAGCAGACCTTGAACAAATGAGGCAACAGGAGAAATTGCTGTATTGAGCCCTTTCTTCTTTTGCTTGAATGTGTTCACATGTAAATTTATTCATTTGTAAAATGTTTCAAGAAGCAGTGAGTAAAATGTAAGGGAGAAGAAAGAGGTCTGTTTGTCCCTTCAAAGAATGTTCGAGAAGCCTCTAATCACTTTTTGTATATGCTTTGTAAAAAATGATACAGTTCACTTTCTTTTCATGGTGTAGATTATGCTTAAAAAGTCAGGTAAGAAATATAAATAAACTGTAATAAATATTGTGTTTTGTGCTGGTTATTTTATGCTTATCATATTGAAGTATAATAATTTGATAAGTTGATTTATACATTTGCTCATACTCTGTTGAAGCTTTATCTTTTCATAATGGTTAAGAGTTTAGGTCACATGAGAATATGAATATTTATAGTAGCTAAATGTTCAGTTTTGGAGGTGAAATATGAATTTAAGGACAAAAAAAATAAACTTCACTAAATGACATCTTGTCCTTGCTTTAGTAACAGCAACAACCAACAGCACATCATATCTGCCAGTACTATGACATGGTAATAAAACAGGATACAATTAATTTCATGACTTTTTTTTTAACAAAACTAAATATGGTTCTATTACCACCATATTACTCTGTCCCTTGTATCCAAGTGTTAACACAGAGCTTGCCATCCAGAGGTCAGGAGTTTAAAGGTGAGATTTACCAGAACTCTTTTGGAAAATTGATGAAAGTCATTGTGAAAAGATTCACTCTTCTCTCATGGCTGGACATAATTTGACTATATTCATATCAGAAAAGCAGCGAGTGGTTTGTAAAATACTATTATATGCAGTGATTGGAAATAAAACTCCAAGAATACATGGATAGGTGATTTACCAGCAGAATTACCACTATTAAGTTGTGCGTATAAGCTACGCCCAGTGAAAATGGGGTTTAATGCATTTGCAAAAAGTTTCGAGCCATGTCAGCCTGCACAATCCACACAGGCTGATCTGGGCTGAAACTTTTTTTCTCTGGTCAATTTTCTACTTGTCAAAGGGCAAGTCTACTTCATGATTCAGTGGGTTTTTAGACAAAATGGATTTTATGGATCCATAATTTCATGATAACTTGCTTGATATGATGCATCATGGCATTAAACCACCTTTGCCAAAACATGGCTCATGTGGGGTTTTTTTTTGTGCCTTCTTGTAGGATGATGATGAGAAGTGGATCAAATTTCCCAATGCAGAGTATGTGAAAGGCTTCAAAAAGAAAAAAAGGGATAAGGATGATTACCCAAGCCCGGATGAATGTGTCCTTGAACTTGTTAATTACCAGTTGAAGGTAAGTTTAGAAGGAATGGAAAAAAGTGTACCACTGTATTTTATGTGTAGAGGAGAACAAGGGGTACTTTTCACTAAACAGCGTAGATATGTGCAAATTTTTCAGGATTGCATGTGCACACATATGATCCCTGCTTTACCCAAAGTTACAGGCTAGCTAAATGCAAATATTGACTCAATCATAGTTATGCAGTTCAGTGAAACTTGTTTTCAAACTTGATGCTTCTTTACCACAAATGTGTACACAAAATTGATGTGTATGCAGTTTAGAGATAGGTACCCAAGAGCTATACTCAGCATTTGGCATACAACTTCTTTACCCTCTTATCTCCTGTAACAAATCGGCAGCAATTAATTCTGTACCTTTCCGTGGGGTCCCGGGTTTTTTTTAATTTATAGAATAGGACCTCGGCCTTTCTCTATGGCATGTCGTAGAAGGCGACTAAAATTAGAGACAAACGGCTGCTTTCCTCGTAATTCGTAGGATTGCAGCAGGCTGGGTAGTTCTTATTCCAAATCCTGTATTTTTTTCTCGATGTAAATAGGGTTTGGAATGGGAATCAATTGGCCTGTGGGACCCCGTGTGGTTTAATCGGGGGTATAAGAATAAACCACTGCAGCCCCGCGATCGTCACATCTGCCATTTCATCTGGCGGAACAAAAGTGACAGCATGCATGTCGTAAAAGGCGACAAAAGGGGCATCATTTTGTGTTTCGTCCATTCCTCATTTATCATGTTTGTCTTATGTTGTTGCACATGTATGTTATTTTCACCTCGCATTATTGTTTACTAAGTAAGTGCGCCCAATATGACCTAAGTTGTCGACGGGCCTTAAAACGCTATTCATTATTCATCATTATAATTCTGTACCAGATGACTAAAATTTAGACTCAACAATATTAAAACCATTTGCAGACAACAAAATAAGTGAGACTCAAAACATGAAATGTATTTTTGGAAAGGAGGAAGACATTGTGGGAAAAGGAAAAAATGCTACTCCCATGTTTTAACAACCTTGACAAAGATGGCTTTTGAAAACATTGTTAGAAAAGGAGAAAATGCTGGTAACCAGCATTTTCTCATTTTCCCACAATCTTTTCTACCCTTTGAAATAGAAATTACAGGGTTTGAGTTACTTTTAATTTGTCATAAGTCATCTTCCTCAGGGTCATTAAAACTTGGGATTGTATGGTGAAGGGTTAATCAAGATTAACCGACATGAATAACAGCGAAATCATCTTGGCAAATAGTGAAATTTTCCATTGTGAACAATTTTCCCATAGCCGCATTGGTTTCAGAAGTAGTCTGCCGTAGGAGAACAAAAATGTGATCTACTGGTGTAAAAGGATTTTCAGAAGACAAATTAGATGTGGCACAAATGATAAGATTTGCCTTAGAAAGGGTAGAAAACATTGTTGGAAAAGGAGAAAATGCTGATAACCATCATTTTTTCCTTTTCCACCATGATTTCAAAGCCATCTTCCTCAAGGTCATGAAAACATGGGATTGTTTGTTAAAGACTAGACCTTGAAATGCAATGTAGCTCTTGAAGTTATCTGTACCTGTTTCACCACTGGATATTCACACCTGTTTTTTGGACAGATATTAACATTTTCAAAATATACAAAGTAGTTCAACTATTGTAAATATTGTAAAGTTAACAATTCTATAATATGCAGAAATCCTTGAGTCCTGAAGAATGACTCATTACAGTGGACAAAAAGAAGCAAGAACCAGCATAATGTAAAAATAAGGCCTACATCAGAACTATTACTAGTACTTGCCTATTTAGTAAAGCATGATTTATTAACATTTAGCAAGCTTAAAACTATGAAAATTGAAAACATGACCCATTTTAGGGAATTTCATAGGCCTATATTCAGCCCCCAAATTTGGAGAAAATCCTTCAGTTTAAGTCATTTTATGCCATTTTCACCTACCATCAACAAACAATACAGCACAGGCAGTACAGCTGAAAATGCATAGAGTTGGGATAAATGGAAAACTTATGAGTGATTCATTTTTAGGCCCATTTTTCAAGTAAATACCCTGCGGTAAGTTTTGCGCACCTTGGAATATGGAGTGTTTGTGATTAGGTGTGTTTGATTTTTCTTGCAATAATTTTTCAGAAAGTTGTTACCTTCTGAAACAAATTGATTTGCAGCCCACTGCAGCATACAAATTAGAGAACAGCAATATAGAATGTTGATAAATTGGAGAAGTTACACATTATGAGCAATTCTCCTTTTACCACAATATCAAAAGTTGTTTACTTTAAGAGAAAAAAGTTGCCTTCATGAGGTAATGAGTAGAAAAGAATTCATTTTTGGGCACAATTTTTACGTAAATACACAATGGAAACTTTTGTTCTCTTGGAAATGAGGAGTCACAAATTGGTAAGTTTTGGACGCATGAAAATGAGGAGTCACTCATTGGTAAGTTCTTGACACATTGAAATGAGGAGTCACACACATTGGTAAGTTTGGTCTCATTGAAATGAGGAGTCACACACATTGACAAATTTTGGCCACATGGAAATGAGCCACACATTGGTAAATTTTGGCCACATGGAAATGAGAATTTCACTTATATTCTTTTTGCCAATTGATTGCTTACTTGGGATTGACTTACTTAATATGGAAAAAATTCTCAAAGTTTTGGAGACTGATGAAAACCTAGATAGCCCTCTTCAGAATGGATGCTTTCACTCTAACAACTATTATATTCTTTACCTCTAACAACAACAAATTCTTGTATTGGTAAAGAAACATCAAGAAAGGTAAAAGCTGCACTTGCTGGAACAAGAGGGGTCAACTACCATTGAAATATCATCAAACACTATTTTAACTTTTAGAGTACTGAATAAAACCTAACAGACATTTTCAGTCTAGAAATAAGACCAAAGTGATTGTAACCTTAAGATTGCACTTATTGTAGCATGTTTCATCAATGCAGACAGTGTAGATCAAAGATCAGACTGCACATTTTGTACTGGAAAGCAAACAAAAGTTGTGAAAGATTAACCCTTTTCCAATCAACTCCGAGCTTAATGATAAGATTATCATTAATCAAACTGCTTTAGTTAAGAAATAATCTTCTTTCTATCGTGGTTTATCGTTGAATAAACCACGATTGTGAGTTATCAGGCACAATAAATAGTCCACGAGGGCGATAGCCCGAGTGATTTATTCATTGCGCCTCATAACTCACAACGTGGTTTATTGAACAATAAACCAGGATAGAAAGAAGATTATTTCGATTCTAACATGACCAACTCTTTATCAAAGGAAAACAAGTTCATACTTAGTGTACAAGAGCAGATGCAGATAATATTGCCTTGAATAAACCATGGCTGTTCCAGTTACTAACCAAAACAAAACCCCACTGCCCGGTCGGTAAATACAAAAAGAATCAAAAGTTCAATAAAACCTTAGGCATCGAACATAACATAAAAAAATGTACCGTTTTACTGTTATTTTTTCTCCCTTTCAAATGACAAAGAAGAATGAATGTATCGCCAAGTATTAGAGTCGCAGTCGCTTCGAATGCTCTGAATATTACTCCACCCACTCCCAATCCAGTTTCCTATGCAACACCAGCCAGTTTTGAAACTAACGTTCACCATGAAGAGACACCTGATTTATATATGTTTACTGGTAACATTTAAAATAATTTCATCGTCAATTTTTATCAAAAACAGTTAATTTCGGTAAATCCTTGAGTTTTTTCTTCGTCCTTGGTCGAGTAGCGGAAAATGACGATTTGTTTACATCAAGTGACATTCATCGATAAAATATCGGAGGGCATTGACATGGAACAGCCACAGGCGACCTACGTTGTACAGAATAACGTCACTCCACAAAGAATGATGTCGATTTTACCACGCTTTCGTTGCACTGTGTTTATAGAGCCGAATTCACGTGTCATGTTAGAATTTTTCTTTTGCTTACACTATAATAGGGAACTTTTTTCCCAACAAGTTTGACAATGCATCTTGTCCATTTTTTTACGTGGAAATAAATTGATAAATACTGCATTTTTTCTATTTTGTTTAATTTCAGCAAACAAGAGATGGTAAAGGACTGTACTGTTATGTAAGTATCCTCTGTTTTTGTCTCCTACATCAGCATTCAACGAAGGCAAGGGATTCTGGGATATGGTCCTATTGTATCGTCATGTGTCCTTATTCAATGAGTGTCCTTGAGTGCATTTGTCTCAATCAACTTTTTACCACACAGTCCCAAGCCTTGGACCATGTGGTGGAAGGCGTTTGAAAACATTGTGGGAATAGCAGAAAATGGTAACCAGCATTTTCTACTTTTCCCACAATGTTTTTACCCTTTCAAAGACAAATTCTGTCATTTTAGCCACTGTAAATGTGTCATCTGCAAATGCTTTAAATTTGGACAAGTCTTTTATTTTGCAGTTTGATGGAGAATTATTTAGAAACTACAGTATCCCCTATTTCTGTAAGGTTATGCGATAATTTTCCTGTCTTTCAAAAACCCTTGGCAGAACACTGTATGACGAGTTCTGCCTTAGCCTCCCAGAAAACCCCTTTTTCTCTAACAATGACTTACCCAGCAATGACTTACCTTGCAATGACTTACCTTGCAATGACTTACCTTACCATGACTTACCATGCAATGACTTACCATGCAATGACTTACCTTGCAATGACTTAACTCTGCAATGACTTACCTTGCAATGACTTACCTTGCAATGACTTACCTTGTAATGACTTAACTCTGCAATGACTTACCTTGCAATGACTTACCTTGCAATGATTTACCTTGCAGTGACTTACCTTGCAGTGACTTACCCTGCAATGACTTACCATGCAATGACTTACCCTGCAATGACTTACCCTGCAATGACTTACCCAGCAATGACTTACCCTGCAATGACTTACCATGCAAACCAGAGATGTTGTTTACACCAACCATTTCTTCTAATTCTAGATTTGAAGACCACTTGTCAGACTGGCTGAGAAGCTTTGTACTCATCAGAATACTCTCTTAGTTACTGCTGCAAAATTGTCAAAATAGGCTTAATATATATGAATGAATTAATCAGTAGATAATAACAAAGCATCCTGTTTTTACCAAATCATAGGCACAAGCAAAAGATCCCCCTTCCTTAGCAGTTAGATATATAACTCTTTAACTGCTTACCACCCAATCCGGAGAAAAAAATCTCATGAAACCATTATGGGAAAAGGAGAAATTACTGGTTACGAGTATTTTCCCTTTTTCCCATATTTTTTTTTTTCCACTCTTTCAAAGACAAATCCGTCTTCTGAGCTAAATTTATTTTGCCACCTGCAAATGCTTTCAATTTGGGAGAGTAAAACTTAATTATCTGGTAAAGAGTTAAAGGAGCTTTTTAGATTTATTGCTGCTAATTAAATTATTTTGTTAAACACTGATAAATACTACAAACGTTCTTTCTGTGCGAAGGTAAAGAACCTTGACAGCTAAATGCACATAAAAGGAGCAAATTCGGCATTCAAATAACAATTTTGTTCGTTAATAATCCATGATTGTCTGGTTAAGGGTAAAGGATTAACTTTTACCAAACAACAAAATTTTAGACTGGTTCAAATTGAAAGGATTTGCAGATGACAAATTAAAGATGGCTGAAATAGCAGAATTTGTACTTGATAGAGTAGAAAACATTGTGGGAAAAGGAGAAAATGCTGATTACCAGCATTTTCTCCTTTTCCCACAATGTTTTTAAAAGGCTTCTCTCCAAGGGTCATTAAAACACGGGATTGTTTGGTAAAGGGTTAAATTAAGCAGTATCTCTGTATAACATTGTAGAGCCAAGTAGAATCTGATGGTAGATCTAATAAACCCTTAAAGGTATAAGTTTACGAGTAATTATTAATGTTCTTACTTACGACTTGTCTATTGTATGGAGTGAAACTGGCTTACTGACACTTGAAAGAGAAGGACAAAAGCAAGCTACTATTTATGAGGTTTACAATAACGCTTTCTAATTTCCCTAAAGTTCTTGCAAAATTTTCTGCTGCCTTCATATTAGAATATATACGAGGGGTGATCAGAAAGAACGTGGACCAGTGCCGGTATCTGAATATTGTTATAAAAAACAACTTGGAGTGTTCACTATTTTTGAAAGTTCTGTGCATGTATTCATTCTTGATTTCGACGCTCAAAGCACGTGTGGGAGCACGTCACGTGACGTTACCATCAAGGACCCGGTCGTAGCGAGGGTTAGCTCCTCTCTGCTCTCGTAGTGTACTCTACATAGAAAATCTTTCAAAACAGGAACTAGTCAGAGGTCACATAGAGTCAGGACTAAATTATAAGGAGCGTTGGCAAGTGTTTCTTTGTTCAGTTTTTGCAAAGTTTCCAGTCCAAGTGTGGCTTTGTGAGCTAGGGCGTTATCTTGGTGTAAAGTGACGTCACTCCGCAGGACTTCTGGCTGTGTTTTTCGTATGATGTTCGTGAAATTTATTTGAATAATGTGGGCATAAAACTCAGAATTGACTGTAGTATGTAAAGATACAACATGATTTAGAAGAAAAACAGGAGAACAGAAATACTTGATGTAGATAACTTTACCAAGTGACATAGAAAGGTTGGCTTTACTAGCCAAAGGCAATGTTGGATGTTTCAATTCGCTGCTTTGTCGTTTAGATTCAGTGTCGGTAAAGTATACCTATGTTTCATCGCATGTTACAATACGATTAGTAAAGTTTGACCCCTCTACCCTAATGCGTTCTGAAATTTCTTAACAGATTTCGACCCTAACCCCCATTTTCTCGGGCGTCAGTTGCCAAGGTACCCACATTGTGCAAACACGCGACATTCCAAGACTCTCAGTCAAAATCTCCTGAGCACTTATATATGAAATGTCAAATGTGTCAGCTATTTTCCTGACAGCATCTCGGCGATCTTGTTTTACATGCTGCTCTACATCCGTTATAATTTTTTCTGTGACTGATGCTGATGGACAGCCAGATTTAGGGTCATCTTTAACAGTATCGCACTCTTGTCTAAACCGGTCCGATCCATGTACGAATATCAGATTCCTTGAGTGCAGAGTCCCCTTAAACTGTTTCTAAATCGGTTTTGATTTCCGATAAATACTTTCCGAGTTTGACGCAAAACTTTATGATTACTCTCGGCTCAAATAAAACGTCGTCCGGTATTTTGGACCACTAATGCAGTGTATGACGTCATTAAAATGACGTCATACTTTACCTACTTTAATATGACAACATTTGAAAGCGTGAGTCAGTTACCTGATAATTAATGCTCATCTATGCAAATTTGTGTAATCCTAAGTGTAGTAGTTTTCAAAATAACGAGGTGGTCCACGATCTTTCTGATCACCCCACGTATATACTGTTTTTGTACAAAATGTACTAACAATGTTTGTTGTGAGAAATATGTTTCTTGTATGTGCTAATGAGGGATGGCCATGAACCCCCTCCCCACACCAATTGGCAGGGCAATTAAAGCTTTCAAAAAAAAGGAGATACTCCACAAGTTATGTCGGGCATGTAGGATAGCACTGTGCTCTTAAATGTTTTCAGCAAATTTAAACAATCTTGACAAGCCTAAATGTGTTTGCAGTGAGAGTAGTTCGTGTTTTAACCCTTTACAATTTGATGTTCTTAGGTTCCCAAGGAAGGAGGCTTTCAGAAATGTAATAGGAAAATGAGTTGACCTTTTACCACACAATCCCGATTTTTAACAATCCGGGGAAATTGAAAGTTGAAACCATGGTGGGAAAAGGAGAAAATGCTGGTAACCATCATTTTCTCCTCCTCCTACAATGTTTTCTAACCTCTCAGAAACAAATCCGATCATTTGAGCCACATTTAGTTTGTTGTCTGCAAAAGCTTTGAATTTGGACCAGTCTGTAATATTATCATGTGGTAAAGATTTAACCTAATACTGTACACATTGAGAACAACCAGAAACCAATACAAATGAGACACAGGAAAACATTGGAATGAAAGGAAAATGCAAATTTTGACTTAGAGGGAAACACTGGGGGAAAACGAGTGATTACCTGCTACAAGCACAGTTGTGTTTCAGCGATCAGTTTAGCTGTTTGCTAACAAGTCAGGATTTAGATAATAGATCAGAAGTAGTTGTTGACTTGTGTGATTGTATTTCTATAGAGTATAGACGATTTTGTAGACAGTCGGGTTTTGTGTGCTCTAGTCAACTCCTTCGTGCCAAACACCTTTACTGCGGATCTGCTTCTAAATGACAGGTAATGGAACTCTGATATATATATGATCCATGCTCTGTAAAAAAGGGGCTAAATGCATTTGCAAAAAGTATTGACCAAGATCAGCCCGCGCAGTCAGTGCATGCTGACTTTGATTGAAACTTTTTTCTGTTAGTCAGTTTTCTTCATAAAAAATAACCATGATTTAGTAGGTTGTTAGACAAAATGGATTTTACAGATCCATAATGATATGATGACTTCCTTCATACAGTACATCAAGAAGATTCATTAAAACCCTTTTTGCCATAGCATGGCTCATACTTATAATGTCTATAACTCCGCTCTATAACTCGAAAACCCTTTAAGATATTTTGATAAAACTTCACACATTTGTAAAGCACCATGAGACGAAGTGTCATGCACAAGAACCATAACTCTGGCTTGTATATTTTTCGAGTTATTTCCCTTTGATTATTTTCCTTACTCACTTTACATACAATTTCGTGTCCGCTCTATAACTCGAAAACCGTTAGAGAAAAATGACCATTATTTCAGTTATAAATTGTCTTGGTGACATAACAATCCTTCTGACACCAAAAAGGGAGGAGACATCTGTTTTTTTGTAGAAAAACAAGTTCTAGTTTCTTTCTGCCGATGATGAATTCTCGGTAAAGAAATTTAGAGATGCTTGAACTAATTTACTCAAGGATACGTACAAAAGTGCGAATTTCGGGGGCTACATACAATGCAATAGACCTTCTTGTTTCAGCAGTGTTTTGAACTTCAATGAGAAAGAATGAAACATCTCAACAAACCTTGGATTTGCAACAGAATAATAGAATTAAAGATACTAATTGTTTACGTAAGGCAAGTTAACTCGTCTCAACATCACACTCAATGATAAATAACACTGAATTAGAAGCATCTCGAAATATTTATCGGTTGTCTGGTTCTACAGAGAGGCAAAAGTTTTGGAAAAATTTCAATTTCAGGTTAAGGGAAAAAGGGTTGTCTTGTGATTTTAAAATGCGTTAAGTGTGCTGTCAATTAACAAACTTGTTAATATCATTGACGGTAGTTTGTTTTATCTTATGATATACTAAAGACAATGGGTGGTCAAGTTGATTAAAGCGGCAAATTGGTTTGCAATCAAATACATTGATTAACAGTTTACCGACACACCCTTGGAAAAGACAGGTGTGCTAATCCACTTCAATACGACTAAGGCAAAAGTTTATTTAATTAAGACAAGTTTTTGCTTTTTGAGCTGAACTTCCACCAGTATAGAACAGAAGTTAGACTTTTTCATAATTGAAATCTACTTTTAGTAAGGAATACACGTCAAGATGCTTACTGTAAATAGCAGAAAGTTTAAATCTAAGATTAAACTGCTTGTTATTTGATCTATATCTACACAGTCAGCATATTCTTCATGCACCAAGGGTTCAGATTAACGTCAAACTGAAACATTGATGACAAGTGCCACTTTTAGGATGTGCAGAGGTTATTAAAGAGGTTATTATTACTATTTCATATAAATTTATTTTTACCTTTGTTCTCCACTTTAAAACATTTTGTGTCTCTTTCAAAATCTTTCAGAGGGGAAAAAAACTACAGCATTCATTAATCCATTGTGTAATGTAGCACCGATCAGAACTCTTTGCATATGTCGCATTGTAAGTCATTATAATAATGCAAACTTGTCTACAGCCTCTGCATGTATCTCATGTCAGCAGTACACATTCGCAAAGCACATATTTTAAAGTTTTTCTTAAATTCAAGCTTTTAAAACACAAAATAAATACGCACTATCGCACCCCTCCAACGTTATCAGTCCTTTATTTGGGAGCAAAAATAGCAGACGGCAAGGCTGCACATCGGGTAAAATAAATGTGATGACCTGATTGGTCAAATATCGATTTCCACGGATCCATGTATTAACCACATGATCCTGAGTTGTAATGACCTTGAGGAAGTAGATCTGTGAAAACATTGTGGAAAAAGGAGAAAATGCTGGTGCACAGTATTTTCTACTTTTCCGACAATGTTTTGTACACTTTCTACCACAATTGCCTCCATTCGAGCTTCATTTGTCATATGCAAATGCCTTGGATTTTGGCAGTTTCAAAATCTTGTTGTTTGTTGAAGGATTAAGACAAGATATCTGACTGCGTTACCTGCAGAACACAACCCCCCCCCCGTCTTTTTTGAGTATTTTTTTCATATATTTCTGAGCTTGAATGGAGAAAGTTGTTACTTTTATCATGTTTTTGGTAATTTATCTTCAATCTGATACTGAGGACAGAACAAATAGATAAATATGAAGACAGCTGTGAAGGTTGAAACATAGGAGGTGGATAATTTTTTTCTCAACCTACAGTGAAATGACGATTTTAATAGACTATGGTGAAACTGTGACTGAATCTGATCTGTCAGTATTATTTTTAGCAGCTCTAAGGTACTTCAAAAGATGATCCCTAAGTTTCTTTGACCAATCAGATTTGTTCAATATACAAGTAGTGGTGTGGTATTAAAATTTCCAGTACACTTAAGTATTGAAGCAGTATTTTTCTTCTGCTAGAGGATTCAGTATGGATGTGGCTAAAGTTCTGTTGTCTGATAATGAGTTAGTCCATAACAACACAATCCCACGTTTAAACAACCTTCAGCAGAAAGCTTTTGAAAGCATTGTGGAAAAAGGAAAAAATTTTGGTAATCAGCATTTTGTCCTATTACCGTAATGTGTTTTACTCGTCCCGAAACAATTTCAGTTTATTTTGTTTTCTGCAAATACTTTCAACTTAGACAGGTCTAAATTTTGTCATTAGGTAAAAAGTTAAGAAACTCTACATACCATATACATATGAGCCATGCTTTGTGAAAAGGGGGCTTAATGCATCTGCAAAAAGTATCGCAGTCCACGCAGGCTGACCTGGGCCAAAACTTTTTGCTGTCAGTCAATTATCTGTATGTCCAAGGACCAGTCTACCTCATAATTAAGTGGGTCCTTAAAAAACGTGGTTGTCATGGATCCATAAGTATGTGATGGCTTGCATGGTGTGATGGATTACGGAGAAGCACGCTTTTGCTAGAGCATGGCTCATATATAAGCACAAATACAGACTGTGGTTTATGTTGCAGATGGACTATCAATCTAGCCCTGAAGACAGCAGAGAAAATGTTTTATGCTGAAACACCATTTGATGCAGAGGATTTAGTTGAAGCAAGTGTCTTATGCTATTTATATTTTCTCCTATCATTACACATGTGTTCTGTTTTGGACAGCATTTCTTTGAGTGATTTTCACATTTTAGTATAGATTTAGTCATTCATATTATATCGAAAGTTTTGTTTTATAAATGCCAAAAACTATTGTACATCACCAAAAGCATTTGACCCTATTTTCTCCTTTTCCCACTATGTTTTGCATCCTTCCAAAGATAAATCCCATTATTTCAACCATATAGGGATGTTATACAATCTCGAACAGAAAGTTGCCTCTAAAATCTATCCAAATCATGACATGACATTGTAATTCTGTATACCATTTCTGTATTTATAGGCAGATCCAATGGCTGTGTGTGCGTACTTTGCATTTTTTCTGATGGTAGCCTATAGATACAGACAGACTACAGCTGTGGTGAACAGAGTGGTAAGTTGTAAATGGTCCTGACAGATCCGTCTAAAAAGGCATCTGAAAACGTTTTTAAAAAGCAGAGAAAATGCTGTTAATTCATCACCATTTTCATTCAGATTTTGCTTGCATAACAGGAAGAATTTCATAACTTAAAGATAACTGTATAGATCACATGGCAGTATGTGTTAATCATTAAACCATGAATTATAACTCGCTTGCTTTTTTGGACTATGTAAATCCAAAATCAGACAGCATGTTTTGTACAGTCTGACCATAATCTATACCATCAGCAAAAGCAACTATGTTTGTGCTTGGCAATGTAAAGGTTAACCCTTTACTAAACAATCCCTTAATGACCCTGAGGAAGAAAGCCTTTCAAACACCAAGGAGAAATGGCCGGTTACAAGCTGTTTTTCCTTTTTCTATCTTTGTTTTCATCTCTTTCTTAGTTAATTTATATCATTCGATCAAAATTAAACTCCTATACAAGAACTTTCAGCATGGACGAGTCAAAAATTTTGCTGTTTTGGAAAGAGTTAAGGATTTGAACATAAACTTTCTGGTCTATTTTCATAGGACTTTATAAACATGCTCATCAGAGAGTGTAACCATGACCTTGAAAAATTCCCACCTATTATATCCAATATGGCTGAATTACAGAGGAGAAAAGACATCAAACATCAACTAGATCAGCACAGACAAGGTACAAAAAAAAAATTCTCTAGATTATTCAACTGTTTTTGGCTTTTAATACTGAGGGGAGTTACATTGTCCGTCATCTCTTGTCATCATTGTTTGCTAGACTTGGACATTTGCTTCAAACAAATGCTCAGAAATTACTGGATCCTATGAAATCTTATTTCATATGCAGACTTCTTAACTAGGATGGTAGAATGAATTTAAGCTCATCTAGACGAAGTCTAGGAAAAGCTACGAGGGTATAGCCAAAAGTTTGTGGACAAACGCCATTAATATGACACTTTTTGATCTTCACTGATATTTTTTTCACGCCATTTAACAAAATTGTTATCTGATATTTTGTAAATTGCAAAATGATACAATAAATAAACTATGTACATATATTGAACATGACTAAACGTGCACCGGCACAGTTCTCATTATGAATAATAGCATCAACGTCATTCTCAAAATACTCAAAGCTGACTTCTACACAACAGCGATGCAGCTCAACACATGTGTGGAAAACACTGCAAAACCAGTCTGAACTATATCTGTACAGCAAAGCCTGAGCTGTTGTCTACAGTTCATCAAAACAGTTCATCAAAACAGTTCATCATTGTGTAAAGTGTAGTGCTGGTCTTCATTAAGCAGGCATCTGACCAGTTCAACGTCACTTTCCCTATGACGCAAGACCTGACAGTCGCTCCTCTTTTCGTCACAAACTGTTTCTTTTCCCTCACTTTACCTTTTTTGCCACTTGTATACAAGTGATCTGGCAACTGTAGACTTTGTAGGAGCAGTTTTCATCATTTTCATGGTTTGAACAGCGTCTTACCAAAATTCATGCAGAATTGTTTGATGGACCTGGTTTTTAGCTTATCTTCAGGCATCATTTTTATTCAGCAACAAAAAGATCTCCCTTAAACATTGAATAAAATAAAAACTTAACAGCCCGCTTAGACAGAATTTGTTGTCATGGTTGAAATTAATTTAATGTTATAATCATGATGTTTCCGAACCAGTAGTTCATATCTTGGGCTATTATATCGACAGGATATATACAAGTGCAAACGATTTCAATGACCTGCTCCAGTAACGTCAACTGTGAGTTACCCTAGCGATCCCAATCATATATTTATTTCACAATACAGTTACATGTATTTAGAACATATAGCTTGAAATAATTTTTCTACAAGATGTCATAGTATCAAACTGTTTGGATAAGGAGTTAAAAAGTTGTAGCTTTTGTCCACAAACTTTTGGCTATACCATTGTATTGCACTACCACAGGTGTTGGCATTGGTGACAGCATCCACATTTACAATAAAGTTTTTCCAAGAGCTTATATTTTCTAAACCAAATGATGAATTTGGTTTGTGTTTTGTCTGATAATTGACACAGGTCCAGTTCCTTTCAACAATACCCCAGCCTGAACCCATGTTCATAAGGCCAAGGTCCTAGACTCTGATACAATCAATCTTGTAGCATGAACAGAACTGAAATTTGGCATAGATGCTATAAATCAAGGGTACTAGAAGCTTTGTTCAAATGTTGACCATTATTGACCTTTCATTGAACTTAAACCTGTTTTTTGGATGGGTCAAGTCTGTTTCTATTCTGTTCTGTAGAATTATTTAGGGAAAGAACATCATAGTCCTCATATTTTTCATACTTTCTATTTGTCGTCAAGCCCTTGAAAATCTACAGAAGAAATTTGATGTGGATTTTTCCAGAAAGTGGGTTCAGCATGTTGAACATGTACAAAATGAGGTAAGATTGTTGTAAGATTTATTTCTTTTTACCATTTAGCTCATTTATATAAAAGACGTTTGCTTTGAAGTGCAAATTCATATAAGTTTGAAGTGGCTGTCAACGTATCACAAGACAGCAATTTGTTTTAATTAAAGTTTTGTAAGTGAAAGTCTGGAAAAAAGATGGGATGACAGAAAATTATCAGCAGTATAATTTGAATTTTTAGATAGGTTGTTGAAAGTCATTTAACTCTTTACCAAACGACAAAATGTTAGACTGGTCCATATTGAAAGCATTTACAGACAACAAATTAAAAGTGTCTCGATTTATGAAATTTGTCTCTGAAGGGGTAGAAAACCTTGTGGGAAAAGGAGAAAATGCTGGTTACCAGTATTTTCTCCTTTTTTCCACAAGGTTTTCAAAAGCTGTCCTCATCAGGGTCGTGAAAACCAGGGCTTGTTTGGTAAAGAGTTAAAACATATAAATGGATTTCCATACATTAATTAAAATCAGTCTAAATCTTTTAACTTTTAGCTGAGAAGAGAAATACGGGAAAAGATGCGCCAGAGATTTGATGTGGTGGAGGTACCAAGAAATATCACAATTAATGATTTCTGCCTAGCTGCTGTTGTCAACTTGGTAGGTACAGGTTTTTTTTTTCATTGCGTCTCTTTCTAAAGACAAATCTACATCATTTGATCAACAATATATCTTGAGCCATATTCACCAACCATTCCAAAGAACATTATTAGTCTCATTCTCAAGAATTTTCTAAATTTGAAAGTAACACAACTTCTGATTGGCTAAACTGTTTGGTGTTGAGATGTGTTACTTTCTTAATCTAGAATAAGACTAAGAATGAAACTAAGAATGGTTGATGAACAAAGGCCCTGTTCTTTTCAAATGCTTTCAATACTGGACAAATTTGGAATTTGTCGTATTGGAAGAGTTAAATCTCATTTCAACAGTCATCAGTCAGATTGCTATGACTGTGAAATTATCTATGCTTCTACTTGGACTTGGGAAGGGTGCCTTATCCAGGGGCACTTCTACGAAATAAATAAAGTTGAAATTTGAAACTTACTATGATAAGGTGATTCTTAAACTGTGGACCCCCAGTTTACAAGCTCACTATAACTGCACTCTCTTCCAGACAACAAAATGTAAGCCTAGACCATACTGAAAGCGTTTGCAGACAACAAATTATTTGTGGTTCTAGTGACAGAATTTGTCTTTGGTAGAGGAGGAAACAGTGTTGGAAAGGGAGAAAATGCTGGTTACCAGCATTTTCTCCTTTTCAAACAATGTTTTCAAAAGCCTTCTTTAATCTTCTTTGTTATTCCTGTTGTTCATGAGCATGTAATTGTGTAAAATTTTGTAATGGTAAGCCTGTAACCATTATTTTATTAGCAGCAGTTCAATTCATTGTTAGCAGACTGTATTGAGAGACAAGTGAATAATCTGAGATATTGCTTATCATGAACAATTTTGCCTCTTGTGACAATGTTTTCCTGGCATTTTTTTGAAACATACGTAAATTTTGTATTCTTACATGCTTTTATTTATGGCTTCTTTTTTTTTTTGAAAATCTTTGAATACACGGATATTACTTTTACGCCTCTGCAGTTTCATTTCATTCAAATGTTTGTTGATAGGTCTAGAATGAGGTTGCATGGTAAAGGTTTAACCCTTTACCAAACAATACCTGGTTTTTACAACCCAGAGGAAGAAGCCTTCTGAAAACATTGTGGGAAAAGGAGAAAATGCTGGTAACCAGCATTTTCTCCTTTTCCCACAATGTTTTCTACTCTTCTAAAGTCAAGTTTCAATTTTTGAGTCACATATATCTTGTCATCTGCAAATGCTTTCGATTTGGACAAGTCTAAAATTTTGTCTTTGGTAAAGAGTTAATTAAAAAGACTTTGCCTTATAGCCAACACTTCACCAAGCCATCCTGTGTTTTAACAACTCTAAGGGAGAAGGCTTTTGAAAACATTGTGGGAAAAGCAAAAAGTGCTGATTAACCATTTACCACAAAGCAATATTTTACACTTGTCCAACTTTAAAGCATTTGCAGACGATAAAATAGATATGACTTTAAAATTGCAAGTTGCTTTTGGAAGGGCAGAAAACAATGTCGAAAAAGGAGAACATGCTGGTTACCAGCATTTTAACTTGGGATTGTGTGGTAAAGGGTTAACCAACATTTTTTCTTATTCTTGCAATGTTTTCCTTCCTATCAGAGATCATTGACTAATTTGTACCAATTTGTACTTTAATGTAAATGTGGATATACCAATTTGTTGTGTGCCAAGGCTTGGACTTTGAAAGGGTAAAAAAATGTGTACTTTGGTGACAGGTTATAGGCTATGTCAACGTTTTATGTTGGATTGGCTCTACATTGTTTTGTTATTGTGTTATTTCAATTAGAGTTTGACCAATGGTAGTGGATTTTACTTGAGTACCAACAAGGAGACAATTAGTGACGGCAGAAAACTGGTCCTGAGAAATGTTGAAACAGGAGAATACATCGAAGACTTTACAAACAGATCCCGATGTGAGTCTTCAAACAGTGTTTTTTTTGTTTTTTTTTAGATCTTTCATTTGCCCATCAATAAATGTGTGTGTGTGTGTGTGTGTGTGTGTGTGTGTGTGTGAGCTATGCTGTGTGAAAAAGGGGTTTAATGCTTCTACAAAAAGTACTGACACAGGACAAGGCTTAACTTTTTGCTTTAAGTAAATTTTCTTCATGTCCAATGACCATTCTACCACATCATTCAGCCAGCTCTTGGACCAAATGGATTTTATTGACCCATAATTATGTGATGACATGCTTAGTATAATGCATCACAGAAATGCATTAAACTCCCTTTTGCCAGAGCATGCCTCAAATACAGAATTCATTATTTCTGACTTTGTTGTCTGTCAGTTGGGGTTGTATTAGGCTAAAGGTCTAGTTATTGTTCTGATTCTGAATTCCAAAGCTAGGCATTAGATTGGCCCAGACAAGATCTTTGCCAATGGGATGGCTAGCCTCGAAATTTAAAATTAGATTTAAAGTTAGAATAGTGTATGGATATGGCCCCAAGTTATATTTTTGTCTCATATGTATGATACTTCAAAATACGTATAAAAGTGCAGGAGTTCAAAATGTGTCCGGTCCATTCTAACAAGGGCCATTTATATGAAACAATGTTTACCCTGAAATAGATTAACCCATTGCCACATAATCCCGAGTTTAAATCACCCTGTGGAAGATGGCCTTGGAAAACATTTTGGGAAAATGAGAACATGCTGGTAACCAGCATTTTCTCATTTCCCAAAATGTTTTCTACTCTTTCAAAGATGTCTGCAGGTGCTTTCAATTTAGACAAGTCTTACATATTGTTGTTTGGTAAAGAGTTAAAAGATGATTGCCTAGATATTGCAATATACAGATCTTTTGTACTGTCAGACTGACTAAAATCTTTCACTTTCAGTTAATAGTATTCTAAGGTTTAACCTGTTACAAGTGCTGTCCTATTTAACCCATTACCAGACAATTCTGTGCTTTAATGTGAGAAGAAAGCCTTTAGTAATACATTTTAGGAAAAGGAGAAAATGCTGGTAACCAGCATTTTCTCCCTATCCCACATTGTTATCTAACATATCAATGACAAATCTCACCATTTGAGAAATATTTACTTGGTCGTCTGCAGGTGCTTTCAATTTGGACAAGTCTATAATTGTGTTGTTTGGTTATGAGTTAATTATGGAGTCCTTCATGGATCAGTGGTGAAGCAGTGTTTGGCCAGGTTTGGGACTCAGGGATATTGTCCTATTGAACTAGAAAAATGTCCCTTTATGATGTATACAGGTGGGCCACTGTCCCTATTAAAGTTATTAGGTAATTAGTCTTGAGTCGATTAACCTTATTTTGAAAGTCTCCTCTTTTTCTGCAAATTTATGGAACATTGTGGCACTCTAAATAATCATCCACAGAACACTGGTGAAGATGTAGGATTGACAAAAGGGTTGGATTCTCACATGAAACACTGGGTTTTTTTCTTGGGAGTGACCTTGGCTAAGATACATGTACTTCAGATCCCTGACCTAGTACTGGTCCCAGTACACACATAAATAAATATTCAATGTTACTGGTACTTGCATAATTCAAATAGTGTTGAAAGAGGTGTAAATTACTATTCAATCAAGCAATCAATCATTTAGTTGTTTATGCAGGGAATAAAGATTACAGCAAACATTCCTCCAAATACCACAACTGATTTCAGTTATTCTTTCTCTTTACAGTATCAATCAAGGATGCCTTGGGCGTGTCAGACATGCCTGGACAAGTGATAGAAATAAATCCACCAGACTTTCCACAATATGAGGTACAATTTTGTCTTTTCTAAACTTGCCCATGCTGTTAAAACGCTAGTGCACAGTTGAGTTGTACTTCAGCTTGAATTTTCATTAGGGCTTAAGGGTGTATGACAACTTGATATTTAGACTTAAATACTGTAGACAGAAAGAAGATATCTCAAAATGTTTAGAATATTACTTTAGGATGTGTATTAACTCTACAATATAACAGAATTTTAGACTTGTCTATATTGAAAGCACTGTTCAGGCCAGAATCTTAGATCAGTGCTTAAAAAAAAGCATTTTTTTGTGCTCAACTCATATCAGCATGAAATTTCAAAGTTGTTTAAATACTACTTGATAAACCTTATGGATAAACTTCTGAACTTCAGAGCTTTTTCATACATCATAAGCATAAATGAGACTTTAAAGTTTAGGCACACAGTTGAACATGGACTCAAGTTTTGTAAGCAAGTGCACTGAATTGATAAGTCATACAGGCCCATCACCAGTCAAAACAAGAGGTTGGTTTCCATTGTGGTAGGACGAAGAAGATGAAAAAAGTAAACATCCTAAAGTAAAATATTTAAGTCATACGAAGTCAAAGAAGTTTTAACCCTATACGGCTCAATCCCTAGTTTTAATTACCATAAAGAAGAAGGCTTTTGAAAACATTGTGGGAAAAGGAGAAAATGCTAGTAATCAGCATTTTCTCCTTTTCCTACAATATTTTTTAACCTATCAAAGACAGAAATCATCATATAAGCTATGTTTATTTTGTCATCTTCAAATGCTTCCAGTTTGGTCTTGCTCAAAATTTTGTCATTTAGTGAAGAGCTAAACATTAGTTGTAATGTATACATTAACTAATTTCCTTTCCTTGCCCTTTTCAGTACTTCTGTATACTAACTTCAAATTAGGGGCCCTGCATGGGTCAGTGGTAAAGTGTGGGACTTGTAACCCGGAGGCTCCAGGTTTCGAGCTGCACTGAATCCACTGGGTTTTTCGTGGGAGTGCCCTTGGGCAAGACACTTCAGAGCCCTAGCCAAGTACTGGTAAAACCTAGGAAATACATGAATATGTGAACTGTTGCCGTGATATGACTGAAATAATGTTGAAAGTGGCATAAAAGGCCATTCAATCAATCATTCAGTCAACTTCAAATTACAGAGTTTTCTGTGGGTCCTGGCACACCTGTGATAGTCTCATAGGAATTCGACTTCTTTATAACCTGAGATCACTAGCCTGCACAAACAGAGACTCTTTTGGGGCAAAAGAAGACATTGCTGGTTATGAACCTTTTTTTTTTTTCTTTTTCCACATTAGCCTTGCACTGCTAGACAAAAAGGTAGTCTCCAGAAGAGACTTGTCAACCCTTTACCACACATTCATGAATTTGAACATCCTTTGGAAAAAAAGCCTTTGAAAAAATCATGAGAAAAGAAGAAAATGCTGGTAACCAGCATTTTCTCCTTTTCCCATAATATTTCCTACCCTTTCACAGACTAATCCCATTATTTGAACATTTAGTTTTTTGTCTGAAAGGCTGTCAATTGGACTAGTCTAAAATTTTGCCATTTTGTAAAATTTTAACTCCGTATATTTTCAGTTCTACTTTGAAGCTCAAAGCAGAAACAAGCAGTTGAGAACTGGAAGTTACTTCCTTTATCAAGTGTTTCCTGGCAACACTGTTACCTGGCAACGGCTGTTCATCAAAAGTGCAAAGGAAGCAGAATATGAAACAGTGGAAAAAATGATCATGTTTTTCCGTGAGGACAGATCTTTTATTAACTGTAAAGAACCGAAATCAGGCAACACTGCACTGCATTTTGCATGCAAGTTGGGCCATTTTGTAAGTTTTAACTTGGGTATCACATTTCTATATTGTATTGAATTTCAAATTTCATATAAATAAAAAACATCACTTAGCTTTTTGCAGTGTTTCTGGCATAGTGGTTAAGGGACAGGGAGTGTCCTTTGACAAGACTCAACTTAGCCCTAGCATTGTACTGACAAAAGACAATTTAAACATGGATAAGTGAGCTGTTGCTGCATTAAGGCTAAAATATTGTTGAAAAAACCTCATTTAAGCAAAGATTCTTTTGTCACAGATAAAATCAGAGCTAATACCTCTTTTTCTTCAATTCTTATCCTCATAAGCTGCCTTTTGACTATTCTGCTGAAAGACATTTTCAGACATCTGTCCTAAAGTCTGTCTCAGCCAATCAGATAACAAGTCTTGGAATACAGAATTTAGAGCAAGACTTTGAATGGTTTGTATATAGGCATATGGCCAAAGTTATTATTTGAAGACCTAGGTAAGAAATTGACTCATACAGAATAATGCCACTAATAAGAAATATCATTCAATATTTCATTAACGGTAACTTTTTCCTCAAAAACATTAACCCTTTGATCTCTCTACCCTAAAATAGAAAACATTGGGACAAAAGAAGAAAATACTGGTTACCAGCATTTTCTCCTTTTCCCACAATGTGTCAAAAAGCCTTTTTCTTCTGGATTGTTAGAGAATTTTTAGGTAAAAGCTAAGATACAAATTCATTTTCAGGATGTAGTTCGCCTCCTCCTAGAAAACAATGCCAGTATTGATATCAAAAATCTGTTCAAGTGTGCACCTGTAAACCTAGCCGCTGAGGCTTTACAAAGAAGGATTTGTCATGTAAGTATGATGATGGTGATGATGATGATGAAATCGTAGGATTTAGGTTCCTCTGCGCTGTTAGTATATTTGATATGGACCATTAGTTAGAGAGAAAATATCTGGAGGGAAAAAAAATAGATGGAAGTCCTAGCACATGAGCAGCGAGCCCTCTTTATTGAATAGACCCCCTTGGTTCTTTTACCTGCCCTGCGCAATGTACTGATACCTGCAAGGCTAAATCTAGACTTTTGACTAGTTCACCTCTGGTTGAGTAGGAAACAGGAAATGTCTCAGAAAAATCCTTGCCCAGGCAGGGAATCAAACCTGGCACCTTCAGGTTGATAGTATGAAGAGTGTTCCCTGAAGTGTATTTGTTAATCTTTTACCAAACAACAAAATTTTGGATTTGGCCCATCCCAAAGCATTTGCAGACCTCAAATTAAATGTGACCAAAATTATAGTTTGTGAGTAAGACGACAAATGTAACCCAAATTATAGTTTGTGAGTGAGAGGACAGAAAACATTGTGGGAAAAGAGAAAATGCTGGTTACCAGCATTTTCTCCTTTACCCACAATGTTTTCTAAAGCCTTCTCCATTTGGGTCGCTAGAGCTTGTGGCACAACTTTGTGTACATTGCTTCTACAGTTTTCAACTAATTTTACTGAAATATTAGTGAAATCCGTCCTATTATGGCAACTAGTGCACCTGCAATTTTCATAATGATTGATAAGCTATTAGACAAATTATGGATATTTGCATTAAATTATAGATATTCACATTCTTTTTTATTTTATCAAGTTGCGATGCCACTTCTAAATGATTGATTGTATTGTGTTTAATGCCGTTTTCAACATTATTTCAGTTATATCGCTGTGACCAATGCACCTATCCGTGCATTCCTGGAGTTTTTTTTACCAGCACTCCACACAATATTTTTATGCCCCCCGCCATGAAATGGGGGGGACATATAGAGTTACCTGTGTCCATCTGTATGTGTGTGTGTTAGTGTGTGTGTCCCATTCTTGTCCGGAGCATAACTTCTACATTTATCAATGGATTTCAAAATAATTTTGCGCAATTGTCCTCCTTAACAAGTACTAGTGTCATGCGAAAAGTTTGTTTCGATACACCCAAGGTCAAGGTCACAGTTGAAGGTCAAATGTTTAAATTGACCTTGTCCAGAGCATAACTTCTACATTTATCAATGGATTTCAAAAAAACTTTGCACACTTGTTCTCCTTAACAAGTACTAGTGTCATGCGAAAAGTTTGTTTCGATACGCCCAAGGTCAAGGTCACAGTTGAAGGTCAAATGTTTAAATTGACCTTTTCCAGAGCATAACTTCTACATTTATCAATGGATTTCAAAAAAACTTTGCACACTTGTTCTCCTTAACAAGTACTAGTGTCATGCGAAAAGTTTGTTTCGATACGCCCAAGGTCAAGGTCACAGTTGAAGGTCAAATGTTTAAATTGACCTTGTCCGGAGCATAACTTCTACATTTATCAATGGATTTCAAAAAAACTTTGCACACTTGTTCTCCTTAACAAGTACTAGTGTCATGCGAAAAGTTTGTTTAGATACGCCCAAGGTCAAGGTCACAGTTGAAGGTCAGATGTTTAAATTGACCTTTTCCAGAGTATAACTTCTACATTTATCAATGGATTTCAAAAAAAGTTTGCACACTTGTTCTCCTTAACAAGTACTAGTGTCATGCGAAAAGTTTGTTTCGATACGCCCAAGGTCAAGGTCACAGTTGAAGGTCAAATGTTTAAATTGACCTTTTCCAGAGCATAACTTCTACATTTATCAATGGATTTCAAAAAAACTTTGCACACTTGTTCTCCTTAACAAGTACTAGTGTCATGCGAAAAGTTTGTTTCGATACGCCCAAGGTCAAGGTCACAGTTGAAGGTCAAATGTTTAAATTGACCTTTTCCAGAGCATAACTTCTACATTTATCAATGGATTTCAAAAAAACTTTGCACACTTGTTCGCTTTAACAAGTACTAGTGTCATGCGAAATGTTTGTTTCGATACGCCCAAGGTCAAGGTCACAGTTGAAGATCAAATGTTTAAATTGACTGTTCAACCCAGTTTTACATCCTGCTCAGAAGAATTGTAATATGAAGATACAGTTTTGGTTTTTAAAAAGACTCATCCAAAGAACTATGCCAGAGAATATTGAGGCTGCAACCTACCCTTCAACTATAGTCCATTGTGATAATATTCGATCCAATTTGTTCCTGTCTCATAGAGGAAGTCCAACTAAGTAATTATTATTGCTATATTTCTCACTCTCATTCCTCTAGTTAAGATTTTCATAATCCTAAGTATAAGTAACCCTCAGTTGAAAGATTAAGGAAAATGCTGAATAAAAAGAAGTTAATGCTCAAAACCAGCATTTTCTTCTTTTTCTCACAAAGTTTTCTACCATATGCAATACAAACCATATAATTTATTGTCTGCATATTGCTTTCAACTTGGACCAGTTCTCAATTTTGTTATCAGGTATAAATAATCTTTTATCTGCTTGGATATATATATAACAAACCTTCTTAACCCTGTCTAAGCTGTTATCCAAAACAAGAATTTTCTGTAATACCTACTGATTCTCTCATATGACATATCTGTGACCAATACCATTTAGCGGGGGCATCCGTGTCTCTGACACACCTATTTCTAGTCCTTCCAAGCCATTGGCTGCTTTCCTACATAACCATCATCAAAAGAATGGTCAGCTGTGAGAGAAGAATGAAACCTGTCGCAATAACTACCCTCGGAAAGAAATTGGCCATGCAGGGGATCGAACCAGCAACCTCTTGTTCTCAAGTCCTGTACGCTACCAACTGAGCTACCGGGCCCGGCCAGGCCATATCTAAAGGGTACTCTTCTGTCTGGGACAGTTCAAGTTGCACCCCACTGTATTACTTTCAGTTTTTGATTGAGTGGGGATGTGATGTGACCAATAAGAATGTGAAAGGTCAGAGTGTCCTAGAGACAATAAAAAATGATGACTTCAAAAAGTACTGTATTGGTAAGTATTTCCCCTAAGATGACTTCTATCACCCTTTAACCCTTTGCCGCACAATGCCCACTTTTAACAACCCTGGGAAAGAAGCCTTTAGAAAACATTGTGGGAAAAGGAGAAAATGCTGATAACCAGCATCTTCTCCTTTTCCCACAATATTTTCTTCCCTATCAAAGAAAATTTGCATCATTTGAGCCACATTGAATATGTCATCTGCAAATGTTTTCAATTTGGACAAAGCTAAAATTTTGTCGTATGGTAATGGCTTAATCCTTTATCAAAAGAAAGAACTCCTAGACTTGCCTGCATAGAAAGCAGATAACAAATTGACTCTGACTCAAATTATGAGATTCCTCTGCAAATCAGTAGAAACCATTGCGGGAAAAGAAGAAAATGCTGGTTACCAGCATTTTCTCCTTTTCTCACAATGTTTTCAAAGGCCATCCTTTTCAGAGTTTTTAAAACTCAAGATTGTTTGGTAACATATGCATAGCCTCTATATTAGATGACCTAATTTTGACTTACCCATATTGGTACCATCTGCATTTCCATTAGTCAAACCTTTCAAGTTAAAGGCACTTTACAATCTTCTACAAGGACAACTTGTAAAACAAAAATCTATTTCGTCATATATGAAGTACAATCAAAGCTGTACTAACAGAGGAACATTTTACGGCAATGCAGTGTCTAATGAGTGTATAAAGGCTCTAATTTCTCATTTTCTTTTTCCATAATGTATAAGTTAATGATTTGGCTACCTTACAGGCACTGAGTAGAACCCAATATTATAACACTGCACTGTCTCACGTGACTTAACCTTTTACCACACAATCCTGAGTTTTAACAACCCTGAAGAAACAGCCTTTTGAAAACCTTGTGGGAAAAGGAGAAAATGCTAGTAACCAGCATTTTCTCCTTTTCACACATGGTTTTCAACACTTTCAGAGACAATTACAATCATTTCAGCTATATTTAATTTGTTACCTGCACTTGCTTTCAATTTGGTCCAGTCCAAATTTACTTGTGTGGTAAAGAATTAAGTTCATTTTCTTACCCTATATACACAAGAGTGTTCAAAGAGAGATATAACTCTATTAGACTGGCAATAATGAGCCAGCCCCATTGACTGTGCAGTCTTTCAAAAATTAAACAGTAGGAACTAGCTAAATTGAATGGTCTTTAACCCTTTGCCACACAATCCCAAGTCTTAACAACCCTGAGGAAGAAAACATTTAAAGATATTGTGGAAAAAGGAGAAAATGCAGGCAACTAGCAGAAAATGCTGGTATCAAACATTTCTCCATTTCCAAAATTGTTTTCTACCCTTTCTCAGACAACTTTTCCCTTTGAAGCTACATTTGTCATCTGCAAATGCTTTCAATTTGAATAAGTCCAAAATTTTATTGTTTGGTAAACACACAGATATACACCAAGAAGATCAATAATCATAAATCATAGATGTGACTTATAATTTCCAGAGAAATATACATGTACATAAATTTGAGCTTCTTATTACAACTGATGTGTTATCATATTTATGTCCCTTTAACTTTTACTAACTGTTGTTTTGTATGATAAAATTGCTATAGGACAAGTTGTCTCCAACCTATGACAAAATTTGACAACTTTTGAAAACATTTGAACAAGAGCAGATAGAATTAAACTCTCTTATGCGCATATTTCTTTAATGCACTACAGCTTACTGTGGTACAATACAGACAAATCTGATCATGTTATTCTTCTGACATCCACTGACTTAGCTGTGCTGTTATAACACATGAATGTTATCAGATACACTTCTTTCCATCTATTGCTATTTTTTCTTCCAAAAGATCGTCTCATTTACTTATTACTACTCTAGCATAAGTTTTGTTTTTGTTGAACTGATTCCTCTCTCATTACTACATGGAGTTTCAGCACTTTTTATGTGGAAGAGAAGCCAGTGGTTTTAGGCAAAGTAGCAGCTAATTTTTTGCCAGAGGGCTATATTTAACCAGATGACACTACATGCTAAATTGGTAGCTTAAGGCTTAATGGTTAGCAATGACAAGATTTAATGTTTTCACAATAATAAGCTCATGTACAACTTGTGACCCCTGGGATGTGGCTTATTTTGACTCCAAGACTATAACTTGAGGACTTTTGGTAGACGTCTATTAGATAAAGCTACTTGACAAGGTTGTCTAATGAATATATAAAGGCTTTAATTTCTCATTTTATTCACCCATTTTAGATAAATTAACTATTTGGCTACCTTACAGGCACTGAGTATGAACCAATGATATTCCACTGTCTCATTTTCTTACCCTATATGCACAAGAGCACTCAAAGAGAGATAACTCTGTCAGACTGGTGATAATGAGCCAGCCTCATTGACTTTGAAATCTTTCAAAATTTAAACAGTTTGAACTAGCTAAATTGAATGGTCTTTAACACACAGATCTACACCAAAAAGAACAATAATCATACATCATCGACAGGGCTGTTATCAATTTTTTGTTATCAGTCAATAGATCTATATGGTCATTTCAGAGATACACATGTATATAAATTGGATGTGTTATTATATTTATGTCCCTTTAATATTTTACTACCTGTTGCTTTGTATGATAAAAGTGCTTTATTGAGTTAGTCACCTCAAGTATATATCTAAATTAGAAGACTTTTGAAAACATTTGAATTTGAGCAGATAGAATTAAACTCTCTTATGCTCTTATTTCTTAATTGCACTTCAGCTTGCTGTTGTGCAATATAAGCAAAATCTGATCATGTCCATTCTTCTTACTTCAACTGGCAAAGATGTATGTACATAAAACTGAATGTAATTGAATACAGTTCTTTTCATCAATTGCAATAGTTTCTTCCCAAAAAAGAGTCTTCTTATTAAATCTTTTACTTGTCAAGCTTATGTGCTTTTGTTAGCTCTACTGGCTGAAAGTCAGCTAAGCTTATGTCATGGTGTGTTTTCCATCCATCCATCCGTCTGTCCAACCGTCCTTGAGTCTTTTTTTTTGTTTACACCAAAAAGCCTGCATATCTAGTCTGATTTTCATGAAACCTGCACAGTTTCTTTAAATTATCAGTAGCTTAAAAGACTATTGATTTTGAATTAAATCTGAATATCAGTAAGGGAAAAGTGGCCATTTTAAAGTAAAAATTTACATCTCTTTTTTACGCAGTCCGCGTTCGTGGTCAGATTTCCTGGAAACTCAGATAGTTTGTTTACTGTAAATCACTTTTTTTTTTCACGAGAACTTAATTTTCGCTAATATTTACGAGTTTTTCTCTTCGCGAATTCAAGGTTCTAGTGAAATATTGATAACAGAAATAGACTTACAAGAAGTTTATGTACTATCCGGAAACTATCCTGTTCGAAATTGTATCAGCATATTACAGTACCGCTAGACCTCATCTCTTTGTTTTGATAAAAAACAGCTCTGACAATGGGTATCCCTACTTATATCAAACTAATCAAAAATTCACAAAAAAAAACTTTTTTTTGATTATTGAAACAATAACAATCATGTTTCCAAGAAGTAAGATACATCATGCAACGCAACTTACACCAAAGAAAATGTAACTCTTTAATAGTGGCCTCTAAATCACAAAAGTTATGTCCCTTTCAGTCACTTTCAATGCCTCCTTGAACCAAACGTCTCCTGATATTCTTTTCATCGTTTCCAAGGGTTTGAAGTAATTTTACCAACCATTTTGCATGCAGTGGTTTTACCCTAGTCAGAGGCATATCAACAGACAGAGATTTGTTATTCATTTTTTGGGATCTTACCGGTATATAAGTCTTGAAAACATGACTTCATTTGAAATTTAATAGCCTTGTAAATACCAAACATGCATAGCGCAAGCTGTCTCAACTGTATGTCTAATTCATCTCTTACCAACTCAATATATGTGATAATTATCTTCTTCTCAAACTTGGGAAAATAAAGACGAAATCGTAATGTGTGAAAAAAGAACCATTCAAAGTGACAAACAATACACACTACACAAATGGGTGAATGCAATTATGATCAATCTAAATTACTCTATTAGAAGAATCCTGTAAAATCCCCTATTTCGTTTACCATAGATCTAAGGAAGTTAATGCCTAGTTGCTGGTGGACCCTGACTTACAGGTCTTGCCCTTATCTTTCAGAAAATAAATGAAGAGTTTGAGAAACATTGCAGAAAATAAAGAAAAAAAGAAAAAACATTCTTGGTCACAGTTTTTGCGAAAATTCATCTGGTTAAATTCGCCAACAGTCATCTTCATGTGCAAAATTATAGTTGTAACAGATAGTTCTATTTATGATATTGCATAATTAATTTTCCATATTTGCATTTTCCTGTGTGCAATAACCAACATGTTTTCAGCATAAATCTTCCTGAAATAAATTACCCACTTCCAGTTTTGAGCACATTGGTAAGTCGCTAATTCAACAACAGGCGAAAAAATTTAAAAAAAAGGAAAAAATGGGACAAACTCGCAAAATAAAGTTCTCTCTAAGATAAAGTGATTTACAGTATATCATCAGTAGTTTGAATCCTATTGATTTTGAATTAAATCTGACAATCAGCAAGGGATAAGTAGCCATTTAAAGTTGAAAGTTTACATCTCTTGTTTACATGATAAAATATGCTTTAGTGGTCAGATGTTAATATAATTCACAGTTTGTTAAAATCACTAATGGCTTGAATCTTGTTGATTTGAAAAAATCTGATTATGAGTTAGGGAAAAGTAGCCATTTAAAGTTGAAAAATTTACATCTCTTGTTTACACACGTAATTCTGCATTTGTGTTTTGATTTCCATGAAACTTTCAGTTTCTTTATATTATCAACAGCTTGAACCCTATTTATTTTGACAAAAAATTTGCAAGGGAAAAGTACCCATATTGAGATGAAAATTTACACTTCTTGTTTAAGCAATAAAGTTCACATTTTTTATCTAATTCTTTTGAAACTTTAACAGATCATTTGCATCATCAAGGGATTGAACCCTGTAAAAAATGAAGAAAATCAAGCAATAAGTTCAGAAAAAGCAGCCATTTGTAGAATAAGAGTTGTTTACTTGTGTAACGGGAGATTACTCCTTCCTTACCACATAGCTTCATCCCAAACAAAATCAATACCTAACAACTGTGTTGGGGAGAATTCTCTTTAGCTCAGGGGTTATAGTGTTGGTCTTTTATACCTCGATAAGGGAGGATCTTTTCCGCACAGGTTCGAATCCAGCCAGGTGTGGCTTGTATTTCAGCTATGCATTTGTTGTGAACTTTCATGTTCGTAAGATGGGGGCTCTTCTGGGATTTGCCATTGAGCCATTTGTTGTCAAAAAAAAAAACCACTACTGCCTAATATGGCTTTCTGTCTTCAAAATGATGACATTTAAGAGAGGTTGTGTAACGAAAGATCACTCCTTCCTTACTGCATAGCTTCATCCCATATAAAATCAATACCTAACAACTGTGTTGGGGAGAGTTCTCTTTAACTCAGGGGTTATGGTGTTGGTCTTTTAAACCTCAATAAATTAGGATCTTCTCCACATGGGTTGGAATCCAGCCAGGTGCAGTTTGTATTTCAGCTATGCATTTGTTTTGAACTTCCTGTGCGTAAGAACTCAACACAGTCCATCTTATTGATCATATTTCTTTGAAACTTGCAGGAATTGTTTCAAACAAGGAGAACTGAGACCCTATCAAATTTGGCTGGATTCCAAGAATTGCTTTTGAGAAATTTCACTTCAGTTATTTCACTACTTGATCAATTCACCATGCCTACTTAATGATATATGCTAGAAAATAAGCAACATCACTACTAGTAGAGTGATTCAGGCCCTCAAGGGCCTCTAGTTTATGTTGAACTGATTCCTCTCTCATTGCTACATGGAGTTTCAGCACTTTTTATGTGGAAGAGAAGCCGGTGGTTTTAGGACAAACTAATTTTTTGCTGGAGGGCTTAGATAATGCTACATGCTAAATTGGTAGCTTAGGCTTAGTGGTTAGCAATAAGAGGATTTAATGTTTTCACAATAACAAGCGTATGTACAACTTGTGACCCCCTGGATGTGGCTTATTTTGACCCCAAGGCTATAATTTGAGGACTTTTGGTAGAGGTCTGTTAGATAAAGCTACTTTACAAGGTTGTCTAATGAATATACAAAGGCTTTAATTTCTTTATTTTATTCACTTATTAGGGATAAGTTAACTATTTGGCTTCCATATGGGCACCTAGTAGACATGTACCAATAATATTGCACTGTCTCACAAGACTTGTTCATTTTCTTATCCTACTTGCATGAGAGTGCTCAAAATTTTTATGTGGAAAAGCAGCCAGTGGTTAAAGGCCCTGTAGCTGCTAATGTATGCACCGGGGCTATAATTAACCCGGTGAAGCTACATGCTAAATTGTTACCTTAAGGCTTAATGATTAGCAATGAGAAGATTTAATGTTTTCACAATAATAAGCCCATGTACAATTTCTGACCTCCGGGATGTGGCTTATTTTGACCCCAAGGCTATAATTTGAGGACTTTTGGTAAACGTCTGTTAGATAAAGCTACTTGACAGGGTTGTCTACTGAATATATAAAGGCTTTAATTTCTCATTTTATTTACCCATTTTAGATAAGTTAACTATTTGGCTACCTTACAGGCACTGAGTATGAACCAATGATATTCCACTGTCTCACATGACAAGTTCATTTTCTTACCCTATATGGACAAGAGCACTCAAAGAGAGATAACCTTGTCAGACTGGTGATAATGAGCCAGCCTCATTGACTTTCTAATCTTTCAAAATTTAAACAGTTTGAACTAGCTAAATTGAATGGTCTTTAAAACACAGATCTACACCAAAAGGAACAATAATCATACATCATCGACAGGGCTGTTATCAATTTTTTGTTATCAGTCAATAGATCTATATGGTCATTTCAGAGATACACATGTATATAAATTGGATGTATTATTATATTTATGTCCCTTTAATTTTTTACTAACTGTAGCTTTGTATGATAAAAGTGCTTTATTAATTTATTCACCTCAGGTATAAGTCAAAATTAGAAGACTTTTGAAAACATTTGAATTTGAGCAGATAGAATCAAACTCTCTTATGCTCATATTTCTTAATTGCACTTCAGCTTGCTGTTGTGCGACAAAAGCAAAATCTGATCATGTCAAATCTTCTTACTTCAACTGACAAAGATGTATGTGCATAAAACAAAATGTCATTAAATCCAATTCTTTTCATCAATTGCTATAGTTTCTTCTTTTAACTCTTTTACTTGTGAAGCTTATGTGGTTTTGTAAGCTCTACTGGCTGAAAGCCAGCTAAGCTTTTGTCATGGTGTGTTTTGCATCCATCAATCCGTCTGCCCAACAGTCCTTGAGTCTTTTTTTTTTTGTTTACACCAGAAAGCTTGCATATCTGGTCTGATTTTCATGAAACCTGCACAATTTCTTAAAATCATCAGTAGCTTAAAAGACTTGATTTTGAATTAAATCTGAATATCAGTAAGGGAAAAGTAGCCATTTTAAGTTAAAAATTTACAATTCTTTTTTACGCAATTAAGTCTGCATTTGTGGTCAGATTTCCTGGAAACTCACATACTTTGTTAATATCATCAATAGCTTGAATCCTACTAATTTTGAATTAAATCTGACTATCAGTAAGGGATAAGTAGCCATTTAAAGTTGAAAGTTTACATTTCTTGTTTACATGATAAAATATGCTTTAGTGGTCAGATTTTAATATAATTCACACAGTTTGTTTAAATCACTAATAGCTTGAATTTTGTTGATTTTATAAAAATCAGATTATGAGTAAGGGAAAAGTAGCCATTTAAAGTTGAAAAATTTTTCATCCTTTGTTTACACACTTAATTCTGCATTTGTGTTTTGATTTCCATGAAACTTTCACAGTTTCTTTATATTATCAATAGCTAGAACCCTATTTATTTTGACAAAAAATCTAACAATTTGCAAGGGAAAGGTAGCCATATTTAGATGAAAATTTACACTTCTTGTTTAAGCAATAAAGTACACATTTTTTATCCAATTCTTTTGAAACTTTAACAGATCATTTGCATCATCAAGGGATTGAACCCTGTAAAAAATGAAGAAAATCAAGCGATAAGTTTAGAAAAAGCAGCCATTTGTAGAATAAGAGTTGTTTACTTGTGTAACGGGAGATTACTCCTTCCTTACCACGTAGCTTCATCCCGTACAAAATCAATACCTAACAACTGTGTTGGGGAGAATTCTCTTTAGCTCAGGGGTTATGGTGTTGGTTTTTTAGACCTCAATAAAGGAGGATCTTTTCTGCAGAGGTTCGAATCCAGCCAGGTGTGGCTTGTATTTCAGCTATGCATTTGTTGTGAACTTTTATGTTCGTAAGATGGGGGCTCTTCCGGGATTGGCCATTGAGCCATTTGTTGTCAAAAAATAAAACACTTCTGTCTTATGCGGCTCTCTGTCTTCAAAATGATGACATTTAAGAGAGGTTGTTTAACAGGAGATCACTCCTTCCTTACTGCATAGCTTCATCCCATATAAAATCAATACCTAACGACTGCGTTGGGGAGAGTTTTCTTTAGCTGGCCAGGCGCAGTTTGTATTTCAGCTATGCATTTGTTTTGAACTTTCCTGTGCGTAAGAACTCAACACAGTCCACCTTATTGATCATATTTCTTTGAAACTTGCAGGGATTGTTTCAAACAAGGAGAACTGAGATCCTATCAAAATTGGCTGGATTCCAAGAATTGCTTTTGAGACACTGCACTTCAGTTATTTCACTACGTGATCAATTCACCATGCCTACATATTGATATATGCTAGAAAATAAGCATCATCACTGCCATTAGAATGATTCAGACCCTAAAGGGCCTCTAGTTTATGCTTAACTGATTCTTCTCTCATTGCTACATGGAGTTTCAGCACTTTTTATGTGGAAGAGAAGCCAGTGGTTTTAGGACAAGCTAATTTTTTGCTGGAGGGCTATATTTAACTAGATGACGCTACATGCTAAATTGGTAGCTAATCCCCAGGTCTCACAGATCCCAAATCGATCCTGAATTTGAAATTTTCGAATTTGCGGTGAATTCGGCTAGCTTCTGGAGATTCATAGACCTTCCTGAATCAAATCGGCGTCAATTCTGGCTCAAAAGCACTTCATGAGAAAAATTTCAACATGCATATATGTTTTGCCCGAATTCAAAAGTCAAGCCGAATTGATCAGAAATTGGCCTGTTTCTGTGTACCTCATAGTACTTCGTACAACCTTGTAGTGTTTCGTCGTATTTCGTAGTAGTCAATTCGGCTTTGTTTGGGTAAGAAACTGGCCCTAATTCCGTGTACTTTCCCCTGCTGCAGTGCTCTGCCTCCTATCTTTGGTAAACCTATGCCACACCGACTGCCACTTTTGTTTCTTGTGCTTAAGCTGTGGTCAGTGCTTTTCGTATTCCAGTCCCTGCTTTTGCCAAACAAGACTTTATTCAGTCAGGGCCTTCTTCCTCTTCTCAATTTTGAAGCACAAGATGGCAATGATGACTGCTTCAGTTGTCGTTGGCACGTTGTCACTTCAAAAGTTTTTAGCATGACTGATTCTCAACTGAAAAATGAAGAGTTTATATACTTGGCTGTGTCTTTCGTTCAAATTCGGGTGCAAAGTCTTGGAGAAGATTTGAAACTCGTAGTAGATCTGGAGCTGTCGATGTAGTTTGTCGTCGTTCGTTGTACATCATTGTCCTTCGTACATAGAAATTTGGACAGTCTGTGTAGATCGGGATGCTTCGTAATACCTCAGCTCAAAAACTTGGCGTACTTCAGGAGAAAATTGGGGTGAAAGCTTAGTAAATCGTAGTATATTGCAGTACGTCCTAGCACACCGGGAAAAAAATTGTTGTACTTCAGGAATTAAGCCCTATTGAACAGCTTATTTTCATAGTGATTAGGGAAAAACGCTGTCTTCCAAAGTACTACAATTTTGGGGGGGATATGGGCTCTGTGAGACCGGGGGGTTATGGCTTAATGGTTAGCAATTAGAAGATTTAATGTTTTCACAATAATAAGCCTATGTACAACTTGTGACCTGCTGGATGTGGCTTATTTTGACCCCAAGGCTATAATTTGAGGACTTTTGGTAGAGGTCTATTAGATAAAGCTACTTGACAGGATTGTCTAATGAATATACAAAAGCTTTAATTTCTCATTTTATTTACTTATTAGGGATAGATTAGATATTTGGCTTCCTTATGGACACCTAGTAGACATGTACCAATAATATTGCACCGTCTCACAAGACTTGTTCATTTTCTTATCCTACTTGCATGAGAGTGCTCAAAATTTTTATGTGGAAAAGCAGCCAGTGGTTAAAGGCCCTGTAGCTGCTAATGTATGCACCAGGGCTATAATTAACCCGGTGAAGCTACATGCTAAATTGTTACCTTAACCCTTTACCAGATGACAAAATTTCAGCCGTGTCCAAATCGAAAATTTCAACTTGAGTCAAATGGTGCAATTTTTGTTTTTGATAGGGTAGAAAACTGTGGGAAAAGGAGAAAATGCTGGTTTCAAGCATTTTCTCCTTTTCCCACAATGTTTCCAAAAGGCCTCTTTCCCAGGGTCGTTAAAAGTTGGCATTGTGTGGTAAAGGATTAAGGTTTAATGATCAGCAATGAGAGGATGTAATGTTTTCACAATAATAAGCCGGTGTACAACTTGTGACCTCCGGGATGTGGCTCATTTTGACCCCAAGGCTATAATTTGAGGACTTTTGGTAAACGCCTACTGAATAAAGCTACTTGACAGGGTTGTCTAATGAATATATAAAGGCTTTAATTTCTCATTTTATTCACCCATTTTAGACAAGTTAACTATTTGGCTACCTTACAGGCACTGAGTATGAACCAATGATACTGCACTGTCTCACATAACATAAGTTCATTTTCTTACCCCATATGCACAAGAGCACTCAAAGAGAGATAACTCTATCAGACTGGTGATAATGAGCCAGCCTCATTGACTGTAATCTTTCAAAATTTAAACAGTTTGAACTGGCTAAATTGAGTGGTCTTAAACATACAGATCTACACCAAAAAGAACAATAATCATACATCATCGACAGGGCTGTTATCAATTTTTTGTTATCAGTCAATAGATCTATATGGTCATTTCAGAGATACACATGTATATAAATTGGATGTATTATTATATTTATGTCCCTTTAATTTTTTACTAACTGTAGCTTTGTATGATAAAAGTGCTTTATTGAGTTAGTCACCTCAGGTATAAATCAAAATTAGAAGACTTTTGAAAACATTTGAACTTGAGCAGATAGAATCAAACTCTCTTATGCTCATATTTCTTAATTGCACTTCAGCTTGCTGTTGTGCGATATAAGCAAAATCTGATCATGTCCAATCTTCTTACTTCAACTGGCAATGATGTATGTGCATAAAACTGAATGTAATTGAATACAGTTCTTTTCATCAATTGCAATAGTTTCTTCCAAAAAAAGAGTCTTTTTATTAAATCTTTTACTTGTCAAGCTTATGTGGTTTTGTTAGCTCAGGTTTTCTGGAAACTCACATAGTTTGTTTATATCATCAATAGCTTGAATCCTATTGATTTTGAATTAAATCTGACAATCAGTAAGGGATAAGTAGCCATTTAAAGTTGAAAGTTTACATTTCTTGTTTAGACGATAAAATGTGCTTTAGTAGTCAGATTTTCATATAATTCACACGGTTTGTTTAAATCACTAATAGCTTGAATCTTGTTGATTTTGAAAAAATCTGATTATGAGTAAGGGAAAAGTAGCCATTTAAAGTTGAAAAATTTACATCTCTTGTTTACACACTCAATTCTGCATTTGTGTTTTGATTTCCATGAAACTTTCACAGTTTCTTTATATTATCAATAGCCCCGCCCGGGTGGCTCAGTGGTGAGCGTGTCGGATTCATGACCTGGTGGTTGTGAGTTCGATACCCGGTTGAGGCGAACTTTCTTTCCGGCGTATTTTCGCCTCTCACCTCTGCTGAAGTATGTGAGAAAAGTAGTTGGTGGCTTTGGAAAGAAAGTTGTGTTAGTACTGGTGTGAGAAAGCCAGGAAACACATGTGCGTCACCGACCGCCATGATATGACCTTAGCTGTTAAAGTGGCATTAAACCCAAATACAACAACCAACTTATATTATCAATAGCTTGAACCCTATTGATTTTGACAAAAAATCTGACAATTTGCAAGGGAAAAGTAGCCATATTTAGATGAAAATTTACACTTCTTGTTTAAGCAACAAAGTTCACATTTTTTATGCTATTCTTTTCAAACAGATCATTTGCATCATCAAGGGATTGAACCCTGTAAAAAATGAAGAAAATCAAGCAATAAGTTTAGAAAAAGCAGCCATATGTAGAATTAGAGTTGTTTACTTGTGTAATGGGAGATTACTCCTTCCTTACCACATAGCTTCATCCCAAACAAAATCAATACCTAACAACTGCGTTGGGGAGAATTCTCTTAGCTCAGGGGTTATAGTGTTGGTCTTTTATACCTCATTAAAGGAGGATCTTTTCCGCACAGTTAAGAACCCAGCCAGGTGTGGCTTGTATTTCAGCTATGCATTTGTTGTGAACTTTAATGTTCGTAAGATGGGGGCTCTTCTGGGATTGGCCATTGAGCCATTTGCTGTCAAAAAAAAACACTACTGCCTAATATGGCTTTCTGTCTTCAAAATGATTACATTTAAGAGAGGTTGTGTAATGGAAGATCACTCCTTCCTTACTGCATAGCTTCATCCCATATAAAATCAATACCTAACAAACTGTATTGGGGAGAGTTCTCTTTAACTCAGGGGTTATGGTGTTGGTCTTTTGAACCTCAATAAATTAGGATCTTCTCCACATGGGTTTGAATCCAGCCAGGTGCAGTTTGTATTTCAGCTATGCATTTGTTTTGAACTTTCCTGTGTGTAAGAACTCAACACAGTCCACCTTATTGATCATATTTCTTTGAAACTTGCAGGAATTGTTTCAAACAAAGAGAATTGAGACCCTATCAAATTTGGCTGGATTCCAAGAATTGCTTTTGAGAAATTTCACTTCAGTTATTTCACTACTTGATTAATTCACCATGCCTACATAATGATATATGCTAGAAAATAAGGAACATCACTGCCAGTACAGTGATTCAGGCCCTCAAGGGCCTCTAGTTTATGTTGAACAGATTCCTCTCTCATTGCTACATGGAGTTTCAGCACTTTTTATGTGGAAGAGAAGCCAGTGGTTTTAGGACAAGCTAATTTTTTGCTGGAGGGCTATATTTAACTAGATAACGCTGCATGCTAAATTGTTACCTTAAGGCTTAATTGTTAGCAATAAGAAGATGTAATGTTTTCACAATAATAAGCCTGTGTACAACTTGTGACCCCCGCGATGTACTTATATTGACCCCAGGGCTATAATTTGAGGACTTTTGGTAAACATATATTAGATAAAGCTACTTGACAGGGTTGTCTAATGAATATATAAAGGCTTTAATTTCTCATTTTATTCACCCATTTTAGATAAGTTAACTATTTGGCTACCTTACAGGCACTGAGTATGAACCAATGATATTCCACTGTCTCAAATGACATAAGTTCATTTTCTTACCCTATATGCACAAGAGCACTCAAAGAGAGATAACTCTATCAGACTGGTGATAATGAGCCAGCCTCATTGACTTTGTAATCTTTCAAAATTTAAACAGTTTGAACTAGCTAAATTGAGTGGTCTTAAACATACAGATCTACACCAAAAAGAACAATAATCATACATCATCGACAGGGCTGTTATCAATTTTTTGTTATCAGTCAATAGATCTATATGGTCATTTCAGAGATATACATGTATATAAATTGGATGTGTTGTTATATTTATGTCCCTTTAATTTTTTACTAACTCTTGCTTTGTATGATAAAAGTGCTTTATTGAGTTAGTCACCTCAAATATATGTCAAAATTAGAAGACTTTTGAAAACATTTGAACTTGAGCAGATAGAATCAAACTCTCTTATGCTCACATTTCTTAATTGCACTTCAGCTTGCTGTTGTGCAAGATATAAGCAAAATCTGATCATGTCAAATCTTCTTACTTCAACTGGCAAAGATGCATGTGCATAAAACTGAATGTAATTGAATACAGTTCTTTTCATCAATTGCAATAGTTTCTTCCAAAAAAAGACTTTTTTTATTAAATCTTTTACTTGTCAAGCTTATGTGGTTTTGTTAGCTCAGATTTTCTGGAAACTCACATAGTTTGTTTATATCATCAATAGCTTGAATCCTATTGATTTTGAATTAAATCTGACAATCAGTAAGGGATAAGTAGCCATTTAAAGTTGGAAGTTATCATTTCTTGTTTACACGATAAAATGTGCTTTAGTAGTCAGATTTTCATATAATTCACACGGTTTGTTTAAATCACTAATAGCTTGAATCTTGTTGATTTTGAAAAAATCTGATTATGAGTTAGGGAAAAGTAGCCATTTAAAGTTGAAAAATTTACATCTCTTGTTTACACATGTAATTCTGCATTTGTGTTTTGATTTCCATGAAACTTTCACAGTTTCTTTATATTATCAATAGCTTGAACCCTATTGATTTTGACAAAAATTCTGACAATTTGCAATGGAAAAGTAACAATATTTAGATGAAAATTTACACTTCTTGTTTAAGCAACAAAGTTCACATTTTTTATCCAATTCTTTTGAAATTTTAACAGATCATTTGCATCATCAAGGGATTGAACCCTGTAAAAAATGAAGAAAATCAAGCAATAAGTTTAGAAAAAGCAGCCATTTGTAAAATTAGAGTTGTTTACTTATGTAACGGGAGATTACTCCTTCCTTACCACATAGCTTCATCCCAAACAAAATCAATACCTAACAACTGTGTTGGGGAGAATTCTCTTTAGCTCAGGGGTTATAGTGTTGGTCTTTTATACCTCAATAAGGGAGGATCTTTTCCGCACAGGTTCGAATCCGGCCAGGTGTGGCTTGTATTTCAGCTATGCATTTGTTGTGAACTTTCATGTTTGTAAGATGGGGGCTCTTCCGGGATTGGCCATTGAGCCATTTGTTGTCAAAAAAACCACTACTGCCTAATATGGCTTTCTGTCTTCAAAATGATGACATTTTAGTGAGGTTGTGTAACGGAAGATCACTTCTTCCTTACTGCATAGCTTCATCCCATATAAAATCAATACCTAACAACTGTGTTCGGGAGGGTTCTCTTTAACTCAGGGGTTATGGTGTTGGTCTTTTAAACCTCAATAAATTAGGATCTTCTCCACATGGGTTGGAATCCAGCCAGGTGCAGTTTGTATTTCAGCTATGCATTCGTTTTGAACTTTCCTGTGTGTAAGAACTCAAAACAGTCCACCTTATTGATCATATTTCTTTGAAACTTGCAGGAATTGTTTCAAACAAGGAGAACTGAGACCCTATCAAATTTGGCTGGATTCCAAGAATTGCTTTTGAGAAATTTCACTTCAGTTATTTCACTACTTGATCAATTCACCATGCCTACATAATGATATATGCTAGAAAATAAGCAACATCAATGCTAGTAGAGTGATTCAGGCCCTCAAGGGCCTCTAGTTTATGTTGAACTGATTCCTCTCTCATTGCTACATGGAGTTTCAGCACTTATTATGTGGAAGAGAAGCCAGTGGTTTTAGGACAAGCTAATTTTTTGTTGGAGGGCTATATTTAACTAGATAACCTACCTGCTAAATTGGTAGCTTAAGGCTTTATGGTTAGCAGTAAGAGGATTTAATGTTTTCACAATAACAAGCCCATGTACAACTTGTGACCCCCTGGATTTGGCTTATTTTGACCCCAAGGCTATAATTTGAGGACTTTTGGTAGAGGTCTGTTAGATAAAGCTACTTTACAAGGTTGTCTAATGAATATACAAAGGCTTTAATTTCTTATTTTATTCACTTATTAGGGATAAGTTAACTATTTGGCTTGTTATGGGCACCTAGTAGACATGTACCAATAATATTGCACTGTCTCACAAGACTTGATCATTTTCTTATCCTACTTGCATGAGAGTGCTCAAAATTTTTATGTGGAAAAGCAGCCAGTGGTTAAAGGCCCTGTAGCTGCTAATGTATGCACCAGGGCTATAATTAACCCGGTGAAGCTACATGCTAAATTGTTACCTTAACCCTTTACCAGACAACAAAATTTCAGCCGTGTCCAAATCGAAAGCATTTGCAGACGAAAATTTCAACTTGAGTCAAATGGTGCAATTTTTGTTTTTGATAGGGTAGAAAACATTGTGGGAAGAGGAGAAAATGCTGGTTTCCAGCATTTTATCCTTTTCCCACAATGTTTCCAAAAGGCCTCTTTCCCAGGGTCATTAAAAGTCGGCATTGTATGGTAAAGGGTTAAGGCTTAATGATTAGCAATGAGAAGATTTAATGTTTTCACAATAATAAGCCCATGTACAATTTCTGACCTCTGGGATGTGGCTTATTTTGACCCCAAGGCTATAATTTGAGGACTTTTGGTAAACGTCTGTTAGATAAAGCTACTTGACAGGGTTGTCTAATGAATATACAAGGGCGTTAATTTCTCATTTTATTCACCCATTTTAGATAAGTTAACTATTTGGCTACCTTACAGGCACTGAGTATGAACCAATGATACTGCACTGTCTCACATGACATAAGTTTATTTTCTTACCCTATATGCACAAGAGCACTCAAAGAGAGATAACTCTATCAGACTGATGATAATGAGCAAGCCTCATTGACTTTGTAATCTTTCAAAATTTAAACAGTTTGAACTAGCTAAATTGAGTGGTCTTAAACATACAGATCTACACCAAAAAGAACAATAATCATACATCATCGACAGGGCTGTTATCAATTTTTTGTTATCAGTCAATAGATCTATATGGTCATTTCAGAGATACACGTGTATATAAATTGGATGTATTATTATATTTATGTCCCTTTAATTTTTTACTAACTGTTGCTTTGTATGATAAAAGTGCTTTATTGAGTTAGTCACCTCAATTATGTATCAAAATTAGAAGACTTTTGAAAACATTTGGATTTGAGCAGATAGAATCAAACTCTCTTATGCTCATATTTCTTAATTGCACTTCAGCTTGCTGTTGTGCGATATAAGCAAAATCTGATCATGTCCAATCTTCTTACTTCAACTGGCAATGATGTATGTGTGTAAAACTGAATGCAGTTGAATACAGTTCTTTTCATCAATTGCAATAGTTTCTTCCAAAAAAAGAGTCTTCTTATTAACTCTTTTACTTGCCAAGCTTATGTGGTTTTGTTAGCTCTACTGGCTGAAAGCCACCTAAGCTTATGTCATGGTGTGTTTTCCATCCATCCATCCATCTGTCAAAGCGTCCTTGAGTCTTTGTTTTTTTGGTTGTTTACACCAAAAAGTCTGCATATCTGGTCTGATTTTCATGAAACCTGAGCAGTTTCTTTAAATCATCAGTAGCTTAAAAGACTATTGATTTTGAATTAAATCTGAATATCAGTAAGGGAAAAATAGCCATTTTAAGTTAAAAATTTACATTTCTTTTTTGCGCAATTAAGTCCACATTTCTGGTCAGATTTCTGGAAACTCACATAGTTTGTTTACTAGTTATATCATCAATAGCTTGAATCCTATTGATTTTGAATTAAATCTGACAATCAGTAAGGAACAAGTAGCCATTTAAAGTTCAAAGTTTCCATTTCTTGTTTACATGATAAAATATGCTTTAGTGGTCAGATTTTCATATAATTCACACAGTTTGTTTAAATCACTAATAGCTTGAATCTTGTTGATTTTGAAAAAATCTGATTATGAGTAAGGGAAAAGTAGCCATTTAAAGTTGAAAAATTTACATCTCTTGTTTACACACTCAATTCTGCATTTGTGTTTTGATTTCCATGAAACTTTCACAGTTTCTTTATATTATCAATAGCCTGAACCCTATTTATTTTGGCAAAAAATCTGACAATTTGCAAGGGAAAGGTAGCCATATTTAGATGAAAATTTACACTTCTTGTTTAAGCAACAAAGTTCACATTTTTTATCCAATTCTTTTGAAATTTTAACAGATCATTTGCATCATCAAGGGATTGAACCCTGTAAAAAATGAAGAAAAGCAAGCAATAAGTTTAGAAAAAGCAGCCATTTGTAAAATTAGAGTTGTTTACTTATGTAACGGGAGATTACTCCTTCCTTACCACGTAGCTTCATCCCGTACAAAATCAATACCAAACAACTGCGTTGGGGAGAATTCTCTTTAGCTCAGGGGTTATAGTGTTGGTCTTTTATACCTCAATAAGGGAGGATCTTTTCCGCACAGTTAAGAACCCGGCCAGGTGTGGCTTGTATTTCAGCTATGCATTTGTTGTGAACTTTCATGTTCGTAAGATGGGGGCTCTTCCGGGATTGGCCATTGAGCCATTTGCTGTCAAAAAAAAAAACACTACTGCCTAATATGGCTTTCTGTCTTCAAAAGGATGACATTTAAGAGAGGGTGTGTAATGGAAGATCACTCCTTCCTTACTGCATAGCTTCATCCCATATAAAATAAGTACCTAACAACTGTGTTGGGGAGAGTTCTCTTTAGCTCAGGGGTTATGGTGTTGGTCTTTTAAACTTCAATAAATTAGGATCTTCTCTGCACGGGTTCGAATCCGGACAGGTGTGGTTTGTATTTCAGCTATGCATTTGTTTTGAACTTTCCTGTGTGTAAGAACTCAACACAGTCCACCTTGTTGATCATATTTCTTTGAAACTTGCAGAGATTGTTTCAAACAAGGAGAACTGAGACCCTATCAAATTTGGCTGGATTCCAAGAATTGTTTTTGAGAAATTTCACTTCAGTTATTTAACTACTTGATCAATTCACCATGCCTACATAATGATATATGCTAGAAAATAAGCATCATCACTGCCAGTAGAGCTATTCAGGCCCTCAAGGGCCTCTAGTTTATGTTGAACTGATTCCTCTCTCATTGCTACATGGAGTTTCAGCACTTTTTTTGTGGAAGAGAAGCCAGTGGTTTTAGGACAAGCTGGAGGGCTATATTTAACTAGATAACGCTACATGCTAAATTGGAAGCTTAATGGTTAGCAATTAGAAGATTTAATGTTTTCACAATAATAAGCCTATGTACAACTTGTGACCCCCTGAATGTGGCTTATTTTGACGCCAAGGCTATAATTTGAGGACTTTTGGTAGAGGTCTGTTAGATAAAGCTTCTTGCCATGGTTGGTAGCCCTAGGCCTTATTGTTAAGATCAAGAAGTTTTTTTAAAATTGTCAATATATCTAAGTTCCATTGGTGGAGCTCTTCAAGTTAACCCTTAGACTGCTAAGTGTGACTTAATGACCTTATGCGGACAGTATAGATCAAGATCAGACTGCTTAGAACATGCAGTCTGATCTTGGATCTACATTGTCTGATGAGAAGATTTTTTGTCTCCCAATCATACCCTTGAAATAGCAAAGTTTGGGTTTTTACTATGAGTTTGAAATTTTCATTTCACTTATTTAGCAGGATAAGGGTTAAAGGCATGTTTAAACCTACTGCCAGGACCATGCTTAAACAAAAATCAATGGAACAATGAAAAACAATGTTTTGATGTTTTCTACCCAATCAAAGAAAAATTGCACCGTTTGAGCCACATTGAAATTGTCTGCAAATGCTCACAATTTGGACGAGGCTAAAATTTTGTCATCTGGTAAAGGGTTAAAAATTATTTTTGCAGTTTGTATAGAGATGATTAATAAGTTTGATAGCAATCCTTTCAGATTTGTATGAACATTACTCAGAGATAGTGCCAAAGATAATGAATGGAGACATGGAGTTGCTAGACTGTGTAATTGCTGATCATGTGGCTGGCATACATGAGTTCTGCTGTTTAAGAAGCAGGTAAGTTTGGAATGGGAGACAAAAGAAAGTGACTTCCCTTGATAGCTTCCCACTACTTACTAGGTCCTGAATAAGGTATATTACTTAGTTTTTATGCACTATCTAGGAATGTTCAGGTTGAAATATGTCCTTCAAAATCTATCAAACCACAAATTCAATCTATTTGATGATTTCCATGGTAATGGTGAGTGAAATTTGAGTTGAAAATATAATGTAGACCTGACATATACAACATAAGTCAAAATATAGTAAATGCAACATCTTGTAAACCAAGGATAAAAACAAAGGGAATCAAACAAAAGGACCCAGTTGCAATTTGGTTTCCTTAGGTTTTATCTAACAAGGGAGATAATTTGGATTTCACTTTTTTATCTCCCATTTGTTTGACCTCTTTGGCAAGTTACAGGAGCCCAAGTTTCAGCATGTATACACATTCCTCATTTTAGAGGAATTCAAGTATGATCCGAATCAAAAATGCAGCGTTAGTCTATAGTTAATGATTCTCTAGAAAATTTCAAATGGGGAATTTCGGAAAGTTTTGTTTGCAAATTCAACAGATGTATAAATGGCAGCACCTTGCTACATACTGCATGTTACTATGGTTACATACCTGCAATTAAAGAGCTGCTGGCACAGAGAGTGGATGTGAATATAAGGGATTATAAAGGGGCCACGCCTTTACACAGAGCCAAAAATCCAGATGTGATGGAGGTAAATGATTTATATACTTTTCACTCTTTACCACACAATCCCGACTTTCAGCGACCCTGAGAAAGAAAGCCTTTTGAAAACATTGTAGGAAAAGGAGAAAGTGCTGGTAACCAGCATTTTCTCCTTTTCCCACAATGTTTTCTACCCTTCCCAAAACAAAATTCAATTTTTGAGCTAAATTAGTTTTGTCGTCTGCAAATGCTTTCAATTTGAACTACTCTAAAATGTTGTTTGGTAAAGAGTTAACTCTGTATAAGACAACAAAATTTAGTTTGCCTAAATGGAAAGTAGACGAATAATTAGAGGTGACTTATAGGATCAGATATGCCTGTGAAAGGATAGAAAACATTGTGAAAAGAAGACAATACTAAGTACCTGCATTGGCTCCCACTATGCTTTTAAAAGCTGTCTTCCTCAAGGCAGCACATACCAGCTTTTCCATTCTAATACAATACAGCTTTGCTGTGTTACAGGAGACAGAGTTCACAGTGTCATATACTTAGTTATTCAGAAGTTTGCCCTGTTTCAAACAGATGATTTTAAGAGGCTGCACTCACATACTACTCTGTATTAATTCTAAATGATCAACAATCTTAGCAGCTTTGACACCTTTATATTTTTACATTCAGATTTGAGGACCTTACATGAGTGTTTATGTATTTTTCTATCAAACAAGTTGCTTAACATTATATGTCACAAGCCTTGACAAGCCTTTTATGCATTTAGTCAATGAGTTTTATAAAAATGATAAATCGTAAACTTGAATTTAAGACTCTTTTTATCACATGTAATGAATCACAGACAAACAAGTATCCTGCAACATCACTTCTAGCCTTTAAATCAATCACGTATATATCCTTGTTTACAGATGCAGTGTGATTTGAAATGTGTACATACACAAAAAGATAACTGTGAATTTACTTCGAAAGAAGAATGAAACAATTTAAAGCGGAGTAAATCAAAATATTTCTGCAGTTGATTGAAGTAGTACACATCTAGCATGTGCTGTGGTTGGTTTTGTCAGCTTCATTCTCTTGTATCAACAAATTATCCAGAAACAGGACCAAAAAGTGATAATATGGTAATGTATTTTGAAAAAGAAGTCATGAGTTTAATACGTTGCTTGAGGATGTTTTATGTGGTAAAATATATATATCCAGCTCATGTAGTAGGCTTTTAGCGAGCTGAGTATTTTAGCTTATATGTCTCCTTTTTCTGTACAATTCTGTGTTTTCTTTATTAAACAGATATTGTTGGAGGCTGGTGCCCATGTGAATGCGGAGGACACTGAGGGTAATACACCATTGCATGTCAAATGTTACGGGGAGACAGGAAAACCTTCAGAAACAGAATGTATCCAAATGTTGCTAAATAAAAATGCCAGTCTTACCATCAGAAATAGCAGGGTATGTGGTACTTCCTTCTTGACCTAAATACTGTCAGGTTCTCTGAAGAAGAACCAGTGCACTTTTTCATTCATAAGGATTGATTTTAATGTTTAAATACATGCTTAGATGTAAAGCAAATTTTGTGTTGGTCTATTCTTTGTTGGTTTATTGTCTTGAATATATGAATAAACATTTTCAGCTACGCTAACTAAGGAAATCTTTTCAACAACTCTTTGTCAGACTTTTATCCACCAGAATTTTGCTTGAAGATTTTTATGAGTAAACGTCTTTCAGATTTCTGAATGATCTCTTGAAATCTTAAGAAAATTATGGCTGATGTGAATGTCGTACTATTCACTGTATTACCTTGAATCAAAAACAGATGGGCATAGTTCAGTGATAATTGATGTTGATTATGTTGAAAATCCTTGGAAAGGCATATTGCCAATTCCTCTACAAGCTAGTTGCATGTTACAGAGCCCTAATGGTCCTTTTTTTTTTTCAGTTATTAATTTTCATCATTTATTCTTTTACAGGGATTATTGCCAATTCATTGTTGTGCAATGCAAGGTCGTATTGATGTGATGCAGCAGATGATGAAACATGAACAAAATAACTCTATGGCTGCAGCACTAAGTAAAGAAAACTTGAAGAAACCTCCAAGCCTACTGAACCTTGCAATTGCTAATGATTTTGTTGACTGTGCTGAATGGTAAACATTTTTTTCATTTCTTTTCTTTTTCATGAGATGATGATCTTTGATGAAAAGCAACTTAATATTCTTTCTGGATCTATTGCTCTATTCTGCAAGATAAAAATCCTCAACTGAACAGAAAATTACATTACCTGACGTCTGAATCAAAGAAAATGCAGTTCAATACTTGATAAAAATACTTATTTACAAACTTAATCATTGTCATGGAGCTACTCATTTGAAATATAGTGTTTGTCAGATTGTGAACAGAGAGATTGTAGTATCAGAGCTTCTGTTTCAAAATTTATTGATACACATATGGGACACAAGAACATTAACTCTTTTCCATACCATAGACGACACCGGAAGCTTTTGTGTAGATCAAGATCAGAACATGCTATATTCTAGATTATGACCAAAATGTCTCTTGATCTGGCAGAGGAAATGTATTTTAAGCCTTTGAGAAAATACAACTTATTCATTTAGTAGTGAAAAATTTAATGGTGTGTTGAACCTGTCATTTAGGAACAGTGCAAGTACAATCTGTTTTCTTCTTTGTGATTCTTTTTTTGTCTATTTTTCCAGGTTGTTGCAAAATAATTTCCAATTTAAGGAAAAAGAGCAGGATATATTGCTCAGAAGAATCTTGACTGAACAAATAAAATTGTAAGTAACCTGAAATGTATACAAAGAGGATAGTTGTTTTTTTCGGTGAAAGATCAAAATTTATTTCATCGAGTGAACATCATCGGTAATATTTTCACAAGTGGCTTCGACCTTTCACTGAAAAAATAAATATTCTATTATTCCATGCTTCTAACCCATGTTTTGTTGTGACTTTTGTCAAAACCCAGTACAGTTGTTTTTGGTAATTCTCCGAGGCTAAACTCCCTCACATAACAGTGAATTACAATATTACATAAAGTGCGAGAAATATAGGGTAAATGCACATAAATTACATCATATTTCCCTCTAGTTGAATGGCAATGTGCTGTTTACCTAGGTAATTTTCGCGGAAACTACTGTTTCCACTTTCAGTTGAAGAGTTAGAATATATGAAATATGTTTTTTTCACTTGTGTTAACCATGAAATATCAAACCATAATCCACCATTATTTTTCGATAAACTACCGAATAGCATGAAACAAATTTATATACATGTATTTATCACCTATCTACTCTTATTTTCAGTGTAATACGGCTATAATGCCATCATACACATGCTTGAGATAAGCAAAAAGTAGCATATTTGGTGAAAGTACTGTAGTAATATTCCTCATTTCTAACAGATTGGTGACTAAGATTTCTCTGTGGAACAGACTGTCAAAATTTAGATGAAAAAGCTGTGGATATCATTATCTCTAGGTTGAAAACAAAATCATTATATGCACGTTTCTTTAGAGCTACTTTTTGTCAGTGATGACATAGAAGCAGACAGGTTTCATGTAAATTTTAATTAACATGCACATGTAGGCCTAGGTTTTAATACATCATGAACTATTATTTTTGAGATATAGTTATGTGTGAAAAAGAATCTGACATTTGAGGTAAAATTTTATTAAGATTGTTGTCAAAAAAAGATTTTGAGCTTGCAAAAGGCTTGTTTAATAACATTTTTTCTACACTTGTTTAAGAAAATTTTGTCTCACATGCAGACTTATGTCAGATCCTATATATCTGATCCTTGTTTCTGATTTTGTCCTCTGTCATTTACTGCTGCACTGATTACAGTAAACCCCAGTTATAACAAAAAACCAGATAGAAGAGTATTCCTCCGATCAGAAATTTATTCTATTTATTGTAGCCATAGAATATCGAAAAAAAAATCTGATATCATACTTTTTTGTCTGACAGTATCCTATTTTCAAAATCAAAGATACCCTTTATCAACTTATAAACCTTCTGATGGATCCATTAGAAATTTTGTCAAAATGTTTTCCAGTCACTCACAAGTGTAAGCAGGGCATGCTGCCATTATTGTTACTTGCTACAATGAGTGGAATTTGGGCCCACAATTTTCTATTTGGCTTCATTTTTAGATCAGCTGTTATTGGAGAAAACGATGAGTTAGTGTCATAGCCCTGGTGTCGACATCATTGTCTGCATCATCGTGCAAAAACTTTTATATTTTGCAATATCTCTGTTATTACTGAAGATATTTACTTCAAACTTGGACAAGATATTAACTATCAAAAGGGGAACTTATACAACTAGAACAGGTAACTATCAAAGTACTTTTGACACAGTTATGCCCCTTTTTCGACTTCCACTGAAAATCAAGCACTTGCAGCCAAAAATTGGCACAAACATGCAGTGCTCTTGTTTTAATTGTTTTAGTCATGTTTATTTGACACAGTTCACTGTGAAATACTAGTTTTTGTAAATATTTAGGTGAGAAACATTCTAAATGAATTGCAGCTACACAGACTTAATCAGTTTTGATGTTTATCTTCAGAACAAAGCGTGTTGATGCAGTAAAGTTTCTCCTTGATAATGGAGCAGACCCAAATCCCAGATACCCTGGTGGTAATAGGTTAGTTTGCTTTTTACGTAGATCCACTATCATTTGCAAATCTTCATATAAGTCACAGGAATATATTTGCAGCAATACTTAGATGATTATTCCTGTTAAATTAATCCTTTACCACACAATCACAGATTCTAACGACCCTGAGCAAGAAGCCAATGAAAACACTAGGTAAAGGAGAAAATGCTGGAAACCACCATTCTCTCCTTTTTCTACAATGTTTTCTACCCTTTCAAAGGAAAATCCCATCATTTAAGCTACTTTCAAATTTTTGCCTGCAGTTGCTTTTAATTTTGGCATGTCTTAAATTTTGTCATGTGTTAAAAAGTTAAACTTTTTTAGATTGGACAAGAGGGGGAAAAATGATGTATCAAAGCAAGAAATCTGTGCATCTTTTTGGATCACAACAATATATTATCACTGAATTAAGTAAGGTAGTAAAAGGCAAACCATCAATAAATAGGAAAGAGAAGACTGAGGAAAAAAAACTTGCTTAAATGGTATTATCTTAACAAGAAATGTAGCAATGGTCACAAAGAATTTATGAAATGATTATGGGGAAATAATGATTTGTACTCTTTAATAGACAATTTCCATCATTTCAGCCAAATGTAGTTTGTCATCTGCAAATGCCTTCAATTTTGACAAATCTAAAATTTTGTTGTCTTGTAAAGAGTTTAGAGAAGATGATCATTTTTTGGTAGGATTTTCAAGATATTTGGTACAACATACATGTATATGTACAAGTATTTAATTTTAAATAGTTTAAATCACAAAAAATATGGATGAAACACAAAATGTATAAACTATTTGTACTTTATCCAGTGCCCTTCACTATGCAGCAGCCTTATCAGGGACAACAGATGTTTTAGAGCTACTCATCTCATACAGATCAGAAATAGACTGTCTCAACGACGAGAAATGTACGCCATTGTTTTTTGCGACACAGTCTAACAACAAATTTGCTGCATGTATCTTGATTGAACATGGTGCAAGTGTAAGGCAGAAAAGTTCCCAAGGTGAGTTTAACTCTTTACCTCACAACAAGATTTTAGATTTAGTTGAAAAAATTTGCAGAAGACAGTTGAAATGTGGCTCTCAAACAGTGGATTTTTTCTTGAATTTGGGAAAAGATTGTAGAGATAGGGAAAGATGTTAGTGACCAGCATTTTCTTATTTTCCCACAATGCTTTCATAAGCATTCTGCTGCAGTGTCATTAAAACAAGGGACTGTTTTGCAAAGGATCAAATAAAATTAATGTTGCTTTTGTAGAGTACCCCTGTTTGAGCAAAACGTAGAGTTCAGAGTAATGATTATACAGTCAAACCTGTCTTAAGCAAGCGGTCAATGGCCCTTCCAAAATCGCTTGCTTAAGACAGGTGCTTGCTTAAAAGAGGTCGGTCATGCAAGATGGTCTCAGGGTTATCTTTTCCTAGAAATTTATGGGGGGGGGGGGGAAATATGTGTCCATATACCAATATACATGTACATGTACATACATACCCAAGACAAATGTAAGTTCACATATGCATGTTCATGCATATGCACATAGCCCAGGTAAAAGCAAAGAAACAGTTTATTCAAACATTTTGTTTTTTTTTTATAAAAAATACTTCCAGTATTTGTTATAATGTCAACACTTTTCTCTTAGTACAAGTAGTTGAAACCATAATTCCAGTTTAGATGTTAAAAGTCTTGAGTCAATAATACAACAGACAGATCGTAGGGGCAAAACGTAAGAAATTTGCATCTTTTGTATAATCACTAATCAAAATAATCGAATGGTCGAAAGATGATTGGGCAAAAAGATCAAACAATCGTAAATTTACCGGTCAATTAAAATGAGACATAATCGTCAATTAAAATTAATGTAATCAAAGACAGTTTCTCAAACACACAGGCATAGATAATTACCAATAATATATTGGGTGCAATCGGTCGTTAGGACAGTTTTCTTTAATCATTTCTCACCTTTTAGAAAACCGCAAAGTAACAGAATGTTGGCACAGGTTCTTTATTATTATGTTATATAATGATTAAATCGAAAGTAGAAAAACATTTTTGATTGTCTGACTCGGGTAATCGCGTGATTTCGAACATTAAAATTGTGACCAAATCAGGTCTAATAGCTTACGAAAATCATCATTTGCATCAAGATAACACGTTCTCATGGAAACCAGGTTATATGCAAACGCCTGTTGATTGGGGACGCATGTGTATGATTGTTCGATGTTGGCACTAAAGCATCTATAGTAAAAAAATGGAATGTCATTCACAGAAACTGAATCAACACGTGAATGTAAACATGTAGTGTACACACGTTACGCCGCAAGTCCATACACATAGCTGAACATCAAATTTCAAGGCGGTAAAGGCTCTTACCCCTCAGTTTAGTACAGTATAATATAGCATAGTATATTATGGCATGCTCTTGACTGATCGAATTCCAGTCACAAGTAAATCTGCTTATTGTTTTATTTGTGGTAAAACTATTATAATCTTACTCCCATGTTGTATATTGTATACCTGGGTGAAATAAAGATATGTTCTATGTTCTGTTCAGTTGTTAATCCGAAAACGGTTGGATGTGAGAACTACACTTCGCGTGAAACTTAACTTGGCAGTCCAACTTCCGTCAGTTACAGGGCATTTTGAAAAACGGGACACGATTTCGGTGGCCGTTGCGTGCGTTTTAAAGGTGCTTGTTGAATAAAGATTCAATCTAGAGTAAAATTGATAGGGGGGACATTGAACTAGTCGTTGAACGGAGGTTCACGCTGAATGGAGGTGGCCGGATCACCAGGTTTGACTGTATATTGATCAGTTAATACATGTGCACTTTTTGTCTGGAAAGGCTTTTGAAAACATTGTGGAAAAAGGAGAAAATGCTATTAGCTAGCATTTTCTCCTTTTTCCACAATGATTTCAAAAGTCTTTTACATCTGTATAATTTGTGTGGTAGAGAATTAAAAGATGGGCTTCCAGCTGATTTGGCACAATTTTTATGAGTGGCAGTATTACATGAAGCATTTGTTCAGGTAGTATGATTGTGTAATGAAATTTTGAAGGAAAAAAATGTTATAATTTGAACAATATTTATGTCTCCCCCCATCAGGGTCGGGAGACATATTGTTTTTCCCCGTGCATCCGTCTGTTCGTCTGTCTGTCTGTCTGTCCGTCTGTCTGTCCGTCACAAATCGTGTCTGCTCTATAACTTGAAAACATTTTAAGATATTTTGATAAAATTTCACACATTTGTAAATCACCATGAGACGAAGTATCATGCACAAGAACCATAACTCTGGCTTGTATATTTTTCGAGTTATTTCTGTTTGATTATTTTCCGTCATCGTGTCTGCTCTATAACTCGAAAACCTTTTAAGATATTTTGATAAAGCTTCACACATTTGTATATCATCATGAGACGAAGTGTCATGCACAAGACCCATAACTCTGGCTTGTATATTCTTCGAGTTATTTCCCTTTGATTATTTTCCGTCACATATCGTGTCCACTCTATAACTCGAAACCCTTTTAAGATATTTTGATAAAGCTTCACACATTTGTAAATCACCATGAGACGAAGTGTCATGCACAAGACCCATAACTCTGGCTTGTATATTCTTCGAGTTATTTGCCTTTGATTATTTTCTGTCACAAATCGTGTCCGCTCTATAACTCGAAACCTTTTTAAGATATTTTGATAAAACTTCACACATTTGTAAATCACCATGAGACGAAGTGTCATACACAAGACCCATAACTCTGGCTTGTATATTCTTTAAGTTATTTCCCTTGGATAATTTTCCGTCACAAATTGTGTCCGCTCTGTAACTCAAAACCCTTTTAAGATATTTTGATAAAACTTCACACATTTATAAAACACCATGAGACGAAGTGTCATGCAAAAGACCCATAACTCTGGCTTGTATATTCTTCGAGTTATTTCCCTTTGATTATTTTCCGTCACAAATTGTGTCTGCTCTGTAACTCGAAACCCTTTTAAGATATTTTGATAAAACTTCACACATTTGTAAATCACCATGAGACGAAGTGTCATGCACAAGACCCATAACTCTGGCTTGTATATTCTTCGAGTTATTTCCCTTTGATTATTTTCTGTCACAAATCGTGTCCGCTCTATAACTCGAAACCCTTTTAAGATATTTTGATAAAACTTCACACATTTGTAAATCACCATGAGACGAAGTGTCATACACAAGACTCATAACTCTGGCTTGTATATTCTTCAAGTTATTTCCCTTGGATTATTTTCCGTCACAAATTGTGTCCGCTCTGTAACTCGAAACCCTTTTAAGATATTTTGATAAAACTTCACACATTTATAAAACACCATGAGACAAAGTGTCATGCAAAAGACCCATAACTCTGGCTTGTATATTCTTCGAGTTATTTCCCTTTGATTATTTTCCTTCACAAATTGTGTCCGCTCTGTAACTCGAAACCCTTTTAAGATATTTTGATAAAACTTCACACATTTGTAAAGCACCATGAGACGAAGTGTCATGCTCAAGAACCATAACTCTGGCTTGTATATTTTTCGAGTTATTTCCCTTTTATTAATTTTCTTACTCATTTTCCGTCACAAATTGTGTCCGCTCTATAACTCGAAAACCATTACAGAAAAATGACCATTATTTCAGTTAGAAATTGCCTTGGTCACATATCAATCCTTCTGACACCAAAAAGGGGGGAGACATTTGTTTTTTTGTAGAAAAACAAGTTCTAGTGCTTCTTAATCTATGCATGGATATAAGAATATGGGTAATTTTAACCTCATTATAGCAGAAATTATCTACTTTTTAGTCTAAACTTACGTTTAAATAATTCTCAACCAGGTATGACAGCATTTGACTACATTGTGGACTTTGAAGAATGGATTGATTGTGGGTATTTTAGCGAGGAAGTAAAAGCCAGGCTTAAAGGTAAATTAAACAAATTTGGGTCTTACTCTGATTGAAAGAATAGGTTTAAGGGAGGTTTCTTTGGTTGTTTTTTTTTTTATCTATTTTAGCCTGTTATCAATATTGCTCTAGTTATATCATGAAGCCCATACAGCTATGCATGCATTTCTGGTGTCTACTACTCTCAACCACTTAATCCTGACGTTTAATGACTTTGAGGAAGAATGCTTTTGAAAACATGGTAGGAAAAGAAGAAAATGTTGGTAACCAGCATTTTCTCATTTTCCTCCAATGTTTTTTCTACCCTTCCAAATACATATTTCAGTTTCTAAGTTGAATTTACTTTACTGCAAAAGCTTTCAATTTAGAAAGTCTAAAATTTTGTTGTTTAGTAAAGAGCAAACAAATAAAAGCCCATGACTCTAAACCATTGCCTGTTTTTCTCAATAAACAGAGTTTCAAAAAAATAATTTAGTCAGCTGGTCAATTGTACGAGAGGAAAATATCCATGTGGAATCTCTTTCATAAATCCTGGAAATTTTATGTAAACCAAGATTCAGACTTAGAACCCTTGGATAATTTGCCCTGTTCATTAACCCTTCACTAAAAAATCCCATTGTTTCATGAACCCCATAAAGGCTTTGAAAACATTGCTGAAAAAGGAGAAAATGCTGGTATCCAGCAATGATCTGTAAAGTTAAATGTTTTCAATTTGTTGGCATCTAGAATCAAGAGTTAATGTGTGAGCTACTTGTTGGTTGTAACCCAGAGAGTTTTAGGATTCAAAACAATATTCAAAACATTATTACCACTAGCAGAATATTCTTCTTTATTTCACACCTACAATTTAACATCCAATGAAATCACTCTAATTCTACCACGTCAGCACAGAATATCTTATTCTATATTGGACGCTGTAGAGTCCAATATGGATTTTTCAGAACGAGGCAAGAGTCAAATATGGATTTTTCAAAACGAGGCTAGAGTCCCAAATATTAATATTTGACCGGAAGAGTAGTCTACAGAAGTCCGTTGTCAAAAAAGCAATTTCAAAACCCTCTTTTGATATGTTTTGATATTTTTTTATTATTTATATTGAAATGGCCCTATACTTGTCGTTTACTTTAAAGTTAATACCGAAGTGTGAAATAAAGAGGTCATTTAACATGTTTGGGTACAATACTGAATTCAATTGGATTCGTACACTGCAGAACCAGTCTATATTTTGGACTTAGCTGTCGCCTCGTCCAAAATATAGACCAGTTCTGCAAGTGTACTCATCCAATAGAATTCAGTAATGTACCTAAGCATGTTAAATAACCTCATATCATCTGGCAGCAGACCACTATTTGAAACATCATGAGAAAAGGGAAACCTTACAACAAGAAATTTCTTTTTTTCCACAATTATTTCTTATGACTTCTTGTATTAACCCTTTATCAAATAATTCTGAGTTTTAACAACCCTGAGGGATAAACCTTGTGGAAAAATTTTGGAAAAAGGAGAAAATGCTGGTAACCAGCATTTTCTCCTTTACCCACAATGTTTTCTACCCTATCAAAGACATATACCTTGATTTTAAAACTTGTGATTTGTTGTATGCAAATGCTTTCAGTTTGGATGGGTCAAAAAAAGTTGGTCATTTGGTAAAGAGTTGAACCTTAACCCTTTTAATGACCCTGAGAAAGAAGCTTTTTGAAACATTGTGGGAAAAGGAGAAAATGCTGGTAACAGCATTTTCTCCTTTTCCCACAGTGTATTCTATCCTTTCCAGTAGAACTTTCAATTTCTGATTTCATATTTATTTAGTCGTCTGCAAATGCTTTCAATTTGGACTCGTCTAAAATTTCCTCATTTAGTTAAGGGTTTATTCATGTTGTTTATCCATATTTAACAAGGATGTAGTCTGCTGCACTTTTGTTTGTGAAGGTAATGTAATAAAAAATAATACAATAAAAAATGACAAGATTATTACTATCATACCATGCAGTTAGGCAAACACACATATGGTCTGCAACACGCGAAAAGGGGCATTCGGACATTTGCGTAAAGTGTCGTCTCGGATCAGCCAGCGCAGTTTACGCAGGCTAATCCGAAACGACACTTTCCGTTTTTATGTAATTTTCTGTTTTTTGCAGGTTTACTGTAGCACAAAATCTAATGTAGTCATAAAGTGCCGTCTCGGATTAGCCTGCGCAGGTTGATCTGAGACGGCAATTTACGCAAATGTCCGAATGCCCCATTTCGCGTGTTGCAGGCCATATATGAATCATGTTCTTGAAAAAAGGGGTTAAATGCATCTGAAAAAAGTATCAACCCATGTTCAGTTAGTGCAGGCTGACATAGGTCAAAATTTTCTGCCATGTGTAAATTTTCTGCATGTCCAAGGACTATAGTACCTCCTGATTCAGTCAGTTGTTAGACAAAATGGATTTTACGAGTCCATAATTATGTGATGGCTTGCTTGGTTTAATGCAAAACAGCAATGCATTACACCCCCTTTTCACAGAGCATGGCTCATATATAAGGTGATCTTTATTTCTTTCCAAATTTCATTGCACCCAAACTTGTATTGTTTTGTAGCCTACAATCTCAAGCATGCCAGAGATTTAATCCGAGCCATATCAAAGAAAGTCAAACCCACACACTTTACGAGGGCCGACATGGGGAGATCTGGATACAACCTGTCATCAACAACACCAGCACTATCGCCCAATTACCGAATGTTCATGACAATATCCAGTCTGTCACAGCATGCCCTGCCACCTATACAATCAAGCAGCCAAAAGAAATATCTCATGTATTAATATGTATGCCAAAAATGGGAAAGGGGCATTTTCATTAAGTTACCTCTTTCCTAACGATAAGTTTTGCTCTTCAAAATTACAGGCATCTGTAGACAATTGAAAAATTCATACAGATGAGCCTTAGTTCTCTGATTGCGTAGAAAAAAAAAGGTAAAGAAGAAAATGATGGTTACCAGGATTTTCTCCATTTTCCACAATGTTTTTATTACACAGACTTTCTTAGGTTACTTGAAACTGGGGGTTGTTTGATAAAGAGTTAACTCTTAACCACACAACAAATTTTCAGACATGTCTAAATTTCAAGCATTTGCAAAGCACAAACTAAAAGTGGCTCAAATAACAGGATTTTGTTAGATAGGGTAGGAAACATTGTGAGCAAGTAGAAAATGCTGGTTACATGTCTAAACTTTGTTGCCTCTTTAAGAATTAACTTGGAGTGAGTCTGTTACCCCTCCAGACTTTTAATTCCAATATAAAATGACAAACAATCCACTGTGTACTATTTTGATAGTACCATACATTTATGTGTATATATATATAAGTATTGATAAAAGGCATTGATGTTACGAAAGGAGGTATCAAAAGGCAAAATTAATTTCCACCCAATCCAGTGTTAAAACAATCCTTGGAATATAACCTTTGAAAATATTGTGGAAAAAGTAAAATATGCTGGTAACCAGCATTTTCTCCATTTCTCACAATGTTTTCTACCCTTCCAAACAAAGCAATTCATTAGAACCATATCTAAATTGCTGTTTTCAAGTGCTTTCAATTTGGCAAGGTATACAATTTTGTCATCTTGTAAAGTTTAAAGGGCCAAATCAATTAACTCTCTACCACTTGCCCATGTTTGTGAGGAAAGGAGAAAATGCTAGAAACCAGCATTTTCTCTTTTCCCACAAGGTTTTCTTCTCCATCAAAGTAAAATTTCACAATTTAAAGTACAGTTGTCTTCTCAAAATGCTTTCAATTTGGTCAAGTCAGAAATTGTGTTATCTGGCAAAGAGTTAAATAGCATTTTCAGTCTTTAAAAATGACCAAAATACAATGTACATGTATCTCAATTTTCAAGACTATATTGGTTTGAGGTACATTTTATTTGTCATCTGTAAATGCCTTTAATTTGGACAAGTTTAAAATTTTGTCGTCTGGTAAAGAGATAAAAATTTCTTCTGTGCAGCATCAACATGAAATCCAAAACCATTCAGTTATTTTAGACACATTTTTGTAGATAAATGTGAAAGAGATTTTAATTTCTATCGAGTTTGGACATTAAGATTGTTTCTTTCTTGCAGTATTAAAAACATTTTCGTCATAATTCTATTTATTTTTATTGTTTAAAAGTGCCTTTTGCCAAAAAAATGTTTTAAATTTTTACTTATATCAAAATATGTTTTGCTGTTTTAAAGCAACCTATTACTTGCTGTATCATATACATGTATTTGCTATAGTCCAACTTCATATACATGTTTTTGTCAATGAATGTGGCTCAAAAATAGCCTATCTAATGCCATCTGATTTTAAATGCAGAATTTTAGTTCAATTAATTCTCATTTGTAGCTATATAGACAACTTATAGAAATCTCCATTTTTGAAAGTTTAACTCTGTAGCTTCTACAGATGACATTTTTTTTGTTTTACAAACGCAAATGTGTGTGATCACTTTGCCTAAAGAGGTTTTCCTTTACAAACAATTATTCCTGTGTCACAGTATTTTCTTATCTACTCATGTATTAACTCTTTACAAATCTACAAAATTTTACACTTGTCTAGATTGAAAGTATTTGCAGAGGACATACTAAATGCGGCTTAAGTTATGAATTTAGTCTCTGGCAGGGTAGAAAACACTGTGGGAAAAGGAGAAAATGCTCGTTACCTGCATTTTCTCCTTTTACACATTGTTTTCAAAATTTCTCTTTGTCAGGTTCATTGAAGCTCAGGATTGTGTGGTAAAGGCTTAAGCATCAACTCTCTTGATCATCCATGTTTAACAAAGATGTTTTCAAAGTCATCTGATTTAAATTTACAACAAGAGGTAATGGATTTACTGATGACATTACTCAGTATAGACCCTTTGATTGCAGTAAAAGGAGAAAACATTATAAATTAGCCTGATCAAGGTTTGATTTTGTATTGCACAAAGTTTATATGTCATTATCATAGAAGTGGCGAGCTTCCTATTTGTTTCCCATTCAAATGTGTAAAATGACTTATGTTGTTAATATTTTGAAAAGTTTTCTTTATATTTCTTGAATATATTTTTTTTTGCTAATATTTAATATTATGAAAGCATCCTTATTTTTCTTATATATTTACTAACAAGTTCACAAAGTGTTACTTTTTCATTATACTTTTATGCACTATTCTAGTCCATTTATTAACAGATACATGTATTTTGTAACAGATTATGTAGAAAGTTAGATTTTTGATGTTATATTTTTTCTTCAGATTGTTCACAAAATGAACAATCATTTCTGTAATACATCAAAAAGTGTGTAGTAATATTTTGTTCATGTCACTTTTGCAAGAAGGTATACTAAAGGTTTATTCTAAAAATAGCCAACTAAAAACAAACGATAGTTAACTACCTCTTTTTACCTATATTGATTGTTCAACCCTCTTTGTTTTCTTTCCTACTATACCACCCACTATAGGACTGGAAGAAATATTACTTGCAATCAAATAATAAATCGGTTAAAAATATCTATACTTTGTTTAAATCCCCAATAGTGGCCAAAAGTAAATGATGTGGGTGTTTAATGCATTTAGATTTAAATCACACCATTTAAAAGTATTGATTTTATTGCAAAGATGACAGTCTGTTTTTGTATGGTTGGTCCAAGTGTTCGTTGCTGGCAGAAAAATGAATTTTAAAACCAGGTAAAGAGCAAACAAAAGATAGAGCAGTTTGTCAAGGTTTGACCTACTTTTGAAAATAACTTCACTGCCAACAATTAACACTACGACAGACCGCACAGTAACAGATTTTCATCTTCTCAATAGTTTCCATACTTTGAAAAAAATAAACATTATTGCTGACGAAATCTCCCAATTAGAATGCAATGGTTTAAATTGCTAAATATTTTTACTATGCTTCCAAATGTTTTCTCATGCTACTTCATCAGATTTGAAAATACATATACTATAATGCTGAGGTCTAATTTTGATTTAATAGGGTTAAAGCTTTAAGTCCAATTATTATACCTTTTATACATTGATTGTTCAAAATAGTCCAAATCAGAGCATGCACATCAAAATTGTACTTTTTACCTTTGAAATCATAAATTTTCATTTGATCACAGTTTTTTGTCATCTGCAGATGCTTTGAATAACAACACTTTCTACCTGTCCCAGAACAAAAATCAATGTTTGAGTCACATTTATGTTATAGTCTGCATGTGCTTTCAATATGGACTGGTCTAAAATTTTGTTGTTGGGTTAAGAGTTAAGCCACATTAAATTTGTCACATTCAAATGCCTGCCATTTGGACAATTCTAAAATTTTTTCATGTGGTAAAGTAGTTTAAGGGACACTCAGGAGAAATGATGGGGAGGGGGGAGGAACAGATAATGAATACGTCATGGAAAAAAGAGGCATTTGCATGCAAGAGGCAAATTGCTGTTTTTTCATCAGTGTTTTGAAAAGTCAACCAACTGTAGATGTGTAGTTGAGTCATATTTATGTGGTATTGGATCCAGCACTGTAGTTTTAATGTGTACATTTACCTATTGCACAAAACACTTCACCATGACATCAAAAATACAAAAAGATAAATACTCTGTCTTTGGTGTTGTTCTAGTATTTACTTCCATTTAACCCTTTACCATACAACCTGGACGGGTAGCCCAGTGGATAGCACATCCGACTCGTGACCTGGTGGTTGCGAGTTCGATATCCGGTCGAGGCAAACTTTCTTTCCATCAATTTTACGCCTCTCACCTCTGATGCATGTGAGAAAGTAGTCAGTGACTTGGAAAGAAAGTTGTGTCAGTACTGGTGTGAGAAAGCCAGGAAACACAGGTGCACTGACCGCTGTGATGTGACCTAAGCTATCAAAATGGCATTAAACTCCAATACAAACAATCAACACTTTAACATACAATCGCAAGATTTAATGAAAGCTTTTGAAAAAATTGTGGGAATAGGAGAAATGCTGGTAACCAGTATTTTCTCCTCTTCCTTCAATGTTTTCAACTCAAAGGGAAGTTCCATCAACTGAGCCATTTTTTGTCATCTGCAGATGCTTTGAAGTTTGAGAAGTCCAAAATTTTTTATTGTAATAAAGAGTTTTTTACCTCCAGATTTACAAATTCCACTTTCTTTTCAAAGTCTAAAGGCATAGTATTCTTGCAAATGAAGGTATTCATTGGTCGTTAGTATTAGGTTGTGGACAGAATACCGGTACAGTAGATCAGATGGTACGAGGGGTGATCATAAAGATCGTGGGCCACCTCATTATTTTGAAAACTACTTCACGTAGGATTACGAAAAATTGCACAGATGAGCCTTAATTATCTGGTAACCGACTTAAGCTTTCAAATGTCATCTTATTCAAATACAGTAGGTAAAGTGTGATGTCATTTAATGACGTCATATACTGCATGAGTGGTCCAAAAAGATTTACTTCAAACTCGGAAAGTATTTATCAGAAAGCAAAACCGATTTAGAAAAAGATTAAGAGGAATCTACACTCTAGAAATGCGTAAATGGATCGGACCAGTTTAGACATGAGTGTGATACTGTTAAGATGATCCTAAATCTGGCCATCCATCAACATCAGTCATTGACAAAATCATCACAGATGTAGAGCAGCATGTAAAACAAGATCACCGAGATACTGTGAGGAAATTGCTGACACATTTAGCATTTCATATAAAAGTGCCAAGGAGATTTTGGCTGACATTTTGGGATGTCGCGTGTTTGCACAAGGTGGGTACCTTGACTATTGAAACCCAAGCCAATGGGGGTTAGGTCCGAAATCTGTTAAGAAATTTGAGAACGCATTAGTGTAGAGGGGTCAAACTTTACTGATCCTATTGTAACATGCGATGAAACATGGGTACACTTTAACGAGACTGAAACTAAACAACAAAGCAGTGAATAGAAACATTCAACATCGCCTTCCGCCTTTAAAGCCGAACTCTTTTAGTCAGTCGGTAAAGTTACGTGCATCATATTTTTCTATACGCCTTTTTTCTTCTAAATCATATTGTATCTATACATACAACAGTCAATGCCGAGTTTTATGCCCACATTATTCAAAGAAATTTCACAAACACCAAACGAAAAAAACAGCCAGAAGTCCTGCGGAGTGACATCACTTTACACCAAGATAACGCCCTAGCTCACAAAGCCACACTTGTACAGAAAGCTCTGCAAAAACACAACACAGAAACACTAGCCAACCCTCCCTATAATTCAGTCCTGAACCCTTGTGACCTTTAGGTAGCTCATGTTTTGAAAGATTCTCTATGTGGCACGCACTATGAGAGCAGAGAGGAACTAACCCTCGCTATGACTGGGTCCTTGAGAGTTATGTCACATGACATGCTTGTGCATGTGTTTTGCACATGGGAATCAATAAATAAGTGCATAGAATTTGAAGGACGTTATTTTCAATAAAAAGTAGACATTCCAAGTTGTTTTTATAACAATATTCCAATACAGGTACTGGTCAACGTTCTTTCTGATCACCCCTCGTACATTCTGTGCATTCTGGTCTTGATCAATGCCTTCATTAAAACTACTAAAGTTACCAGTTCCCAAACAATCCCATAAACCACCCTGAGCAAGATAGCTTTTGAAAACATTGTGGGAAAAGGAGAAAATGCTAGTAACCAGCATTTTCCCCTTTTCCTACAATATTTTCTACCCTTCAAATGCTTTTGATTTTGATAATGTTTAAATTTTGTCTTGAGGTAAAACAGTTCACCCTTTACCACAGAATCCTGATGTTTAATGACCACGAGTAATAAGCCTTCTGAAGACATGGAAAAAAAAGGGGGAAAATGCTTTTAACTAGCATTTTCTCCTTTTCCCACAATATTTTCTACCCTTCCAAGGCCAATTTGTTTTTTTGAGCCATAATTTGTCTTCTACAAAAGCTTTCAACTTGGATTCTTTTGTTTGGTAAAGGGGTAAAGATTTCTCCAAATAAGAATAAAAACAAAAGGCAAAAGAAAAATCCTCATCTTTATCTTTCAACAATTTTACATCATACAAATGTTGATCATTATGACATGATACAGTCTATATCAATGAGTATATAAACCAATAGTTTACAACTAAGTAATGTGTTCTATAATATCAACATTATAAAACTGACTTGACCTTGAAAAAAAGTTTACACTTTTAGAGCCTTACGTATATGATATGAACATTTTCAGGAAGCTCAAGTCTACTAGATGATCAAATTTTAGTTTAGTCCATAGTTCAAGCAATTGGGGTTCACAAATACTGCTTCAATGACAGGAGTTATCTCTCTTGAAGTAGAAAACATAGGAAAGAAAAAAGAAACTTCTTCTTTTCCCACTATGTCTTCAAAAGTTTTCTTCTTTGCACATGTTGAACAATGATACTGTTAGATACAGGGCTAAAAATCACTGATAAGACTATATTCTCTGCTGCCCAACTTGACATACTCTGTAGAAAAAAGAATCATCCAAGTTTGTTACAGCAGGCCAGGGCTTATTTTTGTATGAATGGAAAAATGATGTTAGCTCATTACTGCATGACTTTATGCCTCTGAAGGTCACAGCTTTGGAAAACAGTTGGAAAAGAAGAAATAGTTACTAGCAATTTCTCCTTTTCCTTAATGCTTTCCATACAATTCAAAACCAATAATAAGTATTTTTCTTTGCTGCAGTATTTGTCGTTTTAAACCTTTGGTAATTTAAGTTAGTTTAGCACTAGTCTCTTAAGTACTGAATTAACTAAAAAACTCATACAGAAATTTGCAGCCAATGAATTAGAATAAACCCTGTACCCTTAACAACAAATTGCAAGTTTTAACGATCTTTAGGACGAAGGCTTATGAAAACATGGTGGGAAAAGGAGAAAATGCTAGTTATCGACATTTTCTCCTTTTTCCCTACAATGTTTTCATATTAAAATTCTACCCTTTCAAAAATGACTTGCACCAATTCTGTCAGATTTGTCTCCTGCAAACACTTTGAATTAAGAAAGGAAAGGAAAACAATCTGGTAGAAGATATCTGATTTTGGACACAATGTTATCAAAAGGTATCTGTTACATGCTGAAAAAGGTGTCTGCTGATGATAATGGGTTAACCCTCTCCCCAACAAAAATTTGTTAACTCTTCCAAATTTAAAATAAATGCAGATGCCAAAATCGAAATTGGTATTCAAACTGTAGTTCTCTTACAGGGTAGAAAACAGTGTGGGAAACAATGTGGGAAAAGTGGAAAATGCTGGTAAACAGCATTTCTACCTTTCCTACAATGTTTTCAAAAGCTTCTTTGTCAGGGATGCTAAAACTTGGAATTCAGTAGCAAAGAGTTAAAATGCAAGACAGAAGATTCTATGAATATGATGAGGCCTTCATTGTCCAGACATACTTTGCATAACTGCTACATATCTCACTAGATTGTCATAATCTAAATATTAATACAACTGTTTCATCTCAAAAATTCATCTAGGTGTTTGAAATTCTTCAAAGAATGACAGTTACTTCAATTATATTTTTGTTTCATCATTTCTTTTGAGAGGGAAAAAAAAATTAGAAAAAAAGAAAAAAACATTTTATTCATGGAAGCAACTCTACATAATGGAAGTTATATACATAACCTTTCTGTAAACTTTAATTAAAAAAAAACAGCACTTTAAAACAGTAATGTCAAAACCTTGCTCTGATCTTTGCAACTATTTCATAATGCTAGTGTTCTGTTAAATCTATAAATTCTCAACCAATGTAAGAAAAAAAAAAACATTTTTTACTGACAGCACAGACTAAACTACACAAACACAGAAATACGAACCCTGTAATAGCAACTAGACAGCAATTGGTCCTTCAAGTTTTTGTTTTATTTGAAAGACAGAAATGAAAGACATTTCTCCACTACAAATTAACCCTTTACTCCACAATCCCAAAATGTTTTTTGAAAACATAGTTGGAAAAGGAGAAAATGCTTGTAAATGATGGTAACCAGCATTTTCTACCTTACAAAGGACAAATTTTGCCATTTGGGTCACTTACGTCTGGTAAAGGGTTGAATTCTCATTTTGCTCAATAGACATGTGTATATTTGAAAAACAATCTTTCTTTTAAGTCTTCTTCTTGGTTGTAACTTTCATACTCCTATTTACCCCTGGAATGAGAGCCTCCTTATAACATGTTATATATGAGCAAGATGTAATAACTATGATACATGTTCCAAAATCATTTTCAGTAACTGAAAATGATATATTGGTCAATGGTGAGAGAAAATCAAGGTATCATTCTGACTACTTGGGTGCAGTGTATTCATCTAAAAATGTAAGTCTTGTAGCATTAGAAATAATTAATGTCATATAATCATTACTACGTACATTTTATATGCAAATTCAACATACATGCATGGAACAAAATGGAACAAAACAGAAAAAAGCTTTGAGCTTTCTGGTACTTGAATAAAAAAAATACAACCTAAAATATATATCTTCTGGGCCAAACATAGTAGTGCACAAGGCCTGTAAAGTATGTATTCCTAGATTTCCACATATGAAACCAATGCCTTGGGCGCTGAATCACAGGGTATCCCTGTTACTTGTGTAAATTTCTCTCCACAGTCACTTGTTGGTGGGGTACAATCAAATTACCTGTAAGCCTTTACGAAACAACAAAATTTCAGACTAGTCCAAATTAAATGCATTTGCAGTTTACAAATTAAATGTGGCTTAAATGATGGCTATTTTCACTAAAACATTGGAAAACTTAGGGGAAAATGGAGAAACCGCAGATTACCAGCTATTTACATTACTGGGAAAAGGAGAAAATGCTGCATACCAGCATTTTCTCCTATTTCCACAATGTTTTCAAGTTTTCCTATTTAGGGTTGTTAAAACTCGGAATTGTCTAGCAAAGAGTTAAAAGACCAACAGGAAAATGGCTTTTGAATAAACTGTGAAAACAACAAAATGCTGGTAACCAGTATTTTCACCTTTTCCCAGTCTTTATACCCTTTCATAGAAAAACCTCATGAATTGAGCTACATTTAATAAAGCATCAGTTAATGCTTTCAACATGGATTAGTCTGATACAGAGTTGATAATACCTGCTATTTTTATCTTGTGCAACAACTGTGTCCCATTCCTGTATTCACTCATCATTCTCAAGAACATTCTTTATAGTCGAATTCTGAAAAATTTTCTAAATTTGAGAGTACTTCTGATTGGCTAAACAAAACAGGTAAACCAATCAGAAGTTGTGTGACATTCTACATCTAGAATGCAATTAAGAATGGTTGGAGAATACCGGCCCAAATGACCTGGAAGATGACATGAAATATTTTACAGGTTGGAGAATACCGGTCCAAATGACATGGAAGATGACATGAAATATTTTACAGTGTTTTGTCCAAACATGTTCACTTCTTTTCATGTAAAATCAAATGTGCCATGCTCTGGCAAAAAGGAGCTTAATACATCTCAGTAATGCATTATACCAAGCAAGTCATCACATAGTTATGGATCCATAAAATCCATTTGTCTAACAAGTGACTCAATCATGAGGTGAACTGGTCCTTATGCATAAAAAAATTGACTAACAGCAATAAAGTATTGGCCAAGGTCAGCCTGCGCAGACTGCACAGGCTGATCTGGGTCGGTACTTTTTGGTTTGCATTAAGCCCTGTTTTATTAGAGCATGGCTCTAATACAATATGAGATCACTGCGTAGTTAGCGAGTTTCCTTCTATCTACCACAAAAGTAGATTAATAATGGCTTCCCTTTTCTTGTCCTCCCTGACAAGTGAATTAACATCAGGCAAGAAATGAGAAATGAAAATTCAAGTATCATTCTGCAACTTACACTCCATTGCAAAAAATTGCAAATGTCGAGAACTTATGTATCGTAATCACCTGACAAAAATTTTATCATGATTGTTAAACAAGAGCACTGCATGCGGTTGCCAACACTTGGCTGCAATTGCTTGATTTCATTGAAAATTTTAAGTCAAAAAAGGGGCATAACTGTCAAAGGTAATTTGATTGTTACCATCCATTTTTTTATGGGTTCTCCTTTTGATAGTTAAAAGCTTGTCAAAGTTTGAAGAAATTAATTCAGTAATGACAGAGGAACTATAAATTGTCAAAGTTTTTTGGAAAATTTTAAGATGAAAAAGCAGCATATCTGTATAAAAAATATTTTGATGGGCTACCTGCCCCTGTTGTTTGGGTTCCCCTTTCCATAGTTAACAACAAGTCCGAGTTTGAAGTAAATACATGTATCTACAGTAATAAGATAGATATTACACAATGTCAACGCCAGGACTATGACAACAACTCTTTGCTTCCTTCGAAAACAGCAGAGCAAAAAACACACTTATCTGAATCTATAGACTAATACCCTGATACTGCTCACACTTATTCAAAGAAAAACCCTGATCATCTAGGTAAAAGATCACTCTCATATATGTATATGACACTTAATTCCAATTAACAGCTGAGTTCAAGTAATCAGTTTTTAAAATTATCTCCATAGCAATTAGCTTTGTTTCTTTACAATATAATCCTGTGTTTTAACCACCCTCAGGAAGAGAAACCCTTCACCAAACAATCCAAAATCAGCATTTTTTCCTTTTCCCACAATCTTTTCTACCATTTCAAAGGCAGAAATCATCTTTTCAGGTCGACTGAATTTGTTGTCTGCATGTGCTGTCAACTCAGTTTAGTCAAGAAAGATGTTGCCTGGTAAAGATTTAGCTTTTTACTAATCCGACTTATTGCAATGCATGTAACATAGGTGGCTTCTGACAATGTGACAAATAGCTAGCAATGCCCATTTTTTGCCTATTTGCAACAAAGTTTTTTCACCTTTTTCTTCACATACCATTGCCACTATCTCTCAACAGACAATTTTAAAACAATATCATTGACAATTAACATGAGGCTTTACCACATTAATACATGTATATGTGAAAACAATGAGGAAAGATGAGAAATTATATTTCCAATGCATTTTCTTCCCATATGTCACCATTTTTTCACAAGTGCTCTGCAGCAAAAGTAAACAAGAGGGCCATGATGGCCCTAAAGTCGCTCACCTGAGTCTTTTGACCAAACATGACCCAGTTTCAATCTCTTTTGAGATATCATTACAAACAATCTACTAAGCTTTCATAATTATTGGATTGAAAATTTGGCCTCTAGCATGTACACAAGCTTTTTCTAGAATTTCTCTCAGTGACCTACTTTTTAGCCAACCACACCCAATTTTCCCATTGTAGATATTATCAAAACAAAGATCCTGACCACCTTTCTTAAGTATTGGACAGAAAATGTGGCCTATAGAGCATACACAGGTTTTTTCTAAGATTTGACCTACTGACCTAGTTTTTGACCTGACATGACTGATTTTTGAAGTGATCTGAGATGTCATCAAGTCAAACATTCTGACCAACTTTTTTTTTAAGATTTGACCTAGTAACCTAGTTCTTTGCCCGACATGACCCATTTTCAAACTTGTCCGAGATATCATCAAGACAAACATTCTGACAAAATTTCAAGAGTTTTGGACTGAAAATGTGGCCTCTAGAGCTTACATAAGGTTTTTCTAAGATATGACCTCGTGACCTACTTTTTGACCAGACATGACCCATTTTCGAACTCGTCCGAGATATCATAAAGACAAACATTCTGACCAACTTTCAAGAGCATTGGACTGAAAATGTGGCCTCTAGATTGTGCACAAGGTTTATCTAAGATTTGACCTAGTGACCTAGTTTTTGGCCCAGCATGATCCATTTTCGAACTCGTCGGAGATATCACCAAGAAAAACATTCTGACCAAGTTTCATGAGTATCTGACTGAAAATGTGGCCTCTAGACCGTACACAAGGTTTTTCTAAGATTTGACCTAGTGACTTAGTTTTTGACCCGACATGACCCATTCTCGAAATCGACCGAGATATCATCAAGACGAATATTCTGACCAACTTTCAAGAGTTTTGGGCTGAAAATGTGGCCTCTAGAACGTACACAAGGTTTTTCTAAGATTTGACCTAGTGACCTAGTTTTTTGCCCCGACATGACCCATTTTCAAATTTGTCTGAGATATCATCACGACAAACATTCTGACCAATTTTAAAGAGTTTTGGACTGAAAATGTGGCCTCTAGAGCGTAAACAAGGTTTATCTAAGATTTGACCTAGTGACCTAGTTTTTGACCCAACATGACCCATTTTTGAACTCGTCTGAGATATCATCAAGACAAACATTCTGACCAAGTTTCATGAGTATCTGACTGAAAATGTGGCCTCTAGAGCGTACACAAGGTTTTTCTATGATTTGACCTAGTGACCTAGTTTCTGACCCGACATGACTCATTTTCAAACTCGTCCAAGATATTATCGAGACAAACATTCTGACCAACTTTCAAGAGTTTTGGACTAAAAATGTGGCCTCTAGAGCATACACAAGGTTTTTCTAAGATTTGACCTAGTGACCTAGTTTTTGACCCGACATGACCCATTTTCAAACTCGTCCGAGATATCATCAAGACAAACATTCTGACCAAGTTTCATGATTATCGGACTGAAAATGTGGCCTCTAGAGCGCACACAAGGTTTTTCTAAAATTTGACCTAGTGACCTAGTTTTAGAATCGACATGACCCATTTTCAAACTCGTCCGAGATATCATCAAGACAAACATTCTGACCAAGTTTCATGACTATCGGACTGAATATGTGGCCTCTAGAGCGTACACAAGGTTTTTCTAAGATTTGTCCTAGTGACCTAGTTTTTGACCCGACATGACCCATTTTCAAACTTGTCCGAGCTATCATCGAGACAAACATTCTGGCCAAGTTTCATGGGTATCGGACTGAAAATGTGGCCTCTAGAGCGTACACAAGGTAAATGTTGACGACGGACGATGCATGACAGACGACGCATGACGGATGCCGGACACAGCACGATCACAAAAGCTCACCATGAGCACTTTATGCTCAGGTGAGCTAAAAAAGAAAAGGGTAACATATTAACTTTTGACCAAATTTCACACCTTTCCAAATTGGAAGCATTTGCAGATGACAAATTCAACCAAACGATGACTCAACTGATCAGGTTTGCTATACAAAGGATAGAAAATTTTGTGGGAAAAGGAGAAAATGCTGTTTACCAGCATTTTCTCATTTCCCTCAATGTTTTCAAAAGCCAACCTAAACAGCGTGGTTGAAAGACAAGATTGTTAAGAGTTAACCCCTCAATTAAACTTGACACAGACAAGAATGAGCAAATAATAATCTGGACATTTACATTGGAGCAAAATAGGTACAAGTTTCTCCTATTTTGACTTCTGTAAGTGTACTGCCTAAATTTCATTAAGGCCCCTCTATCAGGGAAAAATTCTATCTATACTTGACTTGACAAATTATTTATAGAATGTGTTATATGCGATGACGGAACCAGCTGCCACAACACCAGCTCCAAAAACTGCTACTACCTGCCATGTTGGGGTTCCAAAATATTCAATAACTGATTCCTGTAAATACAAAAAAGAAAATTGTCAACTTTACAATCAGGTACATGTACAATATTTTACCAGCATTTTCTCCTTTCCAACAATGTTCTCAAAAGCTTTCTTCTTTAGGATAATGAAAACATTAGATTGTTAGGCACAATGTTACTAGTTATGCCTTTAAATTAGTAAAGGGGTTTCTTTGAAGGATATTATGTAGATTAACAAAGACTGTTAGGACATTTCATATATAAAACAAGAATGGGGCACACACACTAACGCACACACGCACTAACACACACACACACAGACGGACACAGGTAACTCTATATGCCCTTCCGCCATTTCATGGTGGGGGCATAACAATATTTGTTAAATAAATGCAATAACTCTTCTATATCTATTCCTAAATCACAAATAAACATAGTCCTGTACAGCTTTCTTTTGCACTATAAAACCAGACAGTAGTTTATAAAGAATAATATACATCATACTTATGGTGTCAATAGACTCTTTATTGAGTTAGTGGATCTAAAAATAAGAACCATGCATTGTTTGGTACAACTGTTCTGATCATGTAGTTTTGATTTGTCAGAATCAAAGTGATGTTCAAGGAGGTTGCTTTTATGTGGTACATGCATTATAGCACCAGATTAAATTACGACACTGTTTTTCTCAATAGAAAACCTAGGAAACCATGGTTAGATTCGTGTATAGCTCCTATGACATATTATACTGTAACAAGACTCTTTCATATATGGCCTGCAACACGCGAAAAGGGGCATTCAGACATTTACATAGAGTGTTGTCTCAGATCAGCCTGCGCAGTCCGCGCAGGCTAATCCAAGACGGCACTTTCCCTTTTTATGTAATTTTCTGTTTTGCGCATGTCTACTGTAGCACAAAATCTAATGTAGTCGTAAAGTGCCATCTCGGATCAGCCTGCGCGGACTGCATAGGCTGATCTGAGGCAACACTTTACGAAAATGTCCAAATGCCCCTTTTTGCGCGTTGCAAGCCATATATGTGTATCATGGCAAACAGTGTGCTTATCCGTACAATGCACAACACTCTTTTCCAGTCAATGGCAGATTCTCCTATAAGCACATTCCAGACAATGTTTAGTGGTGTGCAAGGGAATAAATCTTGTTACAGTCATTGTCATCAACCCACAACAGACAAGCATTCAAACTTACTGACCTAAGGATTACGCAAATATTCACTGAGACAATGAGACACAAATGAATATAATCTAAATCCATAATCAAAACAAAAATCCATCATTAAAATTAATAAAATAATGACCTAGATCAAAGGTCAAATACCTAAATAAAAATTCAGCATCTTACCACACTATCCTGGGAAACCTTTGGAAAACATTGTGGGAAAATGAGAAAATGCTGGTTATCAGTTTTTCTCTTTCTCCCACTATGTGTTCACATCCTTTAAATGACAAATCCAATCAAATAAGCCACATTTATCATCTACAAAACTCTTTCAATCTAGACAAGTTTGAGTTGTCTCATCTGATAATGGAGATAATAGATAACAAATTTGATATTACCCAGCCTCCTCTGTCTATGATCCATGGTGCTACTACATCCACTATAAAGTTTATCACCCAATTTATTATTGCTCTAATCAGTGGAATTCTATCTATGGCCTGAAAATAGAAAGATTTAATGAATTACTTGAGGGTCCGTAATCACCACCTATTTTTGCTATCAGTCTAATTCTCAAAAATTCTCTTATTTTAAAAAAGCAAAACTATTTTTGATAGTCAGAAATTGTATTACTTTCTTAATAGATGATTAGACAGATAATTTTGGGAAGGTTTGTAAACATGGACCAAGGTATGGTATTTGATTATCAGTCTTCTCGTACTTGTGATATAGTAGATTCATTTCTATGTATAAACCATGATTTCCTATTCTCAAACTTGTGGAGAGTGTTAGATTTAGAAGCTGTAATTTTATCAGCATGATGCAATGTTGTTCCTAGGCCACAAATATTGGGGGACACCAGTGTCCCCCTGGGTAAAATCTTAGGGGACATTCTGTAAAACAGAGGGACAAAGACCACTTCAAATAAAGTTGACTTCATGCCTGTAAAGTATACTTATAAAGCATATTACTACAACCCTTGTTGCAAACAAATGGTTTGAAAGTTTCAAAGCAGACTCGCAACAAACCTGACATATACCCATTGGAAGATTTATTTTGAGAGCTCTACTTATTTATTGGTGTTGATGTTGGTCGAATTTCCCCACTTTACTTTCCTAACTTAGGAAATTCCTAGCTGACGATGTTTACATACCATGATGCATATAGACTGCTTTACAAAATATTGTTAAACACGACAAGAATTTGAAAAAATCGAGACGCAGTCTTGTAATTTTACAAACCCCTTCAGACTGGTCACCAATATTGTGCTCAACAGTATGCGACAACTTGTAGAAAAAAACAAGACACAGTCTACAATTTGCGCTATCCACTATAGAACAGAACAGAATAGAGTAATGGACTGCATAATATCGGATAATGCATTGAGAAAATTAAGAACTTGAGCACGCCCGATACGATACATACAGCCCGCACTTCTGTATTTTTCAAGGGACATCGTCAAAAAGATTGCGGGAATCCCGAGATGGTGCGGCCTAGGCACAACACTGATGATGGCTATTGTTATGGGCTATCAGCACTAAGTGTAAGCCACTAAAGAGATAGTCAGTGTTTTAAACCTTTACCAAACAACCCAGAGTTATAAAGACCCTCAGTTTTAAGCCTTTGGAAACAAATCATAGGAAAAGTGGAAAGTGCCTGTAAACAGCCTTTTCTCCTTTTGCCCTAATGTTTTCTACCTTTTGAGAGACAAGTCTCATTACATGAGCCACATTTGTCATCATCTACATGTTTTCAATATGGACAGGTCTAAAATTTTGTCATGTGGGAAAAGTTTGATTAACTAGTCGCAATGAATCTGAAACACCTAAGTAAGCTTGATAAAGAATGTGGGTCTGTATGTTGAACTGCATTAACTCAAACCAGCTTTTAACCTAAAGATAAAATCATCTCCTGCAATATGGTTGCCTTAAACTTGTTGCCTCAAAGTATAATTAAACTGACCAAACCCAAGTGCAAATAAGCCTAAAGGGCTGAATTTCAGGAACAAAAAATATCTGAAATGTACTGAATACAAAAAAATTCATTGTATAATATACACTTTTTCCTTCAATGTTCCATAGGTTGTCCACTCCAGGACCATGAAAATACGCACTTGCAGTTGTTGTAACATAATGGTTGGATGTATTAAAGTTACCTTTAAGGCCATTTTGTATCCAAAATAAAACAAAGTAACAACCCTTCCCCAATTCATGACCCCATCTCTGAAAAAATCATTGGCAACATTTAAGAATGTTTGCTGTGGGGCATCAGGAGGCACTCTGGATATAATTCTGCAAAGATAAATAGAGGAAAAACATGACAATACTGCAATACTACAAAATCAATTCTTGTTCAAAAAAGCAACTGAAGTTTTACTTAACCCTTCACCAAACAATCCCTGGTTTTAATGACCCTGAGGAAGAAGCCTTCTGAAAACATTGTGAGAAAAGGAGAAAATGCTGGTAACCAGCATTTTCCCCTTTTCCCACAATGTTTTCCACTCTTCCAAAGTCGAGTTTCAGTTTTTGAGTCACTTTTATCTTGTTGTCTGCAAATGCTTTCAATTTAGACAAGTCTAAAATTTTGTTGTTTGGTAAAGAATTAATGCTTTATTCCTATCCCAAACTAAGGAAAAAAGCTACTGAGAACATTTAATGACTAGTAGTTTCTCATTTTCCCACAATGTTAAAAAAAACTCCCATCATTGGTGCCAGTTTCAAATCTTTGTCTGCAAATATACTAGTAGACAAACCTAAAATTTTGTTATGTGGTAAAGAATTAAGGTATATAAGGTTATCACCTATATATGCACATGTACATACATGCACTTTGAATAAATCTCCCAATATTTCTACCTACCTTTGAACCCGCTGATCATGGTCCAAGTCATCAGCAATGCACCTGAGAGCTCTGGCTATTTCTTTTACATGATGGAGTTGAGGACCTGCAACACAAGAATTTCCACTGACAGTTCAGATCAGAACAGTTCAGTTCAGGTGAGATAATCAGGTACAAGGGCTAGGGATCCACAGACCAGTATGTCAATACTGAATTATCATTGTCAACTTTGGTTTGATATTTAACCCTTTACCACACAATCCCGAGCTTTAACAGCCTTGAAAGAGGCAGGTTTTGAAAACATTGTGGAAAAAGGAGAAAATGCTGGTTACCAGCATTTTCTCCCTCTGGCCAGAATGTTTTCAACCAATTCAATGACAAATACTATCTTTTGAAAAACATTTGAATTGTTGTCTGTAAATTCTTTCAATATGGACTACTCTAAAATTTTGCCATGTGGTTTAGAGTTAATCGAGAAATTTTTTTTTTTAATTAATTCAGATGGTGAAATTAAGATTGGCCATAAATCATTACTGTTAAAAGTTTTTCCGTTCTGATTCTGAAATCAATGTTGTATGCGTAGTTTGAATTCATATAGGACTTTTATATGACTGAAAAGCTAACTCCAATATACTGTTAGGATTGAGATGTATAACCTACATTTGATAGTAGAATATGTTGTGCCCATGAGCAACTTGCTCTAACAAATCCCCTAAATACAGGATTTGGCCTTTCCTTCAAATGTTTCTCCTTTAGCTAATTAATATTAGGCTAAAACAAAATATATGTGTGGTTCAGGTTAGATACTTTTGAGAATTAGTGTCAGTAGGTCATAAAATTATTTTATTTTCTTTATTTTTTTTCTCCAAATACACTCCAGTGGCAATTAATAGAGGCAAAACAACATAGACTTTTCAGAATTTTCCAAGAACAACCATAATATTATGGTGTGACAAAATACTAAATGATCCAACAGATGAAAAGTGAACGTAAGTCAGAGTAGGGCAACTTAAACCATATACTGTTGTGTCCGGTAATCTTGTGCGTCCGGTAATCTTGCGCACTTCAGTAGATTCCTGTTTCGCGAATTTGTTTGATAAATTCTACCCGTTTCTGTAGTTTTTCTTAGACCATAGGAATTTGGAATAACAGAGAAACCTTCAGAAAGTAACTATAGCTAAATTTTGTACCTGAGAGTGTCTAAAGTTTGTCTATGACATCATCCTGACTAATTATTCATAAACACGCCCCATGACCCAATTCCCGATTAGGCCGGCTGTAACACTTTTTACCCGTCAGTTAAACGAGCAATTTATATCTCATCACAAATATGAATCAATTAAACATATATTTTACAACTTTATAAGATATTAAGCAACAGTTTTAACATAATTTTCCTTATTTACGTGCAACCTTTATCAGACACAGATTCATTTCCTATTTGCCGGCATTTTGTCAAAGTTCTGAATCAAAGGCCCAAATCGAGCATAATTATTTCTTTTCTACAAATTATTCTTTGTATGGGCCACAAATACTTTAGAAATCCTTTGCATTGACGTCACTTATCGAAGTGCGCAAGATCACCGGACATTTGTATGCCGGATAAAACCTCATGGTGATCGTTTACTTCTTAAAAGTTCCTGTTGTTCGGGGAATCGTTCTATAAGTCATAATTTAGATGAAATATTTCTATAAATAGATAAATAGCTGTGGGGATCTAACTATTCATTTTAGTGTCATAAGTAAACAGTCGTTTGCTTAGGCGCGCAAGATTACCGGACAGCATCGTATACTGTTTTGGCCTTTGTTTCACGTTGAAAAAATAACCTGCACAGAAATGGGCTGTCTAAACTTACCACAGACCTTATCCTTAATGTGATTTTGATGTAAAACAAGAGCACTGCATGCTAAAGCCAACACTTAGCTGCAATTATTGCCTTTTCAGTGAAAAAGTCCAAGCCAAAAAAAGGGCATAACCATGTTAAAATAGGCTGAGAGTTACTTGTCTATCCTCAGATGTGGCATGGGTTCCCCTTTTCATTTATAAAAACTAACCTGAGTTTGAAGGTAATATCTTCAGTAATGATAAAGATATCAGGTAATATCAAAATTTTTTGCATGGCAATGACTATGACACAGACAACAATGACAACAACTTGACATTTTCTTCAAATACAGCTCGGCTTAAAATATATTTTAAACCATATCCATTTTTAAGTTCATGAATGATAACACATAGACCCGGTGTCTGATCCAGGATTTGAAAAGAGTGGGGGATTGACCCCTATCACTGAAAAGCATGAGGGGTTTATAGAAAGTATAGGGGATCAAAATTAACAACAAAACGCAAGAAACAGAACTAATCTCTTATGAAGATATTAAACCCTTTCAATTCTATAGTACTGTGCCTCAGTCTGTTCATACCTGACACAAAATCTTACTTTGAATCTTCAAAGTCATTACTGTAAACAGAAATTAAGAAGCTAGTCAGGCTTACGCTTTCATCAGTTACGCTTACCTCTGGATTGCACTGGCAATGATTTGTATGTCAAATAACACATTTTTCCAAAACTGATTGTTCATTTTCATTGCTACGCGCTCTATACGTAAGGAAATCAGCAATTTGTCGATCTTAGAAAACAAAACTGTCAAAATCGTCTGCTATTTGTTTGGGTTTACATGCAAAAAAAATTATCAATTTTCGCAAAATCGGTACAGTCATGTATTAATCGAAACTTACGAAGTAATATCGAAATAAATTAATCTTTACAGCTTTGGTATATATTCAGATGGAAAGGCTGTACTTCACTCATATATTTTTTTTTTATAAATAAGTGTTGGAGACCTGTGATCTACACTATCTAAATCGAGAAGAAAAAATCAGGGTTCTCCTTTGACCCGGGAATCCGGGTTTTGACGCATGGAAATCCGAAATGACCCGTTTTTGACGCTCAAAAATATCTGCCCAAGCGTCAATCTGACGCATGAGATTACCAGCCAAAGGGTCATATAAACCATATCGCATGCATCCGGCAGGTATGTAGCCTATAATAAACACGATCTCTGTTATCACACGTAATCAAGCTGGCGAGTGGCAAGTCATTTTTGAAAACATGATAAAGGTGTTAGTTCAATTATCTAGTGTAAAATGACAGGTTTTCAAGTTAACTGCTACCCTAATTAACAAATTTATGTCAAATCATGCAGTAATACTTGTAAAAATATTAACCGATTTGAAAAAAAGATCGCTGGAAAAAAACGTGAAAACCCATGACACATCAGAAATCATTTTGACATCGTCCGATCAGAGGCACTTCAAACTACCTTTTCATCTTTGGTGACAATTTAAACAGTGAATTTATACTTATTTCTTTATGAAACAATAAGTGAAAGCTAAAATCTCTGTTTAAACAACCTATAGATTACATGGGGGGGGGGGGGGGGGGGAACAAGTGTGAAAGAAAAAGTAATTGGACAAGAAAAGAAGACTTAAATCTTAAGAAATAACACTTTAATGGATGTGACCTTTATTTTCTTCCTTTTCCACAATGTTCTGGGGTAAGAAAGACAAATCAAGTCGTTCCAGCCACATTTGAATTGTCGTCTGCAAATGTCTAAAATAATTATGATCTAGTCAAAAGTTTTTGTCGTTTGGTAAACATTTCAAAAGTTGTTGTTTGTGTCCATTTATTCCTCAAGATGAATTGCTTGCTAGGGCTGCAATTTAAAATTCTTCTGTCCACTTCATTCCAACAAGTCTCTACATAAGATAGGGTATTTTCTTACCTAATTCCTATCCATAAACAAAGAACATAAATGGAAAGTTTTCACTATTTCACCCTTATCTCTCCCTGACAATTTTGACCATTGGACATTTCTATTACACTCTTGGAAATTCCATTTTGACTCTTGAAAATTTGGGCCCAAGAGTCAATGACTCTTGGGATTCTGGACCTAGGGAGAACCCTGAAAAATGGCAGACATTTTTTTTTTCATCAAACAAAAATCTGTGAGGTAAGAAAGGGATGTCACTCTTGATTCACAGGAATGTTGTGCTGCCTGTGAATGTGATTTTTACATCGATGTTTGAGTGTTAACAATTGATCAAACACTAGTTTCCTTATTATTTTTTGCACATGATTGTCGGCTTGTCGCGCCCTGGTTTTGAAAATCTGAGTGAATGATGAAAAACTTGGGCGATTCTCGCAATGGTGCGCTCTGGATTAGACCCTGTAGACCACAAACACTTACCTTGAAGCACCTTTAAGTTCATACAAATCAATTGTCGCACTTCTGAGTCAAAAGCATAATGGTTTGACAAATTAATAATCAAAGACTACGTAGTCCTTTAGTTACCAAACAGTCCCTTGTTTTAACTACCCTGAAGTAGATTTTTGAAACATTGTGGGAAAAGGAGATATTGCTGGTAACCAGCATTTTCTCCTCTTCCCACAATGCTTTCAACCATATCTAACAACTAGGCTTCCTTTGAATCACTTTTGACTTTGTCGTCTCCTGATGCTTTCAATTTGGAAGAGTCTAGAATATGTTGTGTGGTAAAGTGTTAAATTTCAAAGATAACAAAAAGCTTTTCTTACCTGAAGGTGTCCCTGGTTCTTGAAGTTCTTCAACTGCTGGAACATGTTCAACATGGTCATGTTCAAGCCTCTCACAAATGAAGTTATTAAGTAGCACTCTACCCTGGTTACCAATATCATCACGACTAAGCTGCCTCTTCACTTTATTTCTACCCCCTAATTGAAGTAAATATACCATTTAGATCTTTCAGAACAAAAAGGACAAGATCACCCCAAAGAAATGCTGTTGATATAGGCTTCGAGGGACCTTATTTAACTATTAGATTTATGTGAAACAATCTTTTTTTAACACTGATAAATACTACCCCTGCGAAAGTAAAGAAACATGCAGGCTGAATGCAATACAAGGATGTTGATTTGCTAGCTACTGCCTTATTTAAGTCTTTACCACACAATATCTTATCTAATTACCCCGAGGAACAAAGCTATAGAAAACATTGAAGGAAAAGGAGAAAATGGTGGTAAACAACATTTTCTCCATTTCCCACTATGTTTTCTACCCTACCCTATAATAAATAAAAAGTTTGAGCCACAGTTACATGTAATAGTAACATGTAACAGTTACAGTGTTCTGCCAAGGATTTTGAAAAGTAGAGACAAATGTTTCACTCATCCAGAAAAGTTTGAGACATTTTGAAAAATTTGGGGACAAAACATAATGGGCATAGAAATGGTTTAAAACTAAGAAATTGGAATTAGTTCCCCCATAATCATACTTGTTAATTGCCATGGTCTCTTTCACTGGCTAAAATATGCATTTAAATGCAACTAACATGGCTGATTCTTTCTCATTGAGATTTTCCCTGCAGTTTTCTTAAAACCCCCCTGTAAAGACTCGGCTATGACCGCTGATCTCTGATAAACGTTCTTTGCATGTCATATATGTTGTTACAGGAGACCACTCCTTCATGCATGGCTTCGTCCCAATTTAAATACAATACCTAACAGCTGCGTTAGGGAGATATCTCTTTAGCTCAGTGGCTAAGGTATTGGTCTTTCAAACCTCGAAAAACGAGGATATTTGTCCGCCGTGGGTTCGAATCCTGCCAGATGCGGTTTGTGTTTCAGCCATGCATTTGTTCATTTGTTTTTCTTTGTTACGACTTTGTTCGTAAGAATGTAAGAGATGTAGGTCTGAAGTTAGGATTTTATTTTTTATTTAGTAAATGCGTTCTTTTTGCTGTTTTTATTTTTTTTTTTTTAATCATAGTTTACAACTCATAAAGTTGCCATTGTGATCATATTTCAATGCAGAATATTCCATAACTTAAAATTGCCGTACATGTATTTTTGTACTATCTTCTGACAATGTTGATTGAGTGGGAGGGGTGCTGGCCATTGGAACATTACTGGACTTTGGGTTCTCATTGTCATTTGCTTTGGCTGACCAAAGAAACTTAGGACAATACCTGGCTTTTTCGAGGTGGCGACAAAACCATTTTCTGACTAAGAATACAGAAGAAACTATGTCATGACAGCAGGGCCCGCGCTGCCGATCGCCATTTTCGCCAAATGCGAAAATTCTGAACAAGTGGCGAATTTTTTCTTTAACTGGCGAAAATCAGTGGCGAAAGTTTTTTTTTTCGGCGATTTCTGCAGTTTTTGTATCAACTCATGAGATAAGTGGAGAAAGGGTGAAGCAGGGAACAAGCTACAGGGTGATGTGGGCGAAGAAAAAAATCGCCTTCAATGGTTAAACTTCGCCTCGTCAAGCTTGCAGAGCGAAAAAACTTTGCCTTCAAAAATTCCCGAGCTGGCTATATTCATGAAATATTGGCAATCTAAGACAAAGGGTGACACCAGTTAACCTTTATCAATTTTGTCAGCTTAGACAAGACTGCAAAGTGTTATGATCCTTATCTGTTACTAACTCGCTAAATCTACCCCTTTATCCCACGAAACCCTGTCTTTTTTTCCACAGGTAAAGCGTCTGCTTATTTGTTTAAATGACGTCAGACGATCAGTACTGTTTCTCAACACAGGAATAGTTGTAAAATAAAGCAGAATTACCTCTTCTTACAGCTGAAGATATTTTTTATAAATATTTCTGAATAAATTACAATGATGGATGGTAAACCAAAGGATTAAAAAATCTTGAAAAAAATCATTTGCCTTCCTCACATCCGCAACTCAAGCAAAATCTACAGTGCAGTGTTCTATTTTTAGAATTCTATTTTTAGAATACTGTACACCTTTTCCTCCTTATCAGCTAGTATATTGACTATGTAGATCATACCTCTGTGAACCTTGTTAAGTTTAATTCTTTTAAATTTTACCAAGTCCTAGTTATGTTTTTGACTCAAGATTGTGGTTGGTCCTCATTACAGCCGTGAAGTAGTTTTTTTTTTTCTCATCACTGTCGACATTATTTGTAATCTGATGAGAAATGTCAGGTTTTGAAGTTAAGTGTGACTCTGCATCAATGGGGTCATAAATTACAAGGCAATCAAAACCCAGTGGTCAGATGTTCTTTTGAGTCAACAAGTAGATAAAATCCTTTCTCATTTTTTTTTCTTTGATAAGCAAATTATAGCCAAAAGTGATAGTTAGTTTCAACTGGCCCGCCCGGGTGGCTCAGTGGTGAGCGTGTGTCGGACTCATGACCTGGTGGTTGCGAGTTCGATACCCGGTTGAGGCGAACTTTCTTTCCAGTGTATTTTCGCCTCTCACCTCTGTTGAAGCATGTGAGAAAAGTAGTCGGCTTTGGAAAGAAAGTTGTGTTAGTACTGGTGTGAGAAAGCCAGGAAACACATGTGCGTCACCGACCGCCATGATATGACCTTAGCTGTTAAAGTGGCGTTAAACCCCAATACAACCAACCAACCATAGAATCAACTGTTTTTCACTCATGGTAGGCATACAGAAATTCTTTCATAACATACTTTAATTTCTCCTGTTAAGTTCATGGAAGAAATACTGACTACCTGCAGCACAAGTCTGCTTCTAGATTCAAACAGAATTTAACTTCATAATCATTATGTGTTTTTACTATGTTTTTTTTGTGTGTTTTAGGAACCCACACAATGCCAACTTTAAAACGACCTCAATAAAGGAGACTTATGAAAACACTGTAAGAAAAGTAGAAAATGCTGTTAACCAGCATTGTCTCCTTTTCAAACAATGTTTTCTACCCTATCACAGACAACTTCCACTATTTTGGCAACATTTGAATTGGTGTCTGTATATGCTTAGGGTTTGGATGTGTTTAAAATTGTGTCATGTGGTAAAGGATTAAATCCCCATCATGATAAAAGACTTTATGTAATTTTCATCATTCATGTTTTCATGTTTGTACAATTAAATTAAAATTTGAAGAAACATAAAAACCTTGTTCTCTGTGTCTGATACCTGAACAGAATAAAGGGGGATAAATAGTGGTAAAAAGGAAAGTAGTGAAAAAGTAGAAAGAAATGGCTCATAAATTAAAGAAAAGTGGCGAAAGAAATGGCTCATAAATTAGGAAAAGTGGCGAAAAAAATGGCTCATAAATAAAAAAAGTGGCGAATATTTTTTTAAATTGGCGAAAATAGTGGCGAAAGAAAAAAAAAAGCCAGAGCAGGCCCTGTGACAGTAAAGTACACAATAAATACTTGGCTTATGTTTTCCGTCTGGTTCCAATCAAATTTTATAGTGCATGTACGCATCTTTGGCGCCCGTAAAAAACAATGAATTGTAATAGTTACACGGCTTATTCAGCAAATTTTGATTTGCGACAGAAATCACTTTGTACCAATTTCCTATACGACATATTGAATTTCTTAGTGGGAAAATTGCAAATACGTGGCCTTGGCAGAACACTGGTTCATGTAATTAGTTATCTGCAAAAGCTCTCAATTTGGCATGGCTATTACTGTGTTGTTTGTTGAATGGTTCATTCAGTGAAGAATCACTTTTGAAATTAGTGAAATTATAAAAATGTGAATGTACACTGTATGATGTATCTGCCAAACTTAGTCTTAAGCACTTAAACATGTTAATATTGCCCTAGGATAAAATGCAAGAGTTAGACTGCTTCATAGACAAAAAAAACAGATAAATACAGTTGAAACATTTAGCCTACTTTCATTTGAGTTTCAGTAATAATTTCGACTTTGAACCGTTATTATGTGGATACCCCACCCGCCGGTCCTAACTCCTGTGTTTCTTACACAATGCCAGATTGAACTAAATAACGAGAGAAACACTTACTTTGAGCTAAAGGGTGGTCTGTCAAACTCATGCTCTAAAATTTCAATCAAATCGTATATCTTATTAAAATCCTCTGTATAGCGCTTATGCTATCTGACTTTCAACTACGGAAAACATTTGTTTCCGGTCCAAGGGAATAGTGTTGACTAAACTTTGCATTGAAGTACATGTATGATTATTGGACTTGTCCTGAACTCGGATAAGATCAGTCAATCCAGGGATCGTATATAAGATCCCTGGTCAATCTAATCTCTGTGTTCAAGTGGCAAATAATCTGTCCCGTTACCTCTTTACCAAGCATTTGAACTTCGAAAGCATGCATCTATCACAAGCCTCTGTACATTACTCTTGTAATTTGTAGCGAGCTTGTACACGAGTTGTTGGCTTTTTTGTTTTAGACACACACAATGTAATCTAATATATCTATATAGAATTCATCAAACACCTTTGATTTTTGATAAATAAACTCTTTGCCAAATGACAAAGGATAGTCCAATTTAAAGGCATTAACAGATGCCAAATTTGGTTCAGATGTTAAGATTTGTAATTGAAAGAAGAGATTTAGGGAAAAGTTGATCTAGAACATGCTGGTTACAAGCAATTTCCCCATTTTTCAAAATGTTTTCAAAAAGCCTGCGTTTCCAGAGTTGTTAAAGCTACACATTGTTTGTAAAATTGTAAAAAAAAAACCATGAAAAAATCTGAACAAGATGAATATTCTAAGTTTTGTTGCCATGGCAACCAGAGTCCCCCCCCCCCCGACCCCCTGCACTTCCTTCATGAATTTGAATTCTGCAAGGAGGACCTAAATAGGGATATTTCTGTCAAGTTTAGTTAAAATTGAATAAATGGTTCAAAATTAGATATTGATGAAAGAGGGCATGCATAGCACACACACACACAAGGACAGATAGGTCTACACAAAACAAGCACTTACAAGTCTGGCAAGTACAGAAAACAAAAGGGCGATACTGCCCTATATTACTTACCTAATTGCAACTGAGCAGAAATGGTAGGGTTACACATTTTGACAAAGTGGGTTCCTCTGTTCTTGTTTGAGCAATTTTAGTGCAGTCACTCAACAAACATTTACCCGATGTCAATTTAAAATTCTTCCACTGCTCTAGAGAGAAGCAAGTCATTTACAGATTTTTTTTTTTTATTCCCTTTTTAGCTGATTTCAGTAAAGCTGAAAGGTTAAATATACACTGCTTTAATTCTTTACCTTACGACAAAATTTTAGACTGATTCAATTTCAAAACATTTGCAGATGCCAAATTCAATGTGGCTAAGACAATTGGTTTTATTCCTGAGGTTAGAAAACATTGTGAGAAAAGCAGAAAATGCTGGTAACCAGCATTTTCTCCTTTTTCCACATTGTTTTTAAGAATATAATTTTCCAGGGTCATTAAAACTGGGGATTGTGTGGTAAAGCATTTAAGGATTTTCTACCTTGGCTCCAATAACCATCTTGTCCTGTAAACGGAACAGACTGAGTATTTTAATGCAGATTTAACAAAGACCAAGACTGATCACAAAAAGCTCCCCCATTATGTACTTTATGCTCAGGTAAGCTGAAAAAAAACATGCTAGCATCTCTCTGGAAAGGTGGCTCACTCAGAGAATTAACTCATTAGCAGTGTGCAAAATTTCACACTGACCCATGTTGATAGCATTTGCCAACAAGAGTTTAACCCTTTACCCCACAATGACGCCTTTTAACGCCCCTGAAGAAGAGGCCTTTTGAAAACATTGTGGGAAAAGGAGAAAATGCTGGTAACCAGCATTTTCTCCTTTTCCCACAAAGTTTTCTACCCTATCAAAGAAAAGTTGCGTCATTTGAGCCACTATGAAATTGTCGTCTGCAAATGCTTTCAATTTGGATAGGTCTTAAATTTTGCCGTGTGGTAAAGGGTTAAAAATGGCTCAAATGATTGCATTTTGAACATCATCATCATCATCATTTATTTTTTTATCATCCAGGTCTTTAATTATTCCTTTTGCAGGGGTTGGGCCCTTGCTGTCCTGTTGAGATTGTAGTCCTTCTTTCCATGCTTGATGGTCCTGTGGAATGATGCCAATCAAACCATAAGATTCACGATTTTGTTTCACTAAATCATCCCATAACAACCTTGGTTCTGCCTGGATCACGATATCCTCTAAACTCCAGGGTGCAGACCTCTGATATCCACCCTGCGCTGCACTCCACGTGGCCTAGCCATCTCAGCCTAATGGACTGGAGAATGTTTAAGAAATAATCTTCTTTCTATCGTGGTTTATCGTTCAATAAACCACGCTTGTGAGTTATGAGGCACAATAAATAATCCACAAGGGCGATAGCCCGAGTGGTTTATTCATTGCGCCTCGTAAGTCACAACGTGGTTTATTGAACGATAAACCATGATAGAAAGAAGATTATTTCGATTCTAACATTACCAATTCTTAATACAAGGAAAGCAAGTTCATTGTTAGAGTAAAAACGCGGATGCAGAATAAATTCCATTGAATAACTTACTTACTTTATACAGAATGACGTCACTCTATATGGAATGACGCAGATTTTACCACGATTTCGTTGCACTGTGTTTATAGAGCCAATTTCACGTGTCATGTTGGAATAGTTATTATACTTTGAATGTTAAGCTGTGACAAAAAAGACTTCAGAATTTTTTTGAAACAGCAGAAAATACTGCTCGTAAGTATTTTCGCTTTTTTCTTTTTTATGCTTTTATTTTCAATCTCCTTGAGGATCACAAAAATCCAGAATTGCTCGGTACAGGGCTGTACAGTGAATTGTGGGGCTATTCTGGGTCAAAAGATCAAGATTAGACAGCAAGGTCTGTGCAGTCATGATCATATTTTGACTGTTTGTTTTACACGTCTGCAGAAGCAACTCGAACTTGGTTAGGCACTCTGAGGTCAAAGCTTATCAATTTGTACACAAGGATGTTACTTTGGTCACACATCATGTCCTGGTTGCTTGAACCATTTAACACACAATCCCAACATTTAAAGACCCTCAGGAGAACGCCTCTTGAAAACATTGTGTAACAATGAAATATGGTCACCAACCTGCCAATCGATGCCAAAATGAGCGCTTTATAAAATCAAAAATTTAATTTGCAAAGATCAAGAGGCAATCATCCCATGGATCATTCTGAAAATTTTGAAAAGGAACAACAGGCTATAATGATGTGCAGCCTTGTCGTTTGCTATTTCGGCTACAATACAAACAACTGTTAACGTTGGAGGGGTGCGATAGTATTCATTTCTGTTTTAAATGCTTGAATCCAAGAAAAAGTTTAAAACGTGCTTTGTGAACGTGTACCGCTGACATGAGATACACGCAGAGGCAGTAGAAAAGTTTGCATTATAATAATGACCGACAATGGGACATACGCAAAGAGTTTGATCAGCGCTACATTACACAATGGATTAATAAATGCTATATAGTTTTTTCCTCCTCTCTGAAAGACTCAGCTCAAAAAGCATCTGATGGTAATCAAATCAACTTTTGACTTAGTCGTATTAAAGTGGATTAGCACATCTGCCATTTCAAAGGGTGTGTCGGTAAACTGTTAATTGATAGGAAGAGTGTTTGATTGCAAACCATTTTAATTGACAGCACGTAAGATAACCCTTTTCCCTTAACTTGAAATTGTATTTTTCCTAAACTTACACCTCTCTGTTGAATCAGACAATCTATAACTATTTCGAAATGCTTGTAATTCAGTGTAATTTATTATTGAGTATGATGTTGAGAGGACTTAACTAGCCTTACGAAAACAATAAATATCTTTAATTCTGTCATTTTGTAGTGAAACAGAGGTTTGTTGAGGTGTTTCATTCTTTCACACTGAAGTTCAACACTTTGCTGAAACAAGTAGATCTACTGCATTGTAGGTAGCCCCTGAAATTCGTACTTCTGTACATATCCTTGTGTGAATTAGTTCAAGCATCTCTAAATTTCTTTACCGTGAATTTATCATTGGTAGAAACATACGATAAAAATCTTTCTACGGAATTTCATTGAGAAGAAAAGTCATGACAGAACGATTGAAGTAGCCTATCTGCTATATACGGTATATGTATTTACTGTGGTTGTTTGGGAGCTCTTGGTTACAGTAACCAAGGAAGTTGGTTTATCCACAGGCCTTTGAAGCTCTATTGGTCTGTCACGGAACATTAAAATTTTCTTTGGTCAATCATCAAACACTTATAGCACATTGGTGCATCGCCTGTATATCATGGAATATACTCAAATTTTCATTAACACCGTGTCTATATATAGAACATTGGCGACTCCCTATATATCGTATATAGTAAGACAAGGTGAGCAACGAAATCGAAAGAAAATTGACCCCGTCCACTTTCAGAGATAATATTAAACAGAAAATGGAAAAATAAACCAAATTACCGATGCAGATGGGTTCACAAATGATTTTTCTTCTGTACCCTGACTCTCAAAAATTCCAAACGTCTCTTGCCATAGCAATAGCTCTCATCTCAAAAAAATTAAAAAGCTTCCATATTTTCCGGATTGCCATGAGCTGACGTCACACAATTCATTATGACGCAGCGAATTATAACTCACGTGAATTTGCTATCAAAAGACGTGCCAAAGTTTTTGACCAATGAACAGTAAAAACCCATTTGAAATATGCGAAATGGGAGATGAAAATCGTGAGACCGGATAAAATGAAGATAAACTATATCAGATGAAATGTTAATTTAATAAATTTCATCAATACACCAACAAAAAAAATTTTTGATCTATGTTTGAAAATGAAAATTTAATTATTATTCACCTCAGGATTATAAATCGTGTGACGTCAGTGCATGGCAATCCCAAAAATGTGGAAGCTTTTGAAATCTTTTTAGATGAGAGCTATTGCTTGATGGCAAGAGCCGCTTGGAACCTTCTAAGGTCAGGGCACAAAAGAAAAATCATTAATGAACCCATGTGCACCGGTAACTAGGTTCATTTATCCGTTTTCATTTAAATATTATTTCTGAAAGGGGACGGGGGTCAAATTTTCTTCGATTTTGTTGCACACCTTGTCTTACTATATACGAAACTGAGGGAATCCCCAATGTGCTACTTATAGTAACAGTGTCAGATAATGAAAATTTTGTTATCCCTTGATTGACCAATGGAGTTTCAGAGGCCTATGGTTTATCTCATCACCACGAATCCATGTAGATCATGTTTTGGCAAGTTGTTCTGTAGGTAGGATCTGTGTACACATGTAATTTGGAATATTTAAAGAAACTGAACTTTGAAATTTGTGAAAAAGATTCTGTAAACACTGGAGTCTTTTTGTAGTTTTTTTTTGCCCCATCACCTGACGTTGATTTAGGGACTAAGAAAACTTGCACAGTTTTACTGAAGAACACATTAAAGTATCTTTGACCAACCTGAGCCCAGGTATCTCAGTCAGTAGAGTAGGATACTTCAGAACAGGGGGTCACTGGTTTGATCCCTGGTTAGGCCAATTTCTTTCTAAAGATTAATGATAATCATTGCCACAGGATTCCTTCCTCTCCAACCACTAAACAATGTTATGACAACAGTTACGTGATAAAGCAGCTAGAGGTTTGGAAGAATATTGTGAGGAGTACTGGTAAAAGAAACTCCAGAATGCATGGATAGGTGCAATGGCTGCTGCGATATACCTGAAATAATTTTGAAAATGGCGCTGAATGCATACAATCATTCAAATAATCAATCGTTGACCAGAATATCAAATGAAAAATCAAGTTATTAGAAATATTAAGATTATTTCCTTGACACTTTTAAAAACCCCTCATATTTTAGCAACTTACACCATCAACAAAGTTTTATTTCAGTACTTTAAAGAAGCTTCATTATGTCTAGTCAGACATAATGATGAAGCCAACATGTTAACACTAGAAACATTAACAGCAAAAGAAGGCAGTGCTAGTTTTGATCCCTTTTAATTTGCTTAAATAAAACACTTCTTTCTTTCAACATCAAACATTCTGTCCTGTTATACCCTTTAACCCATGACTAAAATTTGAAAAATATATCCGTAACAAAACAATCATGACTTATTATCTCCCTTTAACCCTTTACCCAACAAAAAGTTCCGAGTTTTAACAACCCACAGAAATAGGCCTTTTGAAAACATTGTTGGAAAACAAGAAAATGTTGGTTACCAGCATTTTCTTCTTTTCCTATGTCTTCTACCGTTCCAAAAGATCAAATTTCAATTTTTGAGTCACAGTTATTTTGTTGTTTGCAAATGCTAACTATTTGGGCAAGCCTTATATTGTGATTTGGTAAAAAGTTAAATCTTTACTACTTGACAACAATGTAGACTTGTCTAAATTCAAAGCATTTGCAGACAACAATTTAACTGAGGCTCAAATATTGGAATTGGTCTTTCAAAGGATAGAAAACGCGCGAAAAGGAGAAAATGCTGGTTACCAGCAATTTTTCACTTCGGCACAATGTTTCAAAAGCCTACTTTCTCTGGGACATTAAAACTTTGGATTGCGTAGTAAAGGGTAAAACAAATTTATTTCTACATCAATTGTGAAACAAATTCTTACATCATATATTAATCACTCTCGAATGTCGCTTTCCAGAAACCTTAACCAGTACTTGAGTTGTGATATGGGTAGCTCCAATACTTGATCCCTTAATCTTTACTGCACAGCTTATGAAAACATGGGTCAAACAAGATGCAAGCACATGTAATCTCTCTGTTCCAACCATTCTTTTTTTTCCTTAATAATTTAAAGTAAAAGGTCCTTTTCCTTTTCACCATACATTTCTGTTTTCAGTTACTTTGACTGACTGATGTTGAAAGAGAGCCTGCAAGTCATAAATAAACTCTTTTTCCATTTGACAAAATTAAAGTCTAGCCCAAATTTAAAGTATAAATAGCTGGCGACAAAAAGTTAACTGTGGCTGACATGATAGATATCATCTTTGAAAAAGTAAAGAAAAAATAGAGGAAGGAGAAAATGCTGATTACCATCATTGTCTCCTTTTCCCATCGGGTTTTCGAAAACCTACTTCCTCTGGGTTTTTAGAATTTCTTTGTTTAGTAAAAGCCTAAAATATAACAACACGAGACTGGTTCAGTAAAAGACTGAAACAGAAAAGCACAAGACTAGGCTATCTGTTTGCAACAGAAGACAGTTGGTCCCGTATTTTAGACAGTCCATCTAACATTGTATCTAAGGTCTCTTTTGACAGTTCAACATTCACGTTAGAAACATCTGGAACTTGATCAACTCTGCTTGGATTCTCCTGTACCTGAAACGAGCACAGTATTTATACTCTTTCATTAACTTTTTACCAAACGATTAAAAAAAGGTGACAGTATATGAAAACACTGAGAGAAAAGGAGAAATTGCTGGTTACCAGCATTTTCTCATGCATCCCAGAATCTTTGCTACTCTTAAAATACAACTTCCATCTTTAAGCCCTATTTCAGTTGTCTGCAAGTTTTTCAAATTGAGCTGGTCAAAAATTTTGTCATCAGGCATAGAGTAAATGGAAAATTTAATCATTTTAATTGTCTTTTTTGCAACTATTTGCAGAAAACAAACTGAATGTGGCTAAGTTGGTATGATCTGCTTTTTAGACTGGTAGCCTTTCACTACACAATCCCGAGTTTTATCGCCTTGAAGAAGAGGGCTTTTGAAAACATTGTAGGAAAAGAAGGTAATGCTGGTAACCAGCATTTTCTCCATTTCCAACGATAATTTCTTTCTTGGGGAAAAAAAAAGAATTCAATTTTTGTGTTACATTTATCTTCTGCAAAAGTTTTCAATTTGGACAAGTCCACAATTTTCTCGTTTGATAAAGGGATAGATAAAACCATAGGAAAAGGAAGAAATAATGGATACCATCACATCCTAGAATGTTTTCAAAAGTCTTTTTCGTACAACAAAGGACCACTTGGCAATGAGTAAGATGAAATAACATCATATAATATGGCAGTAGCCCTAAAACCATGATGGAAACTTAATTCATTTTCAGGGGAAATAAATGCTATACCCACTATCTTTTCCTAGATGAAAGAACAACAGATACCACACATATATTACATGCAAAAGTATCATGTATATTTTGCCACATCATCATTTTCAATAAGCAGTTGTTTCAGTGTATTTTCTAATCCTTTACCAGACAACAAAATTTTAGACATTTGCATAATGAAGGCTTTAGCGGAGGAAACAATGAAATTTTAGACTTGTCAAAATCGACAGCATTTACAGGCAATAACATAAATTTGATTCCAAAATTAAAAATTTGTTTCTGAAAAGGTAGAAAGGTCATCTGCATTTTCTCCTTTTCTCACAATGTTTCAAAAGTTCTCTTCTTTAGTGCTGTTAAAAGTCGGGGTTGTAAAGGGTTAAAGGATAGAAGCAAAATGCTTTTTTTCTTTTCCCACAATGTATTAAAAAGCCTTCTTCTTCAGGATCATTAAAACAGGCAAGTTTGGAATATGGTTATAGGGAAAATAGATCTGAGAAGTCTTAAATGATGCAATCAACAACAAAATTTGATACCTTCATCTGTAAAATACATGTTGGTACAGACATCCTAGCTATGGAATCAGAGGACGTTTTGATGTCAACTCTCCAGTCAAAATCTATCATCTGAGGTAATGACACTGCAAAAAAAAGGGGGGGATCTAGTTTTCTTTTATACCACTAATGTTATTTGTCAAAATATATTTACAGGAGCTGAAAAAACAAGATAAGAATTTTTCTTTTTTTTTTTTTAAATCAAATTTCCCATTGTTTTGTGATCGTTACTTATTTATGACACAGAAATGTAGACTAAGTTTTATACAATCCCGTGTTTTAAGAATTTCGAACAAAAAAAATTGACAAGATAATAGGAAAAGGAGAAATGCTGTATCACCATTTTCTCCTTTTCCAACAAATTTTGCACCTTTTTAAGGATAAATTCCATCATTAGTGCTATTTTCATACAGTCCTATGCAGAAACTTAATATATTGACAAGTCTTAACCCTTAGTAGGCTACTTGGGGCTCTGTTGCAGACAGTGTACATCAAGATCAGACTGCATAAAATTTGTAGTCTTATCATTGATCTACATTGCCCAATACCGCATTTTTTTTTCTGGTAAAATCTACATTAAAATCGCAATAATTAGGTTTTTAGCATCTATAGCAGTTTAAGGATTCAATTTTCCCAACAGGGATACTATTTAACACTTCACCAGATGCCATAACTTCACACCTGTCCTGTCAATTTCAAATGAGTCATGCCTTGTGAAAAGGGTGCTTAATGCATCTGTGAAAAGTTTCGACCCAGGTCAGCCTGCACAGTCTGTGCAAGATGACCTGGGCCAAAACTTTTCGCTGTTGGTCACCTTTCTGTATGTCCAAGGACCAGTCTACCTCTTGATAAAGTCGGTTGTTAAAAAAAGTGGCTGTTATGAATCCGTAAGTATCTAATTTATTGCTTGGTAGCATAGATCACGGAGATGCATTAAGCTCCCTTTTGCTGGAGCATGGCTCAAATACATTTGCATGCTATACATTGTGGCACAAATGATGCGAGTTGTCTCAGAAATGCTTGAAAACAGTGTGGAAAAAAGGGGCATTGCTGATAAGAATCCTCTTCTCCTTTTTCCACCTTTTTTTTTTCAAAAGTCTTCTTCCTTTGGGTCTTAAACTCAATTACTTGTTTGGTAAAGGATTAAAAACATATATTTTTCATTGTTTATGTATTTGCAGTGTGCTTGTTGAGTACCTGAAATATTAACTAGACTTTTTCCCAAAAATGTAAACAGAGTTGGATTTTTCAAGGCTAGATATTCATCAAAGCCAACTCAAAAAAACATATAACACAATGAAGATCTAAGATCAGACTGCATATTCTGTGTGGTCTTTTCTTGATCAACATTGACCTCAAATGTAAGCATAGTTGTACTTGGCTCTTCAGCTCTTTTCCACATGATAAAAAAATAGGAATTATCCACAGTAACCCTTCAATAAACAATCCTATGTTTAAACAACCCCGTAGATGATGACGATTTCTGAAAACATTGCTGGAAAAAGAGAAAATGCTGGTAAACAGCATTTTCTCTTTTTCCAACAATGTTTTCCATCCTCTCAGAGACAAAACTCAACATTCAAGCTACACGTAGCTTGTCTTCTGCAACTGCTTTAAATTAAAAAGAGTATTAAACTTTATCCTCTGGTTAATCCCTTACCACACGGCAAAATTTAAGACCTATCCAAATTGAAAGCATTTGCAGACGACAATTTCATAGTGGCTCAAATGACGCAACTTTTCTTTGATGGGGTAGAAAACTTGGTGGGAAAAGGAGAAAATGCTGGTTACCAGCATTTTCTCCTTTTCTCACAATGTTTTCAAAAGGCCTCTTCTTCAGGGGCGTTAAAAGGCGTCATTGTGTGGTAAAGGGTTAAGGCATTTGCACAGAACAAATATGGCTCAAATGAAAGGATTTGTCTTTGAAAGAGAGAGAACATTGTCTGAAAAGGACAAAATGCTTGTTTAAAACCAGCATTTTCTTCTTTTCTCACAATTGCTTTGTAAAGATCATGGTATACAATTGAAGTAAACCTCAAACCTTGGTTGTTTACGGCCTGTGCTCTCCATGAAGAGAAATTCTCAATGATAATCTTTGCCAACATGTCTCTCAAGTTTTTGTGAAAATCACCTAAGATAACAAAAAAAAAAAAAAAAAATGACATGAAAATCAGTAATTTGCATTTGTATATATACATTTACATGTTTTCATACCATAATGATAACATCATGGAAACATAAATTACTGCTCTTGGCAAGCAACTGCCAGATTTTGCCAGTGTCTATCCTAGAAACTGAAAATGAGGGGGGGTTTCCCCCCTCCATCTCAAGGGAGATTTTCAAAAAAATATGCAGGACAATTTTCAAACAGATAGAAAACATATATCTCATTTAGCAGACATTAATTCCTTTTCAAGACTATACAGTAGACTTTTTGTCAAAAGACAGTGTCAGGAATATCCTTCCTTAGAAATTAAACTTGTTTTGAAAAACAGTTAAGAGTTACACAGTTATACAATAATTCTAATAAAATTCATTACAATAGCAGTAGTCTAAGATCAGGTAAAGTGGGCTGTTTTGGACCAGATTGTTTTGGAAGTGGCCATTTTAACCAACTTCCTGTCAAGAGAGGTTACTGTAATGGACATAATTTGTTGCAAAACAGTTTCTGCAATGATGCTTTTTTATTCAAAACAGCGTATTTTCTGTGTGGCAAGGGTTAATTCTTTGTTTTGAGACTTTTTCATTGTTTATTCTTTATGCGGGACTGTCATGCACTGGTTCTGAATTTATGCGGAATTTGAAAAAAATTAGCGCAAATCCCACAATCAAGCATCCTAGACACTGTTTCTACTAAAGTTCTCATGTAGGGAAAAGATATTTCTCTTTCTCTGAACAGTGGTTCATTAATCTTGTCTTTCCTACACCCCCCCCCCCCTTTTTTAGTCAATATGTAACCCTCAAGTAACATATATGTGAAGTTCTCTCACTGATAAGTATTTCTGGTTTCAAACATTTCTAAACATTGTTGGAGCTTTAGATGTACAACAACACAGATCTAAGATCAGACCTACACTGTCAGACTTTAGATCTAAATTCTCAGCAAAAGCATCTTAACCCTTTACCGCATGATTGGGAGTTTCACCGACCCTGATGAACAAAGCTTTTGAAAACATTTTGGGAAAAGGAGAAAATGCAGGTAACCAGCATTTTCTCCTTTTACCTCAATGTTTTCTATTCTATCACAGGCAAATCTAACCATTTGAATGAAGTTTAATTTGTCATCTCCAAATACTCTCAATTTGGACCAGTCTAAAATTTTGTTGTTTGGTAAAGAAATAACCCCTTACCGCACGATAGGAAGTTTCACCGACCCTGATGAGCAATGCTTTTGAAAACATTGTGGGAAAAGGAGAAAATGCTGGAAACCAGCATTTTCTCCTTTTCCCACAATGTTTTCTCCACTATCAATATATAGCAAAGCCCACCATTTGAACCACCTTTATTTTATTGTCTGCAACTGCTTTGGATTTGAACAAGTCTACAATTTTGTCCTTTACTACAGAGTTAATTTAGACAATGCATTTCCCTACCAATTATATTCATTTGTAATTTTTTGAGGTCTGAAAAAACACTTCTGTTGCCACTGGAGAAGGTTTTGGGTAAGGTAGTGAATGTTAGATCCAAGACCAGACTGCATAATTATATGATGCACAGTAAGCTACGCTGTTGGTGAACAAGATAGAATGAAAGATTATTTCGTCCAAGATTCATCAGAATACATACTTGGAAATAGCTGAATGATATCTGCAGGTTGACTGGTCCCTTGAAATACTGCACTTTTCAATAAACTTCCTAGTGATAGCATCAGCTGAAAAAATAGAACAAATAACAAGTTGTCTTTGTACCTATTTATGCAACCTAACTCTTTACCAATCGACAAAATTTTCTGCCCTTTCAGACAATAATCCCATCACTTTAAGACACACTTGTCACTTTGGAACTTATGAATTTGGTTGATCATAGTTTCTTTTATTAATACAAATTAGGTGTGGACAACGGATTTCGTTATCAAAGCACTCTGTTGAGTTATTAACCCTTTCTGCACAATCCCAAGTTTAAGAATCCTGAGGTAAAAAGCTTTTGGAAACATTGTGGGAAAAGGAGAAAATGCTGGTAACCAGCATTTTCTCCTTTTCCCACAATGTTTCTTGTGCTGTCTTAGACACACCAAATCTTTTGAATGACATTTAATCCTTCCCCAAATGGAAGTTTCTAGGCTCTTCCAAACTGAAAGCATCTGCAGACAAAAAATTCCAAATAGATATAAATGAACTTAACGACGTTTCATAGGGTTGTCAGTGCGCAACATTTTTGCGCATGTCTCTTCACTTCTCTGTTTTCTAGCGCGTAACTTTGTCTGATTGTAGTACTATTATTGGACTACTGATTTTTGCTGCAAGACGTGGAGAAAGTAGTGGTAGATACATTTTTTTTTAAAGATCAGTTTATGAAGGTGTAAATCATTCCTAAACAGTGAAAACGGAACATGTACATTTGTCGGACATTACTTATCCAGATAGTAAGTTTAGTGTGGTAAAAAGAGAAAATTACAAGTATTTTCTCATTTTCAACGTTTACTAACCCTCTTTCCTGGGTATTGATAGAAATCAGGATCGTTTGATTCATTTTGCTATAAGGTTCGTAAGTAATCTATGCCTTTGAGTAATTCTGGACAGTTCTACTTGTATTGTTCTTCCATTCTCCCATCTATTAAAATATACCACATGTATTTGGTATTAACCCTTTCCTAAATGAATTAAATTGGAACTTCAAAATTGAAAGAAGCTGCAGACGACAAATTAAACAAGGTTTAAATGAGATTAAAAGAACCGTTTGCGCAGAAAAGGTTGTGGGGAAAGGAACAATTGCTTGTAATGAACAATTACCCCTTTTACCAAAATGTTTTCCAAAGCCGTCCCATACCAATGTTAAATCGAGACTGTATCAAGGAAAGGGTTGACAGAGTACAATCTTTATTGTGAAAAAAACATGATTTAGTGCTAGAAATAATACATCTTCCTAAGTAATTTGAAATCTTGGGTGTTTTGTGTCACTTTCTGTGGGAGGTAAATGAGTTCGAATATTGGGAAAAGTAGCCTGGCAACCTATCTTTTTTTTTGCATTTTTTGATAAAGGATATAATCATGTATATTTCTGAGAAAAATGAGAAAAATCTTTGCGCTAGATTTTTTTGAGGGTCAAATAATGTCCTGATTTTCTGTGATAAAATAACCAATTTTGTGGGCTAAGGGTTTTACTGAAACATAGATAGCGTATCATTAATTTGAAATATCTGTTAATTTCTCTTCAAAGTCAGAGGATCCATTGTTTCACTATGAATTTAAAACACAGAGAACATGATTTGACTGAAATTACTGATTTTAATCACAAAATTCTGACGTATGCTGCAAGAATTGGGTTTTGTGTAATTTGAAAAAAGGGTTATGTTTTTCGTGGGCTCAGAACTTTTTGGTTCATCAGGCAATGCCTGATTATCTCTTCGCATATTGAAAGAACATACTTTGAAGTGTTTCTGTGTCAAAATTTACGGAATTCTCTGCGCTAGAAATAACTCACTGAAACGCCTTTAAGTTTCCTGTTAGGGAGGAAAACAATCTGGGAAAAGGAGAAACTGCTGGTTGACAGTATTTTCTCCTTTTCCCATAATCTTTTAAAAATCCCTCTTCCACAAAGTTGTTAAAACTCAGCTTTGCGTGGTAAAGTTGTTGTCTGCAAAGGCTTTCAATAAAGACTTGTCTAAAAACTGTTGTCTGGTAAGGAATTAGGTCAACTGCTGTGACATTCTGTTGAATGATTGAATGTTGTTTTAGACCACTTTCAACATCAGACTTTCAGTCATATCATGGTGACAGCTCACATATTCATGTATTTCCTCGATCCCACCAGTGCAAGGCTAGGGCTCTGAAGTGTCTTGCCAAAGGACACTCCCATGAAAAACCAAGCGGACTCAGTGAGGCTCTAACCTTGGGCCCACGGGTTACGAGTCCTAAACTTTACCACCAAGCCACAAGGACCTAATGAAATTTTGTTTCCGAGCAGATCTTCTTCAAATTCATTGTGGCAAAATCAGAATTTTCCTTTGGAATCCTGTACAGCCATATTTACAGGCACAGTGTTCTGCCAAGGCCGCGTATTTGCGATTTTCTCGCTAAAAAATTCAAAATGTCGCAGAAAGAATCGGTAAAGGGTGATTCCTGTCGCATATCAAAAATCGCAGAATAAGCTGCGTAACTATTACAATTTAGTGTTTTTCATGGGCACCGAAGGTGCGCATATGCAAAATGAAATTTGATTGGACGCAGACCGAAAATAACATCCAAGTATTGATCGTGTACTTTACTGTCATGACATAGTTTCTTCTGCAATCTCAGTCGGAAAATGGTTTCGTCGCCACGGCGAAAAAGCCAGGTATTATCCTAAGCTTCTATGGTCAGCCAAAGCATACCAACAATCAGAGCTCAAAGTCCGATAATGTTCTGATGCCCCCCTCCAACTCAATCAACATCTTCGGAAGATAGTAAAAAATACGTGCACGACAGTTCTTAGTATTTGAAAGAATAGTCTTTGTTGGAATATGATCGCGACCGCAACTTTATGGGTTGTAAAATGTGTTTAAAAGAACCAAAAAGTACACATTTACTGAAAAAAAAAAAATGTAACTTCAGAAGTACTACTCTTATGTACGACGTGCAGAGAACGTTTATCAGATCAGCCGTCATGGCCGAGTCTTTTCAGGGGGATTTTAAGAAAACTGTACGGTAGGGAAAGTCTCGTTGAGAAATAATCAGCCATGTTAGTTGCATTTAAATCCACATTTTGGCTTGTGAAAGAGAACATAGCAATGAACAAGTATGGGTGTTGGGAAACTAATTTCAATTTCTTATTTTTAAACCATTTTAATGCATACTAAATTTTGTCCCCAATTTTTTAAAAATGTCTCAAACTTTTCTGGATGAGTGAGACTTTGTCTCTACTTTTTAAAATCCTTGGCAGAACACTGCAGGCACATTTAGACAGGTGAACAATCTCTTACTTAGGTAAAAATTGTGGCAAATATTAAAATTTTCTTGCAGCAAGAAATTTTCTTCTTTTGCCTTCATGAAAAGCGTCCATGTCTTTTATTTAGCAAATGATGACTGATACTTAGTTACCGATCTAGCCTCTTTTTCAGAGATGCTGTATGTAGAGGACACTTTCTGCAGGACACTGTCTGGGATAATACGTCTGCTGCTGTATAAATATGCCATTTGGCAAGTTTGGTACACTGCATCTTTTGAAGGTGCCTGAAATGATGGCGATTCAGAGAAATTAATTGCCAATATTAGCACGCTAATACAGGGCTGTACTTCAAGCTTGTATAACTCTTTACCAAACAACAAAATTTTGGACATGACCAAACTGAAATCATTTGCAGACAAGAAATCATTTGCAGACAAGAAATCAAATGTAACTGAAATGATGACATCTGTCTCTGGTAGGGTAAAAGAACATAGTGGAATAGGGAGAAAATGCTTGTTACCAGCACTTTCTCCCTTTTCCCAAAATGTCTTCGAAACTCTTCTTCAGGGTCATTAAAACTAAGGAAAAAGGTCTCATTTTCTAAATGTGAAAGAAAACTTTTGCAAAAAACAATTAAACAACAATTTCTCCTTAAATGACAACAATGTTGTTTTGTCAAAATATTCATCCATTTTGTTGATTACCCATATTTTTACAAAGATTTTCAAAGATGTGAGGCTTGCAACAATGTTTAACTCTTTACCATGCAATCCTAACTTTTAACAACTCTAATGAAGAGGCCTTTTGAAACACTTGTGGTAACGAGCATTTTCTCCTTTTCTGACAATGTGTTCTACCCTATCAAAGACAAGCTCCGTCGTTTGAGTCACATTTAAATTCTTGTCTGAAAATGCTTTCACTTTTGACAAATCTAAAATTTTGTCGTTTGGTACAGGGTTACCAAAACAAACAATTTGCAAACAACAAATTAAGGTAGCTTTGATGATGATTTCTGTCTTTGATAGGGTAGAAAACAATGTGGAAACTAGAGGCGCTTGAGCGCCTGTATCGCTCCACAGGCCTGATATTTCTATAATGGCGAAAGGAAGTTTTTAACAATTATCATTCAATCCTGCATTTTAGCTCACTGAAGAAACAATTTGGTAGACAACCACCATAGGAACTTACCTGCAAAACAACAATGAAATCCAATGAATAGTTTTAGAGAAGAAATTTTTCAAAGATTTTACTTTATACCATAAAAGGAAAATGAGTCTCCCATAAAAGCCATGTTTTTTGACAGATCTTTTTTTTTTTAAGGAATTCTGTAAACCTGTATCTAAGGAACATTCCTGCAAAATAATAATGCTATCCAAATAGCGGTTTGGGAGGAGAAGATTTTTAAAGGTTTTTTACTTTGGTTGCCATGGCAACCAGAATTCTTCATGGAACACAATTATTTGAAGGAATTTGAAAGAGGACCACCAAAGGAACATTCCTGTGAAATTTGGTAAAAATCCAGTCAATAGTTTCTGAGAAGTTTTTTAAAGAAAAAGTTTACGGACGCACGCACGGACGAACGGACGGACGGACGGACGCACACAACGCCATGACAATAGCTCGCTAGCTCACTGAAGAAACAATTTGGTAGACAACCACCATAGGAACTTACCTGCAAAACAACAATGAAATCCAATGAATAGTTTTAGAGAAGAAATTTTTCAAAGATTTTACTTTATACCATAAAAGGAAAATGAGTCTCCCATAAAAGCCATGTTTTTTGACAGATCTTTTTTTTTTTAAGGAATTCTGTAAACCTGTATCTAAGGAACATTCCTGCAAAATAATAATGCTATCCAAATAGCAGTTTGGGAGGAGAAGATTTTTAAAGGTTTTTTACTTTGGTTGCCATGGCAACCAGAATTCTTCATGGAACACAATTATTTGAAGGAATTTGAAAGAGGACCACCAAAGGAACATTCCTGTGAAATTTGGTAAAAATCCAGTCAATAGTTTCTGAGGAGAAGTTTTTTAAAGAAAAAGTTTACGGACGCACGCACGAACGAATGGACGGACGGACGGACACAACGCCATGACAATAGCTCTCTGGCCTTTGGCCAGTGGAGCTAAAAAGGAGAAAATGCTGGTTAGCAGCATTTTCTTCTTTTCTCACAATGTCTTCAAAAGCCTTCTTCTTCTGGGTTGTTGAAACTCTGTATTTTGTGATAAAACTTTTGGAGTTGTCCAAAATGAAAGCATAATGCAGATGTCAAATTAAGGTCTACAGCCCCCGACTCTCATATTCAAAGATGGAAGCTGCCCAGATTGTCCGAAAAGCCTTTACGAAAATGTCAATGTTACACAATATTTACCGATGAGTTAGTGAGTCTACGTCCACTAACTCTCATATTAAAAGACGGAAGCTGCCGAGATTGGCTGAATAGCCTTTACGCAAATGTTGATGTTTACCGTTACGGGCCGTAGACCTTAAATGTCACTCAAATGACAGTTTTTGTTTCTGAAAGGATAGAAAACATTGTGGAAAAGGGAGAAAATGATGATTACTAGTAATTTCTCCTTTTACCATGGTGTCTTCTATAAGAATCATCTTCAGGGTCGTTTAACCCTTTACCACACAAAGCTGACTTTTAACGACCCTGAGACAGAAAGCTTTTGAAAATATTGTGGGAAAAGGAGAAAATACTGGTAAACAGCATTTTCTCCTTTTCCCTTATCTGCCCTATCAAAGACAAATTTTGTCATTTGGGCTACCTTCAATTTTTCGTCTTCACAGGCTTTCAATCTGGACCAGTCTAAAATGTCGTCTGGTAAAGAGTTAAATACAGGACTGACTGGTATAAGGTTGATAACAAGCCTCTCTAACATATATATGTACAACATAATAAACTTATCAATATTCATGACAAGATGTATCCTAAGAGGGGAGAACAGACTCAACAGACTCCTTTTCACTCTATAAATAAGACCCAACATGTCCCAGATAAGTGCAATTTTACCGTTACCTATGTCCAGAAAGCCTCAGCAAAGAAGACAATGTTTATTAAAGAAAACACTGCATGTTTAGTGCAGTCTGATCTTGATCTATGCTGCCTGTCTACAGAGGCAACCTAACTCTCTACCAAATGACAAAATTTTAGACCTGTCCAAATTCAAAGCATTTGCAGACGACAGAATAAATGTGATTCAAAAACCAAAAGTTCTCTTCTGAAGTGTAGAAAACATTGTGGGAAAAGGAGAAAATGCTGGTTACCGGCATTTTCTCCTTTTCACACAATGTTTTCAAAACCCTTCTTCCTTAGAGTCCTTAAAACTTGGGATGTTGTGGTAAAGGGTTCAGAAATGTAAAGGGTTAAATGCTATTAACCATGCATGACATTTTTAGCCTGTGACTGATAGCACTACAGGTATCCTTTTCCCTACTGTTCTCCATTTTTACAAACTGCACACAGAATTTCCATCGCTGGGAATGATCGAACAGGTACAAGGTTGAACAGTTTTACCCCTTTACCACACAATCCTGTGTTTTAACAATTTTGACAAAAAAAAAATTTGAATACAGAGAAAATGCTGGTAACCAGCATTTTCTCCTTTCCCCCAAATGTTTTCTACCCTATCAAAGACAGGTATCATGATCTAAGCTACATTCATTTTGTCTTCTCCAAATGCTTTCAATTTGTTAACCCTTTACCACACAATCCCGACTTTTAACGACCCTGAGAAAGAGGCCTTTAGAAAACATTGTGGGAAAAGGAGAAAATGCTGGTAACCAGCATTTTCTCCTTTTCCAGCAATGTTTTCTGTCCTTTTACAGATAGATCTCACCATATGAGCCATGTCTAATTTGTCTTCTGCAAATGCTTCAATTTGGATATGTATAAAATTTTGTCGTGTGGTAAAGGGTTAAAGTCTAAAGTTTCGTCCTTTGGAAAAAAGTGTGGAAGGAAAATTTCATTATTTGAGCCACTCTTGATTTGTCGTCTACTTATGCTTCGAATGTGGACAAGTCTAAAATTTTGTTGTGAGGTAAAGATTTAACCCTTTATCAAACAATCCTGTACTATTATAATCCTGAGAATGAAGGCTTTTGAAACACTGCCAGAAAAGGAGAAAACAGTTTCCACACTTCGTAGACAAATCTGCTGATCTCTTGAACGATATTCTACATTTTATTTATCATCTGCAGAATGCTCTCAACTCTTCACCAAATGACAAAATTGTAGACAAGTCAAAATTCAAAGCATTTGCAGACAACAAAATAAATGTGACTAAAAATTGAAAATTTGTTTTGGGAAGGATAAAAAACACAATCAGTATAAGAGAAACTGTTAGTTACTAGCATTTTCTCCTTTTCCCATTATGTTTCCAAGACTTTTTCTAGGGGTTGTTAAGAGTTGAGATTGTGTGGTCAGGGGTTTATTTTTCGCAAGTCTACAGTTTTGTGCTATAGGAAAGAGTTTGTAACTCTATTTTCCACAAATTAGTAGTAAACAGGACATAAAGTACAACAATTATTTTCCCTAAATCTGAAACAATAGACAAAATACTGAAAACATTTATAGACATGAGTAAAATGATTGATTGTATGCTTATTTCAGTTATATCTGGCAGCAAGTGCACCCATCCACAATATTCTTCCCAAGTCACTGGCTGCTATTCCACATGACCAGCAGTGAGAGGACTGAAACCTGTCAAAATGACTATCATAATTGATTGAGAAGAAATTGGCCAAGCTGGGGATCCAAACCAGCAACTCCCCGTTCTCAAGTACTTTATGTTACCAACTGCACTACCAGGACTCAGCAAATTAATAAAATGAGCTCAGATCATAGGATCTGTCTTTGAAAGGGTAGAAAATATTGTGAGAAAAGAAGCATCATTTACTGATCTTTCAAAGAAAAACGTGATCATTTGAGATACATCTTAACCCTAAATTTTAACGAACCTGAGTAAGAAGTCCTTTTGAAAACACTGTGGGAAAAGAAGAAAATGCTGGTAACAAGCATTTTCTTCTTTTCCCACAATGTTTTCTACCCTATCAATGACAAATTCCATCATTTGAGACACATCTAAATTGTCGTCTATAAATGACTTCATATTGGACAAGTCTAATCTTTTGATATGTCGTAAGGAGTTAATATGTTGCCTGAGAAAGCTTTCAAAATATTAAAATCTAAGAAAAGTCTAAAATTGTGACATTTCATGGCGAGTTAACTCTTTACCAAACGACAAAATTTTAGACTTGTCCAAATTGAAAGCATTTGCAGACGACAAAATAAACGTGACTCAAAAAATGAAACTTGACTTTAGAAGAGTAGAAAACATTGTGGGAAAAGGAGAAAATGCTGGTTACCAGCATTTTCTCCTTTTTCCACAATGTTTTCAGAAGGCTTCTTCCTCTGGGTCGTAAAAACCAGGGATTATTTGGTAAAGGGCTAATCAATGCAGATTGTTAACATTTTACAAGCATATTTTGAAAGTAGTGTGCTCTGCTTTGTTTAGTGTAGTAATTAGTCGATTCATCCACTTGCTGAATAAGCAAAAGTAATTTGATCCTTTAACACACAATCCCGAGTTTTGAACAACCCAAGAAAGCATTTCATAAACCATTATAGGAAAGGGAGAAAATGCTACTCACCTACATTTTCTCCTTTTCCCACAATGTTTTCTATCCTTTCATAGACAAATTCTTGTCATTTGCATCACATTAAAATTTTATTAGTCATCTAAAAAGTATTTCACTCTCCACCAGTCGATAATTTTGTTGTTTGGTAAAAGGTTAACTCATCACAGTTGAATTAATTCATTCCTGAATATGCTGATTTTAGAACAGCACTTACATAAAACCACAAACAAAAAGTTGAAACAAACAAAATACAACTAGACCCAAATAGAAGACTCTCCTGAGTACCATAGCAGTAAATCAAGGGGGATCCCAGATTTGAATCCCAACAGCTTGGCAAATTTCCTTCATAGGATGAAAGATAGGAATTGCAACAGGATTCATTCTTCTTCAACTGCTGATCATTATTTGACAATGGTAATGCGGGAAAGCAGCCAGCGACTTGTGAAGAATATTGCGTGGTAAAAGTACTGGTAAAAGAAAACTCCAGGAAAGCACAGAAAGGTGCACTGCCAGCCACAATGTAACTTAAATAATGTTTGTACACAGTTCTTTGGGAGTAAAAACCCTTGAAATCAAGGGATAAAGGGTGTTTCTGTCTGGTCAGTTTCCAATAACCCTTTGTGATGTAATATTCTATTTACCTTGGCTATTCACTAAACCCTTTGATAACTGAACAAATGTGATATTTCACTGAGGAAAATGGCAGGATTTAGCCCTTTATCAGACAATGCTATGTTTTAGCTACCCCCAGGAAGAAGGCCTGGTAATCAGTACTTTCTCCTTTTCACACAATGTTTTCTACTTTTTCAAATTTTAGTCAAGTTTATTTTGTCATCTGCAAACGCTTTCAATTTGGACAAGTCTTAACATTTTGTCAATTGATAAAAAGTTAACCCTTTAACAGATTTGTCAAAATTCTAAGCATTACCACACAATCCCTACTTTTGAAGACCCCGAGAAAGAAGCCTTTGGAAAACATTGTGGGAAAAGGAGAAAATGCTGGTAACCACAATGTTTTCTACCCTATCCAAGACAAATTCCATCATTTGAACTACATTTAGATTGTCGTCTGCAAATACTTTCAATTTGGACAAGTCTTTTTATGTTACGTTGTAAAGAGTTAATGACTTGTGTAGTAAAGAGATAACTGCCCTTCTTATTTAACTGCCCTTCTTATTTAACTGAGGGTTATTAGATTATATTGCAAAAGGTTTGCCTTTGCCACTTTGCTACAGGTAAAAGACAGATAAGCTAACTTTCCCGCCAAAATTAAGATTGTTTTATCAAAGAGGGCTGTCCAACCCTAAACCTTTACCAAACAATCTGAACTTTTAATGACCCAGGGAAAACAGGCCTTTGAAAGCATTGTAGAATATGGAGAAAATGCTGGTAACCAGCATTTTCTTCTTTTTCTGACAATGTTTTCTACCCTATCACAGATAAATCCCATTTTTTATTTAAAGCAATATTTGTCGTCTCCAACTGCTTTCAATCAGAGCCGAGCAAAGATTTTGTCGCTGGTAGAGAGTTAAAATGATTTGATCTTTAAAACTCTTTGAAAACGTTACGGATCTACTATATCTGAAAAGCCATTGCAACAAAACTACCATTTCATAAGATTTAAAATTCCTTCATAATGGTTAGTGGCATGATATTTATAAATCAGTAACTTGCCTTGCCTGTTTTGAGGATAATTAAAAGGAAGACAACAAATATTTTTAAGCTGTCCAGGAATACCAAACAATGCTTTACAAATATCAGTAATAATTCATAGAGGTACATGTAATTAAAAGACATAAAAGTATCAGGAGCATTCAAAATTTAACCCTTCACCATTCCAATCTCAAGTTTTGATAATCCTACAGAAAGAAAGCTTTTACAAAAAAAAAAAGGTATACTAGCACTTTCTTCTTTTCACAGTGTTGTATGACAGACTTAAACCATTATCTTCCACGAGGTAGCATTTTTCAAATACATGCCTGTCTGATTTGGGCATTCTGGGTACAGAACCCAACTACTTTTCAAAATGGCAACTATTACTTTGAATTTCAAAACAAAGTAAATGTTTACTCAATAAAACGCTACCTGGTATGATTCATTTGGCCATGGTTAGCTTGCATGAAACCTAGGTACCAGTCATTTATAAGCACAGCCCCTATAAGCTTGAGAAACAGCCACAATATAAGACCAACGTGTTTGGGACCTATTTTTGTTGTCAAAATCTGTTGCACAAACCCAGTTTTCCCCATGTCTATATTTAGAAACTGTGCACAAAGATTTTAAGTAAACAATGGTTGTTTTTAAAATAATTTTTCCTGTGTAAAATTATCATATTTATCCAGTACAGGATAGTGATCCATCATATCAGACAGGTCTAATCTTCAAGAGTTTGACATGCGCATACGACACTTAAACTCATTATTATCTATCAAAAATTTATCACATAGAAAAATTCTAAGTAGTGAGTGTTATCTTTTCAGCTTTGTTGCCTTCAATAAATTTATTTGGAAAAAAATGTACATGTATAAATATACAATCTTTTCCACTCATTTTACTTTCAGACAACTCTTTCTGTCTAGCAGAGATTAGTTTAACAAGTTCTCCTTTTGCCTTTACTATACAATCCAGAATTTTGATGACACTGACAAAGAAAGCTTTGAAAACATTGCGGGAAAAGGAGAAAATGCTGGTTAAGGGCATTTTCTATCTTTTTCCACAATGTTTTCTACCCTTCTAAATTCAAAATTTCAATTTTTGAGCCACATTTATCTTGTCACCTGCAAACGAATTTCACTGAAGACAAGTCTATCATTTTGTCATTTTGAACAGAGTTAAAACAGTATTGTTTTCATATGTATTGAAGTACATGTATAAAACCTTATTTTTCCCCTTAAAGGATGGCAATCAAAACCCATCAATTTCTTTGGCTATGCTTTATAAATTATTGAAATTGCACATTAAGCCTTAACCACACAATCCCAGGTTTTAACAACCCTGAGTTAGATAGCATTTGATAACATTATGGAAAAAGGAGAAAATGCTGGAAACCAGCATTTTCTCCTTTTCCCACAATATTTTCTACTTTTTCTAAGAGAAATCCCATTATGTGAGCAGTATTCACTTAAGTGTCTTTAAATGTTTTCAATGTGGACTGGTCTAAAATTTTGTTGTGTGGTTAGTTTTATTTTCATCAAGAAGACAGTTTATAAAGTGTTATCCTTATTTGACTATTAATAAATTCACACCTGAAAGATAATAAAGAAGTTCCCTCAATAATTCTTTCAACAATATTTCCGTAGTTGTTCTAATTTCTTTGGCAGTAAAACTGTAATGTTAAATTGTGTCTTGGTAATTCTTCGTAAGTCTTTAGTTTACCTAGGCAAGCATGAATAAATATATATATATATTTTTTTTTTAAATGGATCGGTAAAGGAAAGCAACATATGTTTGAATAAGGCAGTAGTAAGATTGGATGGCATCTAAATGTGTCAAAATATCACCCCTGAATTAATGATTGCCTAAACCAGTATTTTCCCCTTTTCTACACAATGCATTCTACCCTTTCAAAGACAAACCCATAACTCCATCCTTTATGCCTCATTAATTTGTAATATTATGTCATCTGAAAAAAAAGAAAACTTTTGACATGGACAAGTCTTAAATTTTGTTGTCTGGTGGAGATTGGTTACCACTGTGCTCATTTCGACTAACACTACATGTTCACAATTCACTAAGTCTCCTTAGTATTTCTTTCTCATTTTTGAGTTTCAGGTTATGTTAACCTTTTACTAAACAAACCTGTACTATAACAACCTTAAGACTACAGCTATTTGAACACATTAAGGGGAAAGAAAACATTCTGATAAACAACTTTTTCTCCTTTAACCACAATCTTTTCTAAACTCTCTCAAATACCTGCAAACTCGCATCATTCCATCATTTAAGCCAAACTCATTATGTTGTCCACAAATACTTCCTTTGGAAAAATTCTACAATTTTCTCATCTTGCAAAGTTAAAAGACCATTCATTAACTAGACCTGAGATCTGAACAAAATCTTTCCTGTGACACAAAGTGTCCTGCAATCCCGATGAAACGGAGGTCTGCAATTCATTAATTTCTAGAATAAGTTGTCCTGAATTACGCTATATAAAGACTTTGGGGCATTTGTTCAAAACTTTGTGTAAAGCCCTCTTTTCTTACTTCAAAGCGGAAAAATTGGTTCGAAATCATTGAGGGACGAATAATTCCTTGAATTATCTCAGTGTGGGTGTTCCCTGCAAGATTTCTTATGTGAAAAATAGATATCACTTCAAATACACATTATAAAAGGTATTTTACAAAAACCTCTGCTTATACGCTCAAAAATAATGATCCAAGAATCGATTTTATCTAATCAAAGTGAAAATTCCTCACTTTTAATAAATTGTTTATATCTGTAAAGTTGCAGGTTGCCATTTTTCTCATCACATGATCCTTACAACGCCCTCTGTACCGGGACCTCGTTATCAAAGCCAATAAGAATCGAGTTACCTTCACGTGACGTAGGAAATTAGTCAGCGTATCGGCGGGAAGTTCAGTCGTCTGCCTAGCTCTCCATCGCAAGTGAGTACGCACGCTGTTGAACAAAAATCACCTTTAACCCACAAAAATGCCATCTGAAAAGTAAGTAATGCTAACAGAAATTTCTTAAACACCAAGTTTCACACTTTGAAATGAGTAATGTATCAGCGTTAGTTGAAAAAACTTAGATTTTCCGTTGTAGAAGTGATCGTTTCTTTGTTTTCCTGGATCTCGTGGAAATCTGGGTCATTCACATAATGAGGATATTTTTACCGATCAGGCTAAAGAACTATCGACTTCATGTCGTCAGTTAACAACATGTTATATTCTAGCTCGTATGATAGTGTGTTTTACTGCCTCCTTTAAAACAGATCTTTTGTGTAAGAAATAAGTGACATGGGTCATCTCGGTGCAAGAGCAGACGACGCGCGTTTTTTTATCGGCTACCTGTTCAAATAAACCATTTGTGTTTCATTAACAGGGAGGAAGTTAAAACCACCGAGGAAACAACAGAAACACCAGAAATCAAGACAAAGACCGTTGAAGATGTAAAGCGAGCGGTGGAAGAGGCGGAAAAGGTAGCCTACAAGTTTTGTGTTCAATGTTTCTGGTGATCATTTTCTCTGGCTCTTTGTTGTTTGTGCTATTTTTAGCAACACTAGATGCCGCTCTGTCTATCGGTTTCGGCGAAAAGGAAGGTGTTGAGAGTTCGTGAAACTTTGGGATTTATTGACTTGTGGTTATATACCGTGATAAATAGCAGTGTGTAGTTTGGGGTTTTCCAGTATTTTTTCATCCTGTTTACCTGTTTCTTGAAATCTTCTATAGGCGGTTGCCTCTTAGACTTCACGTGTTGTTTCTGTGTCCAATTTGATACTGACTCTACAACACAGCAGATTTCAGACTAATTCAAAGCATTTGGCAGATGACAAATGTAGCTGAAATGATTGGATTCGTTTCCAAAAGGTTTGAAAACATTGTGAGAAAAGGAGAAAATGCTGGTAACCAGCATTTTATCCTTTTCCCACAATGTTTTCAAGTCTAATTTACCACTCCTTAAAACTTGGGATTGTGTGGTAATGGGTAAATATGTCTATACTTAAGAAAGTGATGTACAATTGTTCCTTCACAAAAGGGGGGGGTGGCCACCTAAATGATGCGAGCAGACTATTAACTAACCCTTATAAGGTGCCTTTCACAACTAGAGTTGCTTTATGGCCATTGTAGATCAAGATCAGACTGCACAAAACATTAGGCTGATGTTTGATCTACAATGTCGTCTTAGCTTCTACAGTCAACACTGCACATAGAAGCAACCATCATATAGCAATTTGTAGACTGAATTTGTCACTTGGGTTTAGTCAGGGCTCAAAGGGTATGAGAATATATTGAGGTTCCAGGGAGGCTTAAATGCTGAACAAACCTGCACTAAACCAATGCATTTTGATGACTATCTCAATAGGGGCTTGCTGAAAAAAAGTTAGTATCACATAAATGATGAAGCGAAGAGTGGGCTGCTTGTTGTGAGCTTAGTTGGAAATACAAGTTCACAGTGAAATGACATATTGAAATTGAGTTCATCAACTAATACCATGCTTTGTGACAAATTTCTTAATGAAATCATAGTAATTGTTTAGTTTGCTTGTTGGACTTATTTCCTGTAAGTAGAGTGGTAGTTTCATTTTACCCTTTACCACACAATCCAAAATTTTAACGAATCTGAGATAAAAGGCTTTTAGAAACATGGAAAAAGAAAATGCTGGTTAGCAGCATTTTGTCCTTTTCCTACAGTGTTTTCCACCATTCAAAGGCAATTTCATTTGAGTCACTTTTGATTTGTCTGCAAATGCTTCTTAAATGGATGGGTCTACATTTTTGTCGTTTGGTAAAGAGTTGACTCTTATCTATGACAAATTTTCAGACTGGTCTAAGTTGAAAGCATGCAGACAATGAATTAAGGAAGCTCAGATAATTTGATTAAAAAGTAATGTGTGAAGTGGAGAAAATGCTGAATATTAGCACTTCTTTTTCTTTCACAATGTTTTCAAAGGTCTGTCCCTACTGTCAATAAAAAGGTATTACTTGGTAAAGAGTTAAATAGACAAGTGACATACCAGAGTACAGTTGAAGCATTGCAGCATGAAAATGCCTTGAGTAGTTGTGAAAACAATTTTGTTTAAACTGCCTACGACATAATGAAAAGCCCTATTTTTCAGGATGAAAGATTAAGTACACATGGAGTTTTCAATTGGCTTTTGTATGTGATTAATAAAATTTTAATGGCTTCTCAGGAGCTTGAAGATTTGCATGGACCATACACATGTATAACGGATTTCTAGTCAAGAATATGCGAAATGACACTAACAATTAATTTTTTACTGGAATACAGTTTAAAATGGTTCAACACACCATGTTAAGAAAAAGATGCAGGTTTAGTCGGAATGTATATCCGTGTTTTATTAAAATGTATATCATTGTTGTAGGCAAAGGAGGTAGAGTCAGAGGAAACTCCAGAGCAAGAAGAAGAAGAAGAAGATAAAAAAGAAGAAACTAAAGAAACAACTAAAGAACCAAATGGCACAAGTCAAGAGACAGAAGAAAATGTAAATCAGAATGCCTCAGGTAAAAAGCTGATGTTTTTGGTTTCATTGTTCTTTAATTCAGTTTCTTGTTTCAGTTTGTAAAATAAAGATGTTCATTTTTAATCTCCGAGATACATGGTATATTCAGACCACCAAAAAACCCATTTCCCCCTACATTTTTTGGTATTCTAATTATATTGAATTTTGTCAGGAATTTGTGTAAGTTAGAATGTAGATACGGAAGGAGTGTAACCTTCTCAGTGCCACATGTTCAAGAAGAGGTAAAGTAAACCCAATATGCATGATCAGTCAAGAATAAAAACCTCTGTAAGAGCAATATCAAGGTTGATCTTGTCTAGAATGTCTCCTCAAAGTGGACAGTGTCGATCTAAAAATCTGACTGCAAATAATGTGCAGTGTGAACTGAATCTGCAAAAGCAACAACAGAAGGAAAATATGCTTTAAAGGTTGAATTGAGATTCCTACATGTAGGGTCAAAATCCACTTCTAACTACCTTGTGTCTATAAAAGCAGGTCTTACTGATTTTCTCTTACCTTTTTTTGTTTATCAGAATCTGAAAAGCGATCTCGAGAAGAAGAAGAGGAAGCAGAAGACAAAGAAGAAGCTAGTCCGACAAAAAAGACTAAAACAGAAGAAACAGCTGAGGAGGAAAAAGAAGAGGAAAAAAGTGATGATGCTTGAGACATAATTATAAATTATTGACTATGTTGTACTGTTTTTACAAGTTATCATCTCATTTTTATTGAAATTTGGTTTCATTATCCATTACTTGCGGATCAAGCGTGGAAAGATTTCATCATGTTGTATGTTTTAATTAGTATATTTGTGGAATAAATGTGGTCACAACAGCGTTAGCCGTGTATGTTGTAAATTGTGATTTTTGTTTAAGCTTTATCTTTGCTAAGTTTAAGATAACTTTCAAGCCGATAGTATAAACCTGAATAATGATACTTCAAACTTATTTTTCGGAGAAAAAATTTGCGTTATCACGCAGGGTAGTTCCAAGATCAGACTGCACATTCCGTGCAGTCTGATCTTGATCTACACTGTCTGCAAATGGTCTGTAAGTCGCAGCCTAAGGGATCAATATGTCATACAATGTTTTCAACCTAATTACAGTCACTTGGAAACAGATTTTTTTAAATCTTTTTCAAGGCTAAAAGCCAAAGAGCATTGTGCAGAAACAGCCAGCAGTGATCGAACCAGATATGTCTGGATTTGAATTCATCGCATTTACCGCTGAACGGGGGATAACGTAGCAATAGTATCGTTTCCAAACAAGTTCGTGTGATGTGACTTAAAACTGTAAGTTAAGTTGACTGAAAACAACTTTGTTGAACAAAATTACAAGTGCAGATGATCATTATGAATAAAAGGATTCATGCTGCTTAAAATTGTAAACATCAGGTAAAAATGAAATGTTTGATATAAACAACTTCTTTTTCCTCAAAGTGGCATTTCGAAAATAAGTTTCTTGAAGGTAATTTGAGATCCCTTTACCAAAAAAACCCCCGAGTTTAACAGCGCCCAGGAAGGAAGGCATATGAATGTAGAGTGGAAACGCGGAAAAAATGCGGGTAACCCTTTCTAAGGCAATCCCATCTTTCGAGCCATAGGTACTTCGGTGTCCGTAAATTTTTTATTTCGACCAGTCCAAAACTTCGTCGTCTGCTAGAGTTTAATAACGGGAGCGCCAGTCTCATAGATAGTTTTTACAAACAGGTAACTGTTTCCATGACAATATCATGTCACTTGATTATTTACCCGCCGAGATCTTGTTAAGCTATAACCTGTAGAACACCAAAGTATCATGGACAAAAAGACGCCGTTGGAATGAGCATCTCATTGTTGCACAATGTATTCATTGAAGTTGGATTGTATGCTTTGTACAATCTGATCTTGGTCTACAGTCCCAAAGTATAACTGAAAACGTCCATGGAATTGTACGGGCCTACGAAAGAGCCAACATTGTGATAGTTTTGCTGTTCCATATGCCGTTTCAACCAATGCTTTTCTTGATGCGTTTGCAAGTAGTTCAGCGATGACAAGTTGCGCCTGTCGCTATGACTCATCAATCAGCAAGACATGCTGGGGTTCGAGTTGACATCCCCTCAAGTCTCTGTTATTGGGGAAGATTGCCATTTTGTCGATGCCGTATCGCTAGTTTGGAATAGCGACTTTACCATCTACCCGCCGAGCAGCGAGTTGCTATGACGCAAAAATGTGGCTATTTTACTAACAATGTCGTGATTTGTCGACATTATAGGAAAAGGAGAGAGCAGTGGTAACCAGCATTTACTCTCTTTGATACAATGTTTTCTACCCACCTGATAACATCCCATCATCTGACCTAAACTTGTTTTGTCGTCTGCAAATGCTTTACATTAAGTCTAAAATTTTGTCGTCTGGTTAAACGGTTTTTGAAATTTACTACTAGTAAACTGAACCCCAGAAATAAATACTGACGACGGTTCATAAGTACCAAGTTGTCCCCGCGGGTCTTGCTATTGAATTTTAAACAGAACATAAAGCTAACAAAGATATTTAAAAAAAAAAAAACGCCAACATGGAGGGGCATAACGATACATGACGTGCACAGTCTTTTATTTTCTGCACATTATTAACCCTTATCCTGCTAAATAAATGAAAAACTTTCAAGTCGGTAGTAAAAACCCAATTTTTGCTAATTAAAAGATATCAAAGATCAGACTGTACGTTCTGTGCAGTCTGATGTTGATCTACACTGTCCGCAAAAAGGTCCTTGAGTCGCGCTTAAATGTAAGTTTTCAGTTTTACAGTGGTCTAATTATTGTCCAACTGATGTCTAAAACGAGTCCACTATTATTGATCGCTTACTCTTGTAGCTTGTTTGCCCATAATTCAGGGTCAATCGATAAAATAAAAACTGTTGCTATCTGTCAACATGGCATGGATTTGTATGAATTTACCAATCTCTCTGAATTGAATTCTATATTGTCCAAATTGTACAAGACTTCCAGTTGGATGATAAAGGGAAGGAAAAAAAAAGGGGGGGGTCAACAAGGTGTCTTGTATCCATTATCTCCCGCTAGATGGCATTCTAAAAATACACATCAATCTAATTTGGGCATTCTGGATACAGAACCGGACTACTTTTGAAAACGACAACCGTTACTTTGGATTTCAAAATGAAATAAACGTTTACTCAATAAAACGCTACCTGGTGCGATTCATTATAAGCCCTACTTTTCCCAGGTATACGGGGATGGGTGATGCGTCATAGCAGACAGGTCGAATCTTCGAAGAATATGACATGCGCAGACAACGGTCTTGTATCCGACATTCACTAGCTTCTCTTCAAGTAGGTATCGGACGACAAAATTTCAGACTCAAAAAAATGAAAGCGTTTACAGACGAAATCATTGAAAGAAGACTACAACACATTGTGGAAAAAGAAGAAAGTACTAGTTATCAGCATTTTCTCCTTTTCCTACGTAATCTTCCAAATTTTTCTGACCTAAGGTCATTCAAAAACTCGGGATTGTTGGGTAAAGGGTTAAACAAATTCGCAGACGATTTCAAACAAAAAATGGTAATCGAATGTAGATTTGGCATGAAGCAGCGTACGCTACAATAAGAAAAATACAACACTTTCTCGCGAATCACTCCTAGTAAAAACATTTGTGACTATCGTAGAAATTGCTGTTTCAAATAATGGTGTGATACAAGAAGCAAACTGACTTTGCCCTATAATCCCGAGTTTTAACGACCCTGAGGAAGAAGGCTTTTGAAAACATGGTGGGAAAAGGAGAAAATGCTGGTAACCAGCATTTTCTCCTTTTCCTACGTTTTCTACCCTAGCCGAGACAAATTCCGTCATTTGAGCTTCATTTAAATTTTCGTCTGTAAATGGTTTAAATTTGGATTGTCTACATTTTCGTCGTTAGGTATCGAAAGAGTAAAACCGATGAAGTGCCAAAAAAGTGGACAGCAATCATCTGAAGGAAAGGAGAAGGCTGTAATTGAACTATATGGAAAATATTGTGGAAAAAAGAGCAATTGCACGTAAAAAGCATTTGCTTGTTTTCTCCTAGTGATTTTTAACCCTATACCACACAATCCTGAGTTTTCATGACTCTGGAGAAGGCTTTTACCCAGCATTTCGTCTATTTCCGCCTTTATGTTGTACCCTATGAAGGACAGAATCATTATTTCAGCTACATTTACTTTGTCGTCTGCAAATGCTTTCAATTTGGTCTAGTCCAAATTTTTGTCTTTTGGTAAAAAGTTTAATCAGTATTGCACAGGGACGTCAGTCTTTGAATTTATGAAAGGCAATAAAATAGTAGAAAACATTGTGGGAAAAGGAGAAAATGCTGGTTTCCAGCATTTTCTCCTTTTACCACAATGCTTTCAAAAGCCTCGATTCTCGAAGTCGAATGTTAAACGCCGGCTTGCGTGATAAAGATTTACACGCCAAGCACAACTGGAGTTGTTTTTGCAGGTAATATTGATAGCAACTTTTTTTTTTCGCGGATAGTGTAGAATGTAGATCAAGATTAGACTGAACAGACCTTGCTGTGTACTCTCGGATCTGTTGAGTTCAGTTGGTAGCGTACAGGACTTGAGAACAGGTGGTTGCTGGTTCGATCCTCGGCTCGGCAAATTTCTTTCCGAGGATTGATGATAGTAAACTACGAGAGATTGATGATCTAATTGTGACAGGTTTCATTCCTCTCTCACCGCTGACCATTGGTTCGACGATGGTTATGTGGGAAAGCAGCCAGTGGCTTGGAAAGAATATTGTGCTGAGTACTGCTAAAAGAAACTCCAGGAAAGCATGGATAGGTGGACTGGACTCCGCGATATAACTGAAATAATCTTGAAAACGGCGTTAACAAGCAATCAACCAAGTAATCTTGGATCTAAACTTTCCGCCATTTTCAAGACGCCATGACAAAAATATCACTGGTATTCTTTCGCGGACAGTGAAGATGAAGATCGGACTGTACAGAATATTTATTATTAATTATTCACCTATACTGTCTGCTATCTAAGAAATTTTCTAGCAAATTTTTCATTGACATTGCTGCGTTTGGGTACTTTTCCTGATTTAACCTTTGCTACACAATCCCGGGTTTTAACGACCCCGAGGAAGAAAGCTTTAGAAAAAAAATGTGGGAAAAGGAGAAAATGCTGGTAACCAGCATTTTCTCCTATTCCCACAATGTTTTCTACCCTTTCATATCCAAAAAGAATAATTTCAGCCACATTTTAAATGTTGTCTGCAAATACTTTCAGTTTGGACGACTCTGAAAAAACAGCCTTTTGAAAACATGCTGGTAACCAGAATGTTCTCCTTTTTTACAACCTTTTCTACCCTTCTAAAAACAAATTTTTGAGTCAAAGTTATATTGCCGTCTGCAAATACTTTCAATTTGGGCGACTCCAAATTTTTGTCGCATGGTACAAAGTTAAACGTCAATTATGATTTATGTACTCGTAACGCCCTGAGGGTTAATATCGAATAACCAGCACGGCAGTCTGTTGATACCATTTCCAATATCTAACTCTGTAAGGAAGCGCTGATTTTCTCGCTGCTACACGATTCCAGTTCATCTGTAAGTAGGCACTCAGAAAAATAGGACGAAAAGCGATTATCGATATATATCTCTTCACCGTACGAGAATGTAGACGTGACCAAATTGAAAGCATTTGCTGACGACACTAGAAATGTTGCTCAATCAATGGACTTTGTCTATGAAAGGATAGAAAGTATTGTGGATTAAGGAAAAAATGCTGGTTACCAATGTTTTTAAAAGGCTTCTTCCTCAGGGTCGTCAAAAGTGTGGTTTGTATTGTAAAGGGATATCTAATGCTTATGTTTCATTGATTCTTTACTAGACGATGAAATACAGTATTCAGACTTGTCCAAATTCAAAGCATTTGCAGACGATCAAATTGATGAAGCTCAAAAAATTGTCCGTCTGTCATTGAAATGTAGCAAACATTATGGGAATAGGAGAAAATGCTGGTTACCAGCATTTTCTCCTTCCTCCACAATGTCTTTAGATGCCTCTTTCTTCGAGGTCGTTCAAACATGAAATTGTTTCGTAAAAAGTTAATTCTTACGTTCCATTAAGTCTTAACCAGACGACAAAATATAAACTTGTCCAAATTCAAAGCATTTGCAGAAGTAAAATAAAATGTACAAGTAGCTAAGATGATAAGATTTACCTTAAATAAGGGCAAAAAACATTATAGACAAATGAGAAAATGCCTGCTAGCGGCATTTTCTCCTTTATCCAAAATGTTTCAAAAAGCCTCAGGGCGTAAAAACTCGGGGTCGTTTGATAAAAGGTTAATTAACTCATCAATTCCTGAAATGAATTTGCAGCAGATTTAGAAAATATCTGAATCATGTCCTGTGAAAAAGGGGCTTGATGCACTCTTCAAAAAGCATCGGCCCAGGTTAACCCACGCAGGCTGACATGAGCCGAACCTTTTTACTTCAGGTCAATTTTCTGCGTGACCATGGACCATTCTACCTCAGAATTCAGTTGTTAGACAAAATGGATTTTTATGGATCCATAATTATGTGATAACTTGCTTGGTATAATGGATCACGGAGATGCATTAAGCCCCCTTTTGCCAGACCATGGCTCATACAGATTTTTATCAACATGAAATAAGGTTGAAACATCTCCGCTAGCCACAGGTGACGATCACTACGTTGCACCATTCCTTGGTTAGCGAGGATGTGAGGTCGAAAACGTTGTGGCAAAATGAAGATATTGATAGTATCACAAAAAAGGAGCAAATAGAGTATTTTTTGTGTAATAAAAAAAAAAAAAAAACACTGTTTCACTTGATTTTCAAAGAAAGTATTTCAGAGAATAAACGTTAATTTTTAGAATGATATTACAAATGCTAGGAAAAATATGACCATAAATTGATCATCCACGTGCCAATTGATATAAAGTAAAACACTCACATTCAGATATACCGTATGTATACCGGTATGTAAAATGTACCGGAAGGTTTGCAATATTAAGGGGGACTATTTTTAGCCCTAAACAAAAAACCCTTTGATTCACCACTTAACTAAACGAAAAATTTCAGACTCTTCAAAATTAAAAGTATCTGTAGACGATAAAACTGAAAGTGGTACAAATGAACTGAAGCTCTGTGACAAGCGGTAGAAAACGTATTGTGGGAAAAGTAGAAAATGCTGGTGACCAGCATTTTCTACTTTTCCAACAATGTTTTCAAAATGCTTCTATCCCAGGGATGTTAAAACTCGGAATATTTTAATAAAAAGTTGACTGTACTAGTTGACTGTTGCCATTTGAAAACATCAAACATTGTGGGGAAACAGGGAAGAAATTGCTAGTAACAAACAATCAGTTTTTTCCGTTTACCACAACCTTTCCGATCACTGCGGAAAAATTCACCTCATGTGCACTAATTTCGTTTCTGTGGTCTGACAATACTCTCCATTCCTATATATATAAAAAATTGTTTGTCGTTTTCAAAAGGAAAAAGAATTATTTTCTTGTGTGGAAACATTTCAAACGAGAGAGGGAGAGAAAGAGAGGAGAGAGAGAGAGAGAAAGAGCCTTTGGTCCCCCATCAAACTCATGGGTTAAGCCTAAAAGGGTAGAAACTCAACTGCATGTAAATTGTGGTTTATCGTATAAACAAAGAACAATCAACATTCACAACTAACTCAACTCCATAAGCAGTCTCATTGGCTAAAAACTTTGCTTCAACCAATCGCCGTGTTTTTTTTTTAATTTACAGCGTTATGTTTGTTAGGAATTGCTGGTTTTTAAAATATGGAAGATTTTTTCATGCTCTTATCGCTTCAGCCATACGAGTTCGATGAATTGCAATAAATCTTGTGCATATACGAGTCATGCTCTGTGAAAAGGGGGCTTAAAGCACCTGCAGAAAGTATCTACCCAGGTCAGCCTGCGCAGTCTGCACAGGCTGACCTTGCTCGAAACATTTTGCTATTGGTTAATTTTTTGCATGTTAAGGGACCAGTTTACCTGATGATTCAGTAGATTGTCAGACAAAATAGATTTTATAGATCTATAATTATGTGGTGACTTGTTTGGTATAATGCATCACAGAGATGCATTAAGCCCCCTTTTCACATAGCATATCTTATGTATCATTACTTTTCAATTTTACCTGCGGAAGATTTATCCTCCAAACATAAAGTACCTCTCTTTTCATGCTTCATCCAGAACCCAACTACTGGGTACTTTCATTTTAACATATCTGAAACCATGTAATGGCCAAGGTGTGCTCTGCGGAAGTTTGATTGTTTTATTGGTCTCACTGTCGTATTGATAAACAGCTCTTACCGTTCTGAAACAATCATCTTCTCCACCGACAGCAATAATTTTTGTTTCAAATGACACAAAAGCGAACCCCTTAGCCGGGGCACCCTCGATTTTACAAACCGGGTCTTTTAGAGCTTTTGATGTAGGTTCAAATTTATAGACGCAGCCATTATGCAAGAAGTAAATGTTGTCCTTGACAACAGTCATGGAAGTATTGGCGGCTTTACATTTAAGTGGCATACGCATATCTAAGTAAGCACTGGTTTTTGTTCTGGTGTCAAAAGATTGGACAATATTACAAGGAGCAGTCCCGGTTGTTCTGGTACATCCGCCCAGGAGGTAAATCACAGAGTGGAGTTTCACAGAGGAATGCTGGGAAACTGGACATGCAATTTCACCCCAAGAAGACCACGTGTGTCCCTCTAAGCTATATCGATGGACATCAGCAAGTTTCGGCTCGTCATCGGAAACACCACCAAGAACATAGAAATATCTTCCTACTTTACACATGGTATGTTGTTCTCTACCGGCTGGCATGTTAGCGAGATGGGTGCACTCTTCGGTTCCACGGTCGAATCGTACAAATCTTCTCTGGTTTCTAGGGCGGATGATCCCACCGCTTAGGTACAAGAGGCTACCGTCGGCACAGACTGAAAACCCATGACCGAGCTCTAAACTTGACAGGTTTTCTACTTTATACCACTTCTTCTCCCTGTAGTTAAAGAACGTCATGCGCGTTTTCCCATTTTGGTCTTCATCTAAAATCACAAGAACGTTTTCGTCATCGTTGTTTTCTAAAGGAACAACCACAGCATTGGAAACACGCTTGGGGCTTGGTTTTATCCAGAGTTTGTCACACGTGTTTATCCACATCCCTTGCGCTCTTTCCAAATTGTCACCTGACAGAGCCAGTTGATCACCGGCTTCATTTGCACAGGCGCAGAGAATGTCGTCGTTTTCCACATTTCTCGCTAAAGCCACAGCCCCGACTAAATTCTCTACATCTGTAACCTTTATATCATCATTAGAGGCTACCCATATCCACGCAGCTCGACACTTCAAGGTGCCAGAGCAGTTTAGAAAAGGGTCGCGCAGAAGTTCAATTACCGAGTTGACATTAAGTATCGATATGCAGTCTTTGTCGCATAATGAAGGAAAGTTTTGGAGCACCTTGGACTTGGCGATTTCTGCAATATCGTCTTTATCAAACATTCTAGCTATCTGCCATATTTCAAGACTGACACGTTCGGGTAATTCAGCTTGTAAAAAGTCCTCACAATCCCGTACGAGAGAGGTTATACCTAGATAGTTGGCTGCATAATATATATCTGCTACGTTTTCTACCTTGATAATCTTCTTTCCTCGGTAGATATACTCTAGAATTTCTGTCACTGTTGTCGAGTCAAACGGAAGGTCTACAAATCCAGACCGCGACTCCTGTAAATATAATCAAACAAGTTGATTTTAACTCCTTACCAAACGAGATTTTGGATCTTTCAACTTCGAAAGAACTTGCAGACGACAATTTTAATGTGGCTCAAATGAAGACAATTTATTTTGAAAGTGAAGAAAACATTGTGGGAAATGGAGAAAATGCTGGTAACCAGCATTTTCTCCTTTTCCCACGACGTTTTCAAAAAACTTTTTTCAGAGTCTTTAAAATTCGGAATTGTGTGATAAAGGGATAAACATGTCATTTTCAACCGTTATAGACGTATCAGGCTAACATTTAAAAATGAAACAAATTCAAAGCAGAAGACTTCCAAACACAAATCTAAAATGCATGAATACAAGTTGAAACATGGTGGAAAGAAGGAAAAAAAATGTTCTGAACTAGTAATTTCTCCTCATACCACAACGGTTTCAAAAGTTGACACCTGAAAGATGAACAAATCGTCTGCAAAAAGAAAAACTAATCAACCTGCCAAGACACATGCGCTGAGTGTGCAAATCGGTAGTCTACGAATCATTGAAGTGGCTTTATTCCTACGTAAACGTCAAATCTCATGCTACTTGAGAGTGTGGGTTCAAACCCCACGGATGGCCCTCAAACAATCACTGATAGTCTTTGGGATGAAGTGTTAAACCTCGGTCCTGTGTGACAGTGGTCTACACCGAGCACGTTTAAGAACCAGGCGTAACTAAAGGTGGGTTTCATCCTGTATCTTGCACTATTCCCCGTAACAAAACTGACAGTTTTCTTGGGGCGTCGCCCATTACGGCAACCGGTGGCGACGATAAGTAAACGAAAATCAATCAAAATCAAACACTTGTGTAATTGGAGTGGACGGTAAAAATCTCACAACTGAGGTTCGAATCCAGTGATGAGCGGGGTCAAGCTTCGACACTATCCGCATCATTTACATTTAGTTCAAGCACGGGTTAGGTTTCCGGGAGTAATTTGAGAGTAACGTTAACTGATGTCGGTTGCACATTGTCTGACATGTTTGTGAAGTAAATGCATGTAGGTGTAAACCGGCTTTAGCTGCTTTTGCGGGCTGTGTAATTCAAGACTAGACTGCACAGAATGTGCAGTGAGATCTTGGATCTACACTGTCCACTAATGTGTGATCTAGTCTGTCCATAGAAATCTTAAAATAGCAATATTACATTTGTGTGTGTGTTTTTTTTTAAGTACAAAATGATCCATTTCATTCATTCAGGCCTCTAAATGTTAAACAATACTGCAGCTTCGCGGAACAATGTAGTTCCAAATAAGACTGTCTGATGCGGATGGTTTAAATAGATCAAGTCTTTTCTCTGTCTTTTTTTCATGACTGAAAATGTCCGTTCTGTAAATTCACCAAGTAAATAATTTACACTTTTTCATTGGCTATAAATATGGTTCCTCTCCAAGATGAAGAGACAGTTTGGCCTTAATCTAAAACAAAGTAGTAGACAGTGTAGATCAGAGATCAGACTGTACGTTCTGTGCAGTCCGATCTTGATCTACACTGTCCACATAAGCTTCTGGTGTCGTCAATAGTGAGGAAAGTGTTAATACATATAGAGAAAATTTACACGTCCCTAAAATAACATTTCGTTATCTATCATAAGACACTTGTTGAGACGCGTATTCATCACAAGTCCGGATGTCTACCACTTGAAATATTCGCCCATCATTTGAAATCCTCCGCAAAGTAGATCTCTGCACTTGTTTCTAATTTTACCCACTACTTTAAACAAACCTTTTAAAACTTTTGTCGAACCAACCTGTATTTTAACGAGTCTAAGGTTGAAACCTCTTTGAAAAAAAAAGTGTGGAAAAAGAAAAAATAGGTAGATAGATATTTTTTATTCCTCTTATCCAGAAGATTTACAAAGAACTAGTTTAACAATACTAACAAAATAAATGTATATATAAGCAATTTACATGCACATAATACATATATAGGCCCTATATGTATATATCTCATGTAAATCAAAAATTCAAAAATTAGTATGAGATAGATAGATAGATAGAGAGAGAGAGAGAGAGGAACTTTATTCCTCGGGCCGTTAAACCACGAGATTGTTTGGTAAAGGGTTAAACCTTGCCGGATAACATAGACTGAATTGAAAAGAACGCCCCTATGCACAGTTCAGTACTTGTGTGTACGCGTGCATGTACACGTCGTGTTCTATTTTTTTTCCGAAAATATGATATAGTGACTGATCCTTTGTTGTTAACGAATTTCACTAGAAGTAAAGAAAAAAAAAAATACCGCCAATATTTAGCCATTCAATGATGTAAACGATGCGTGACGTTTACTACTCCCACACGAATGAATCGTTTAGCGCACATATATATTTTGTTGAAAATAAATAAATTCAACTTGACAAATATCATATAACATTTGTATTGAAAGTAAAATATGTTTTTATCCGGTCAAAATTTGATAACATTTACAAGAAAAGAAGCCCCAGTTTTTCTTAAAACACTACCATCCACCTAAATGTATGAGAGCCATACTCTGGAAAGAAGGTTTTAACCATTTACCTGACGACAAAATTTAGTCTGGTCCGATTTGAAAGCATTTGCAGACAAAAATTTCAATTTCAGTGGCTAAACTGGTGCAATTTTTCTTTGATAGGATAGAAAACATTGTGGGAAAAGGAGAAAATGCTGGTTACCAGCATTTTCTCCTTTTCCCACAATGTTTTCAAAAAGCTTCTTCGCCAGGATCGTTTAAAGTCGGCATTGTGCAGTAGAAGGTTAATACATCTCTGTCATCCATTATACCTGTGGCAAATCATCACATTAGTATGATAGTTTTGGCGTTAAAGGCCCCGTAGCGGCCAAAACTAAACAATGCGGTTGTCAAAATGTAGTTATATTTAAATCATACCATTTTTTAGGAATGGAAATTTTTGTGAAGATGACGTTGTTAATCGGTTAGTCAAAGTATTGGTCTCTGGCAGAAAAATAAATTTTATAACTATAGGTAAAAGGTTGCCAGGTCGCTCTGTCTTTTGTTTACTTTCAACCTGGTTTTAAACTTCATTTTTCTGCCAGCGACCACACAGCTACAACCACAAATACAAGGCGGCCGTGCATTTATTGGCATGATGGTTTTTGCTGGTCACCAGCAATATCCCCTTTTCCAAAAATGTTTTTAAAAGCCTTCTTCCACAATGTCGTTAAAACTCGGGATTGTGTGATAAAGGTTTTACAACTTTATAACTTTAACTGAAATTCCCGCCAAAAGTGAAAAACCAAATCATAATGTACTACGATCTTAACTCCTTTTCGACGAAGTGGTCTCACCTTATCGGACAGTGTAGATCTAAGATCAGACTGCACGTTCTGTTCTGTGCAGTCTGATCTTGATCTACACTATCCGCAAAAGCACACAGAGTCGCGTTTAACAACTGTATATTCTGAATGGTTTTTTTTTTCAAACCAACAGGAAACTAACTTTCACGATAAAATTCAAACAATGGTAACATTATTGAATCTAGGGTTGTATTTTCCATACTGTGTGGCGTTTTTCAACCAGTTTCTTTGTGTGGTAAGCTCACTCAGGCAAATCGCTTTTCAATACTCACCTTCATTTCAATGTCCAACATCTTTTCAAAAAATGGCGAAACAGCGGCCATGATGACTTTGTGGCAAGGAAACCGGTTGTCGTCTGCCGACCGAATTTCAAAATCCGAATATTTTGCATCGTTTAACATGGAAGACAGGCCCGAACATAGCAGTTGGTGATGTCTTGTTTCCATCGTACAAACAGTCTGTTAAAAAGAATGGATTAAGACTTTAACTTTGTTTTATTTACCAGTAAAACATGAGTCAACCTATAGGATTTCTAAAACAACTCGGGGTCGTCTTGCGGCCGGTTGCGGTGCCCAAGATAAACCCTGACAGAACGTGCAGTCCGATCTTGGATCTATACATTGTCTAATGTCTTTTGAAACTTTCTGACAGAAACGGCCTGACTTTTGCATTGACGGGCTCAGTCGGTAGCGTACAGGACTTGAGAACAGGAGGTCGCTGGTTCGATCCCCAGCTCGGCCAATTTCTTTCCAAGGACTCGGATGATAGTCATTGCGACAGGATTCATTCCTCTCTCACCGCTGATCATTATTTCGACGACGGTTATGTGGGAAAGCAGCCAGTGTTTTGGAAAGAATATTGTGCGGAGTACTGGTAAAAGAAAGGCAGGAAAGCATGGATAGATGCACTGGCAGCTGCGATATAAGCCTAAATGGTTTAATGTTGAAAACGGCGTTAAACACCAAGCACTAAGCAATCAATCATTTACATTGAAGCTGTTTGCTGATAAAGTCCATTTCATGAAATCGGAGCTCTAAGGTCAATGAACCCCATTCAACCTAAATAACTTTAACAAACGACAAAATTTTAGACTAGTTCAAATTGAAAGCATTTGCAGGTGAAAAAAATAAAAGTGACTAAAAATTTGAAGTTCGTATTCGAAAGAGTAGAAAACATTGTGGGGAAAAAAACAAAATGCTGGTCACCAGCATTTTCTCCTTTTCCCACAATGTTTTCAGAAGCTGTCTTTTTCTTTCTTAAAAGTAGGGATAAATTGTTTGTGTAAAACCTTTTACCAAACAATCCCTGGTTTTTACGACCCTGAGATAGAAGCCTTTTGAAAACATTGTGGGAAGAGGAGAAAATGCTGGTAACCAGCATTTTCTCCTTTTCCCACAATTTTTTCTACCCTGCTCGAAACAAATTTCAGTTTTTGAGCTACGTTTATTTTGTCGTCTGCAAGTGCTTCCAATTTGGACCAGTCTAAAATTTTGTCTTTTGGTAAAGAGTTAAAGTATTAACTCTTTGCCCAACGACATATTTTTCGACTTGACCAAGTTCAAAGCATTTACAGAAGACAATTTAGATGTGACTGAAATAATGAGAATGATCTCTGACAGGATAGAAAACACTGTGGGCAAAAGGAGAAAGTTCTGTTTACCAGCATTTTCTCCTTTAACCACAATGCTTTCAAAAACCTTCTAATTCAGGGTCGTCCGGGATTGTTTGGGAACTGTACCCTTATCGGACGACAAAATTTTAAACTCGCCCAAATTCAAAACTTACAGACATTTAAACACATTTAACTATGGCTCACTGTACTAACGAGATTTGTGTTTGAAAGGGTAAAAATCTTTGTAGGAAAGAAATAATACAGAGCACTGGTATGTTTATCAGCATTTTCTCCTTTTCCCGACATGTATTCAAAAGCCTTCTTTCTCTGGGTCTTGAATTCACGGAGAATCGTTTGATAAGCAGGTAAACCCTTTTCCACAAAATCTCGAATTTTAACAACCCTAAGGAAGATGCCTTTTGAAAACATTGAGGAAAAAAGGAGAAAATGCTGGTAACCAGCATTTTCTCCTTTTTTCCACAATGTTTTCTACTCTCTAAAAGACGATTTTAATCATTTTAGCCAAATTTAGAGTATCGTCTTGGAAATCCTTTGATTTTGGACCAGTCTTAAATTTTTGTTGTTTAGTAAAGAGTTCACCCTTAGGCTGCTCAATGGCCTGTAGCAGACAGTATAGAACATGCAGTTTGATCTTGGATCTACACTGTCCGATAAGGAGATCGTTTACCCAATAAGATAAGTTTGATTTTGTTTCTATCCTCTTGAAAGTTTCATTTAACTTATTTAGCAGGATAAGCGTTAACTTGAAACCTAACCTGTATGTCTGCGTCGGGCCTGTAAACAACACGGAAGTGACTGTATCTATGTTTTTTAGCGGCAATTAGCGATAAGCATCATAGCAATAAAGGATTTAAAATAAAAACCTTGTCTGACACAAAAATAGATAAAAGAATTCAAATCAAACATTGATTATTCAAAAACGCAATTATTCGAATATACCGATTTATAAATACGGGGGTCCAAAACTCGAAGAGAAAGTGGGTTGGAAGGAAAATGCTGCTCCTGAAAACAGCGTTGGAAAATGAAAGTAAAACACAGCATACGGGTGCAAACACTCAGCTGCGGTTGCTCTTCGGTAAGAGTGCTAAGTCAAAAAGGGGCATAACTGTGTCAAATATTTTGATGGTTACCTGCCCTTCTTGCATGGGTTCCCCTTTTGATAGTTAATGACTAGTCCGAGTTTGAAAAAAAAAAGTAAACGTCTTCAGTAATGACAAAGAAATCATGAAATTTCAAAGTTTTTGTACAACGACGATGCAGATGACGACAGGGCTATGACGATACCTTGAATTTTTCTTCGAAAACCACCGAGCTAAAAATGCTGGTAAGCAGAATTTCATTATTTCCCACAATGTTTTCTCCCCTTTTAGCGACAAACCAAACCATTCGATCCACATTTAATTTGTCGTCTGACTTTTCAAAAAACATTTTTTTTTTTTCGCGGTCGTAAAACTATGAGATTGTTTAGTAAAAGGTTGAATCCGGTGACAGCATTTGACGCATTGTAGCCGTTCATTTTTTGTTAACACTGTAGTAAAAGAAGATCTTTCTCGTAACGAACAATTTCTCTTTTTGCTGGAATGCTTTCAATTGTATTCAAAAATTTAAACTTATTCAATATTGATTATTCATAGTTGAACCATTTACCAAACAATCGGAGGACCGTGTTTTAAACGATTCTTTTGGATTTTTTTTACATTGCTGGTAACCAGCATCTCATCCTTAATAAAAAAATGTTGTCTATCCTTTCAGATACAAATCACATTTGTGCCACATTTAATTTGTCTTCTACACGAATGGTCTTTTCGAAGTCGTCTGCTGTATTTTACTTTTCCCAAGAGGCTTTGAGCTACAGCTTCGAGTCTATCCATGATGAATGCGTACCTACAGGCTATAGGCCTACCCATGATAAGAACTGATTTCTTAGTCTCTTTCGAATGATCAAAATCATATTTGTATCCGACTATACTTAATAGATTTCATGAAAGATTAAATGGCTATTAAGCATTTTGGTAAAAAAAAAAGCAAGAAAATCTTTTTTTGAAAATAAGATATCGTGAACAGGGGCACGAAAACCGATGATTTTATATTTAACATACAGAAGTCGCATATCAAATTTTTGGAGAGGTTTCACTTTGCCTTCGGAATTTAGGGGAAGTTCCTGCTCAAACCAAAGTATCACTGGACACATTGTTATACGTGTAGCTACCATTTATCTTGTGCACAGTCTTTCGCAACAATAGTTGATCCTGCAAAACATGTAGATCAAGATCAGACTGCACAAATATGCAAACGTCATTTGAAGTCAACATTGTAGATTTAGCACTAGACTTTTGTTTGTCTGTTTGTTTGTTTCATATTTGGTTTGTTGGGAGACGGATAACGACTGACGAGCGGTTATTTGTTAAATTAACATATCCAATCTGATTATGAATAACAGTAAAATAACAACAAGCAAGTGAAAAGGACAGAACGGAAACGTTACAAGATTATTATCATCTAGTCCCTGATCTAATTACCATGTACAGTCAGTTGGGTAGTTCCGAATCACTAACGAGCAATACGATGCTATACTTTCGTTTAAAAATCGGGCCGGGCTCAATACCTTTCCGTCAGAAGGTCTACTGATAAAGAAGGTTGGAAAAATAAATCTCGTTTCCATTGCTTTAAATTTTGACAATATATTCCCATTCTACAGTGTAAATCCATTAGGGTAGTTGCGAATTAAGTGAGGGTATTCCGAATCACTAAACGATTTGCATATAGGGGTCGTCTAACAATGGATTTCGGCTAGATTTGTTTAAGTTTCAACGAAGTTAGACCTAACGAAAATAATAAAAGTAGTAAAAAAGACTTGTGATAAATTTAATTTTCTGCACCACGTTTTACGATGGAATTTTTTTTTTTTTTTTGAAATCCCATTGCCAAAGTATAAATCACTATAGAACAGGGGACACCCAATATCCATCAGTATGTTCATACTTTTACAGAGGTTTATGAATTTAAGTTTTATGCGTGCCAAACGTTGTTTAAATGCTTCAAATAAAGAATATAGAATATAGTGTGGAAAAGTAAAAAATTGCTCTGTTTCAGGGCTTTATGTATAAGGTTGTTCCCAGGCACAAAGGCCTGTTGTCAGGGCACCGTCATACAGTTTTATGACGTATAACATTAGAAAACAAATGGCCATCGCAAATTACAAGTCTTGAGTGCTTTTTCCCTACTGGTTATTCAATTTATCTAGTAGCAGTGATCACCTTTGACGCAATTTGACCCCCAAATATTACTTTTTAAAAGGTGCCAAAATCCTAATGTAATCAAGTTATGACAGATTTTTTAATCGTTTTTATCGATACAAGATTAAATGAAGTGGCAATTTACATCAATTAAAGATGGTGATTAGCTCTGTTAATCACATCCTATACACAATCACATCACTCCATCGTAGGGAAACAGAATGAGATAGTATATGCTGAAGCCGAATATACTAAGGGAATGATTTATTGATTTAGATCTATCTGAAATTAATACTAAAGAACAGAACCTGAGGAAAAGCGAAGTAGGCTACGTGTGAATATTATACAAGTTTAAGAGAAATTATAAACATAGTGTGTGCTAAGGTCGTCAAAAGAAATAACTTAAAATGTATAATTATGACTAATAAATAGTTAAGAGCTGAAATCGAAAGTAGACATTTGAAGTTGACATTTGTACAATAAACTTTGAAGTTAACCACCCTATAATCATTGCTACTTTCCTATAAAACAAACTGCGATCTATGAAATGCAAGACAGAAAAAAAAAAAATGTGGGAGCAATGAACAGGAACTTACCTTATGCTTTCATATGCAAAATAAGCATTAGCATATATTTGTTCACAAGGCGGGTATACTAATTACCGGAATGTAACAAAATGTAGTACCTAAATACCGGAATGTTACAAAATGTTACAAAAATGTTACGGAATGTAGATGCCTAATTCACGGAATGTGACGGAATGTGGACGAGGCGACAACGAAATGTTACGGAATGTAATTCTAAAAGCCTAAATACCGGAATTTAGCTAACTGAAGGATAAATGAAGATAACATTCACACACATATGCACGCATGCACGCACGCACACACGCACGCAAGCACGCTCATAAAACTGACCCAAAAATGTAAATTTTCACCAATTCTTTGATTTCATTCGTACATTGTGTAGAAAATTTGATGTTATTTTTGAGCGTGTTAGAGATTTCATTGCTTTGTACAGCCGAAACACTGATGTTACCATTTCTTGTAAATATTGAAAGCGATAAAATATCAATCAATCAATCAGTCAATCAGTCAATCAATAAATCAATCTATCAATCTGTCAGTCAATCAGTCAGTCAGTCCATCATTCAATCCATCCATCCATTCATCCATCAAACAATTCTAGAGCTTGCACTACCGGAATGTAAGGATAAGATGATCACCGAAATGTAATAAAACGTGAAGCCTTAGCACTGGAACGTAACAGTGTTAAATGTTACAAAATGTGGAAGCCTAAACACCGGAATGTTACAAAATGTAGATGCTATAAGGCTGATCTGAGATGACACTTTACGCACTACCGGAATGCAGCTTACAGAAGAATAAATGTAAATCAAACACACTCACAAAACCCACACACACCAACAAAACAGGCCCGAAATGTAAATTCTGATGTCAAGAACGGAAAAATATACTATGAGTTAGGAGGGGGGACCATTGTTTATATTATGCTGCTTTGAAACAATTGGAAAATTGGGCATACGAGCGTGAAGGGACTTTTCATAGCCTTGTACAGCCTAAACGTTGTGATGTAAATAATTTGTTCCGAAGTGTGGAAAGTGCATCACCGGAATGTAACAAAGTGTAATTTCAGAGCCTAAACAACGGAATATAGCAATACATGTATTTACGTACTATTAAAGGGCCAGTAAAGGTCAAAATAACAAATTATGTGTTATAATACACTTAGATTTAAATTATACCATTTAAAAGTATGGAAAATATTGTGGAGATGACAGTCTGATATCGTGTGGCCGGGCCATGTGTTAGTCGCCGGCAGAAAAAAAAGAATTTTAAAATCATTCAAAAAGTAAACAATAGACATAGCTACCTGGCAGGTTTTAACCTAGTTTTGAAATTAATTTCTCTGTCAGCGACTAGCACTTGGACCGATCGTACAATGACAGATTGTTATCTTCACAATAATTTCCATACTTTTAAATGGTATGATATAAATTCAAATGCATTTACACACCCGCTTTGTTTATAAAATTTTGACCTTTATTATTACTTTAAAGAGCACCATAGCCGTACCGAAATGTAATTCTTGATCCATACATAAGAAATAGGTTCTTTTTGTAGAGGGGGTGGCCAGAGGATGTTGGAGGACACATATAGGATCGCTCTACTGCAAAAGGTGGAACATCTGGTGCTTTTGTGTAAACGTATAGAGCTTCCTAGAGTTTGCAATAGTCCTTCAAGGCTCAGTGGTTAAGTGTAAGATCCGTAACCTGGAGGCCCCGGGTTTGGGCCTAACTTGAAAGCAACAGGGTTTAGTGGGAATGCCCTTGGGCAAGACACTTCAGCGCCTAAGTCTAGAACTAGTGAAACACAGGACAAACACGAATACGCGATCTGTCGCGGTGAGATGGCGTAAATAATGTTGAAAGCGGCGCAAATATCAATCAATCAGTCAATCAATCAATCAATCAATCAATCAATCAATCAATCCTAGAGCTTGCAATGAAATGTAAAGCCTTTAGAAACTGCAGACTCGTACAACAAAATGTTCCGAAATCGAGCCGTGGCAGCTGAAAATTTGGCCGTCGGACAGCATTCTTCGGAGGTTTAGGTACTGCTAAAACTTCTTAGCGACTGCACCTTTTTTCGCCGCCGAGGGTGGAGGGGGTTCGGAGGGGAGGGTCATTTAGTAATGATTAAAGCATGTCAGCCGAGCACCATTCGATCTCTGTCCGTCGCCTGAAAGACGTTTACTAGGATAGGATGGTGACCGTGTGACAATCCCCTTTTCATAAGAAACAAAAGGAACATAAAGAAATGAGCCGTGCTCTGGCAAAAGGGGGCTTAATGCATCTCCGTTATACGTGACACTGGCCCAAGTCATCGCGTAATTATGGATCCATTGGAGCTACTTTTTTCAATAACCGACTCAATCATGAAGTAGATTGGTCTTTTGACAAACAGAAAATTGACCAATAGAGAAAAGTTTCGGCCCTGGTCAGCCTGCGCGGACTGCGCAGGCTGCCCTGGGTCGATACTTTTCGCAGATGCATTAAGCCCCCTTTTCACAGAGCACGGTTCAAATAATTTTGATCCATGGAACATGTAAAGAAACACCGATAGTCACTATATATGGAAACAATTGACTACTTTTTTGTTGACCAGCCCGCATAGCTCAAGTGGTAACACGTAGGACTTGTAACCGTCAAGTTTGGGTCACTTGAGGGTGTGGATTCCATACCCATAGCTGGCCATCTAAAATTACTAATAGTCTTTTGGTTGAGACGTTAAACCGAGATCCCGTGTAACGATGCTATACACCGAGCACGTTTGAGGACCAGGCGTCCTGGGTTTCGTACTGTATCTTGCACTATCCTCCGTAACATGTCTATTAGCCGTCAGTGGGCATTGCCCATATTGGCAATGATAAATAAACGCAAATTCAATCAATCTACTTTTGTGTTCCATTAATCAAAACTCCTGTTTTGAGCCTGATTTGTGTGTGTGTGTGTGTGTGTGTGTGTGTGTGTGTGTGTGTGTGTGTGTGTGTGTGTGTGTGTGCGTGCGTGCGTGCGTGCGTGCGTGCGTGCGTATGTGTGTGTGTGTGTGTGTGTGTGTTATTTTATTGATTTCGGTTCTTCGTTTGTAACATTCCGTTACAACATATAAGCTTTTAAAATTAATTTACATTTCGTCGTTGAAGCTTTCACATCTAAGTATCCATTCTGTATAAAAACTAAAATATTGATGGTGATAACTTCATATTTCGTTATATAGTTCTGTGTTTAAAATCCAGGTTTGGGTACATTTTGCTGCGTTACGGTGTTAAGTCACTGCATGCGCATTTAATCCATGCATGGGGCTTAATGCATGTGCGAAAAGTATCGGCCCAGGTAAGCCTGCGCAGTCCGCCGGCTGACCTAGGCCGAATCTTTTCGCCAATGGTCAATTTTTGGTATGTCCAAGGACCAGTGTATCACATGATTATGTCGGTTGTTGAAAAATGTGACTAATTTGGATCAATAATTTTGTGATCGCTTGTTTGGTATCATGCATCACAGAGATGCATTAAGCCTCCTTTTGCCAGAGCATGGCTCATATATTATAGTTACAATTTCTCCCCATTAAAATTGGTAAAAATTCAAATTCAAGAACTAGTCTATGTCTGCAGTTACATTTCCTCCCTAAACGCTGACTGTTCTCTTGTACATTTCTCATAATTCACATTTCGGGCCCTTGATTTTTGTGTTATTTAGTTTACATTTATACTTCATTCAGCTTCACTCAGGTATTTAGCTTTTAAAAATTACATTCCGTAACATTCCGTTGTTGCCGCTTCCACATTCCATAACATTCCGTGAATTAGGTATCTACATTTTGTATCATTTTATAATATTCCCGCATTTAGGCCCCACATTGTTATGTTCCTTTCGGGCCTGAATTATTTTGCTACCTAAGCTACATTTATATTTCAGTTAGCTACATTCCGGTATTTAGGCAATTCAAGTTACATTCGGTAACATTTCGTTGTAGAAGCTTTAACATTTTGTAACATTCCGGTATTTAGGCATCTACATTTTGTAACATTTTGTTACATCCAGTATTTAGGCTTTTCAAATTACATTTCGCAACATTTCGTTCTTGAAGCTTCCACATCTGTAGAAGCATCTTTTCCACACTACAGCTGTGAATTTCGACGGTGACAACCCCACATTCAGTCAGTCTTTGCTTAAGCTTCTGATTTGGTTACATTTCGTGACGTTCGGGTGGATTTTGTCTCCGCTAAATGATAGTTAAGTGTCCTCTCCTCAATATTCTGACTATTTTGTGTTCCCTTGATCACAATTCACATTTCGGGCTGGAATAATTGTGTTTCTTAATATACATTTACTCTTCAGTTAGCAACATTCCGGTATTAAGGCAGTTCATATTACATTTCGTAACATTTCGTTGTTGAAGCTTCACATCTAAGTATCCGTTTTATATAAAAAAAAAAAAACTAAAAATGTCGATGGTGATAAATCTACATTCCGTTATAGTTTTGTGATTAATATCCAGGTCTGGTTACATGCGACATTCCGGCGTTTAAGTCTCTGCAATTACATTTTTCCCAAAAAATCTGACTATTCTCATATACATCAGGGATCTTATATACGATCCCTGTATACATTCATATACGATCCCTGTATACATTCATCAAAATTCAAATTTCGGGCCTAGATTCATTTGTTTTTTAATTTACAATTATACTTCATTTACCTACATTCCGCTATTTAGGCTTTTAGAATTACACTCCGTTACATTCCGTTGTTGCCACTTCTACATTCCGTAACATTCCGTGGATTAGGCATCTACATTCCGTAACATTTTGTAATATTTTGTTACATTCCGGTAGTTAGGCATCTACATTCCGTAACATTCCGGTAATACGGCATGCCCTTGACAAGGGACACAATCCGTATGTGATTTTTGGTATAAATAGTCAATACGACTTATCTCCCCTGAGCCATTCATAAGGTGGGGCCGATGAAAGACAGACAGGTAAGGCATAGATCTATACTTTATATCTTTATCTGTAGAGGTGAATTGAGGTTCGTCTAGAGGTGCCGTTCTTAGTGTTAATACGTATTCATCCTTCTGATGTGAGTTAAAGGGTTGAAAATGGTCATATGTTCACAAAAAGAGGTTGTTCATGCCTAAGTTACGGTAAAAGTACGGATGTGACCAATAAATAACTGAATTCGACATCCCGAAGTAGGTGGTTTGTCTATCAAATTATGATACAGTGGCTCAATGTATGTTATGTATTTATGTTACCACCATGTAATCCTTATTCTTAGCTTTATTTATTTAGCTGAGTCACTCATTCGACATGCTGCGTTGTTTTTTTTCCTACACGTTTAATGTGAAGCATATTCGTACCATGACAGGTTCGTAGCTTTATTCGGGGTACAGTGTTAATGAGTTTTTCTTTTCTATCTACGATTCTTTTTCATCCATAAATACTTCAAATATAATATTTTATCATATAGTATAATTAAGGGTTACATAAGTTTCAGTACATGTTGAATAATTTCTTTATCTGTGTGTATAATCAGAAAATGGTTACCGATCTTTCAGGAAGAATAGGAAGCAAAAGTTTAGCCATCACGGCAACCGTCGATGGCAAAAATCGGTGATGCGGCTTTCCTGTGCAAAAACCGCATGGTTCATGTTCCAAATTGCAGTACATGTTGATAGAAAAAACCTTTTATCTCTCAAATGGTATACACCTGATAAGTTTTTGTTTGCTAGAATTCACTTATAGCCTGTTTTAAGATATTTGTTTACCGCATCTAACCGATTTTGAGCGTACAGTGACAGCAGCTTCCAATTTGGGAGACTGTATGTTGGTCCATAGTGGCTAGGGTCAAACTGGGTGTCCTTATTACTATTCCCACATTATTTTCAAAATCTTCTTTTGCAGAGTGATGGAAACCCATGATTGTTTAGTAAAGGCTTAATTATTCCTTCCAATTAATAGAGCTTATGAATATAAATGCATTAAGTACATTTTTTTTTCTTTTCAATGAACCATCTCAGATCTTTAAAAAAATTCCAACAGACATAAAATATTCCTATATTGATAATATTGATGAAAGAATGCCTTATAAAACATACATGAATAAACATGGCTGAAAAAGTTGCTTTGTACAAGCTGCTCATCCACTTGTAACAAAAGCCAACGTTTTTTCCTTTTCCCACAATGTAATCATTAACCCTTTATCACACAATCCTGAGTTTTAATGACCCTTAGGAAGAAGGCTTTTGAAAACATTAAGCAGGAGAAACTACTTGTTATCTGCATTTCTCCTTTTCCCCAAACTGTTTTCTACCGTTTTTAGAGACAAACTACGATACAAAATGTTAACCAGATACCACATTTGATGATGTCATCTGCAGATGCTTTGGATTCAGACAAGCCCAAAATTGTGTCATGTGGTAAAGAGTTAAACACAGGATCTTTTGGAAAATGGTTAACCATTAAAGCATCTTTCACAACTATTGTTGCCTTTGCAGCCAGTGTAGATTAAGATCAGACTGCACAAAATGTGCAGTCTGATCTTTGATCTATACTGTCCGCTTTACTATGACATTCAGGACAACAGCAACCTTGACATTGCTCTTATTGGGCTCTTTTTCCTAGAATAGAAACATCAGTTGGGTTTATTTGGCTCTCGAATGGTTAAGACAAGTTTTACCCTATAAATATCAGGTACAGAGTTAACTCTTCATCAAATGACAAACTGTTAAACTTGTCCAAAATCTCCAAATTTAAAGCATTTACAGACAACAAATTAAATATGACTCAAATGATAGGATTTGTCTGTGCTAGGGCAGAAAACATTGTGGGAAAAGGAGAAAATGCTGGTTACCAGCATTTTCTCCTTTTACCACAAGGTTTCCAAAAGACTATTTTCTCAGTCATTAAAAGTTGGAATTGTGTGGTAAGAGCTAATGATCATTTTTTCTGTTTTCAGATATAGAGTAAGCAAGTTGAGTGGTATATAAAAGGTGGTATGGCAGAGCCTGACAGCCCAGTGATTCATGACCATTGTTCAACATGTATCAAGATGAACTGTGTGTTGAAACCAGACAATATAACAGCCTGTTCTCCTGTAAATTGTCCAGCAGGGTGTGGTGTCAGACTTCATATGTGTAAGTTACAAGAACACAAACTGGTATGTCAGAAAGAGAGAGTGTGCTGTATAAACAAGGAATGTGGATGCCCTGTAGAAGTCATGCGTGAAAAAATGGCCAAACATTTATCTGTGTGCCCGGCTAATGTGATCCTTTGTTCAAGTGAGTGGAATCGCTGGCCCATGTACTCACAAGATAGAGGATGGAAAGCACCATTGCCCTTCAAAAATCCACATGTTAAATGTGGACAGTTAGATGTTGCATTTGCCTTGAGAGATCAAACGGTGCTAATTGAGTCTTTCAAAACTCCAGTAAAGACCAGGAGGATATTACGCAATCCACTGACTCAGCAGTACCCTGCAGTGCCTATACAGTGCCATTCTAGTATGCAAGAAAGTTGGACATCAGACAGCTCACAGCTGTCAGACGATGACTCGGGGACTCCTTGGGATCTGAGCCAATCACCTCCAGGTTTACAACGAACAGTTGCCAATAGGTTATCTACATACAGTTCAAGCAGTAAGAAGACAGAAAATCAGTGCTATGGATTTGATTATGTCAGTGGAAAACAAGGACTAAAAAGACTAGCAGAGATTGCTAAAGAGCAAGAAATGAAAGAAAAAGAGTCACGGAAATCAGAGATAGAAAATCAAGTGACAATGAATTTGAACTCCAATATTGTTGGAGTACCTGTTGACATGAAGTTGTCTTCTAGTGATATGAAAACTGACTCCAATCAAGGACAATATGATGATCTAAACATTTATCATGAAGATAAAAAGTTACATGAAGTTCTAGGCTTGGATTTGACTATACATTTCATATCAGCTTATCAAGCCAAACCTTTAAAAATGTTTACATTTCTCTGTGGTCGAGAGTTTCGCAGAGAGGAGTATGCTTGGCACGTGAAGAACCTTCATTCAGACATTCAGTGTAATTTGAACAACTGGTTTGAACAAAGGTGCCCTCTCTCCTATGCAGGTTGTACGTTTTCCTTCCAAAGATTTAATCCAGGAAATCCAAATGGTGCTATAGTTCACAGCCCTCTTCTTCAAACTTTGGGCTTTTCAGCTAATGAAGAATTCAACCCAGAGACACAGAACCAGGCTGTTACACAAGAAGCTCTTCAAACAGAAGTTGATCGACAGAAACTGCGAGAGGCTACACCAGAAATTCACACATCGTATAAATGTGACTCCGCCATTCATGTTATACCCAGATACAGGTCTGTATCTAGGGAACCATCTCCTCTTAAGCATCAATTCGAATTTGAGGATGAGTTCCATCACTCACTTACAGACCTGCCATTTGAAGTGTTACAGAACATAGTTCGTCACTTGGACAGTTTTAGCATACAGCTGTTATCAATGACATGTAAACTTTTGCAGAGTGTTTGCTGTAGTCTACTGGAAGAGAAGGGTATTGTATCACTAGTGTGGGAGAAAAGAAATCCAGACCCAACCTCACATGGTCCATTGTGGAATGTTGCATACAAGGTACGACCTCCTCATGGCCTGACCTACATTACAACACTAAAATTGTGCATCCAAAATCTGCACATATACCTGATTGATAATTTTTAGACTCTAATCTTTGACCTGTAGAATATCAACTTTCAGCAGAACTTTTAACAAAGCAATCCCTTGTTTTGATGACCCTGAGGAAGGGGCATTTTAAAAAAATTGTGGGAAATGGAGAAAATGCTGATGATGAGCATTTTCTCCTTTTCCCACAATGCTTTCTACCCTATCAAAGAACTGCAATTCATTTGTATCACTTTCAGATTTTCATCAGTAGATGCTTTCGATTTAGGGTAGTATTACTATAAAATTTCTTGTTTGTGACAGGTAAACCAACCTGGGTGAGGATCAAATGAGTATAATAAGAGCCAATTCATTTTGAGATCAGACTACATAGATTTGCAGGCTGATCGTCAATAGTTTCTTTAGATAGGAGTTTGGGATACACAGGATACAGGCTGAGAAGAGGACAGAAATTGTCCATGTACACAGAATAATCAATTGAATAGTATTTTACACCATTTTCAACATTATTTCAGTCATATCACAGCAACAGCTCACATATTCATGTGGTTTCCTGAGTTCCACCAGTACTAGGCTAGGGCTCTGAAGTGTCTTGCCCAAGGACACTCCCACAAAAACCCAATGGATCTAGTGAGGCTCGAACCCGGGGCCTCCAGGTCACAAGTCCTACAATTTTCCTCTGATCACGCAGGATCTACAGAACAATCAAAAGTCAGTGCACAAAAAGTTACCTTTACCAAACAACAAACTTTTGTACTGTACCTAATTGAAAGCAATTGTAGACAAGAAATTAAATGTTACTAAAATGATGATTTCTGTCTTTGATAGGATAGAAAACATTGTGGGAAAAGGAGAAAATGCTGTTTATCTGAAACTTTACCAGCATTTTCTTCTTTTCCCACAATGTTTTCAAAAGCCGTTGCTTTCCAGGCTATTGAACTCAGGATTGTGTGGTAAATAGTTAAGATAATCTTACTGGAAAACCAAAATTTATCTGAATTCTCTCTACAGATCTTTAAGAATGTAGATGTTTATTGTATGTGGATTATTTATGATTTTTAACTTTCTTTTTTTTTAAGCATCTGTATATCAGTAATCTCTCTTCAAAGCTATATTAAAGAGCATGTGCTCTTTTACTGGGAAAACATTTCAGTTTGGTGAAGTCTTTCAAAGATAATGGAATCTTAGGAATTATATTTTATCATTACACAGAAATAGAGTTTGCTGAAAATAAAGTGAACAGATAACCATAGTGCATAATGATACATTTTAGCTACATATCTAATTGTCCATTGATTCAGAAATACAGGGCCCAAATTCAACAACCATTCTTTATAACTTTATAAACCATTTTGGTTTAGCCAATCAGAAATTCTGTTACATTGAAAATCTAGACTGAGACTAAGACTGCAGTTTTGAATGGTTTGGTGAATATAGGCCCTGTGTGCTTAGGCATCTTCATTTTATTTTTTTTTTTCCCTATAAACATTTCAGAAATGGCACTTTACCAGTGGCTTCCAATCTATCAAAGAATGGGAATTTAGGGAAAAAAGTACAGGGGCAGTGCATGAACATCTGAAACATTGTCCTTTTAATCAAGAACAGCATAAAAATATCAAAGCAGACACCTATCAGATGGTATATGATTTTCCGGATGATCAGAGAATATCACACGGACAATACATGTTTGATGCAAGGAGAAAATAGGTCAGATTTTCATGTTTTATCCCTGTACTAAACCAATTTCATATTTTTACAACCCTGAGAAAGAAGGCTTTTGAAAAAATTGTGGGAAAAATTGTGGTAACCAGCATTTTCTTTATTTCCCAAAATGTTTTTTACCCTTTCAAAGACAAATTCCATGAATTCAGCCAAACGAGATTTGTCTTTGCATTTACTATCCACATGGACACGTCTAAAATTCTGACGTCTGGTAAAGAGTCATATTATAGAGGTACCTACAGATATGGGGATTTTAGTGTGGCTCAAAAAGTAAAATCGCGTTGGTTATTCACAAAATCTTGTGTTGTGTGTACTCATTAGAATTGCCTTGATGACCTAGGTTTTATAGAAGAAATAAATTTGCATATGCAGTTTGGGTAAGCAAGTTTCAAGTCTCAAAACAAGTTTCACTCTACTGCATAACTTTATGATTTGAGTAAATATTTGAAAAACTTTACACCAGCCCATACTTTTGGGTAAAGCAGGGATCGTATGTGTGTATATACAACCCCAATTAAATGGCGTGAATCTATGCAGTTTATTAACCGGAACCCTGAGCACTAGCTTAATGCTTTTGAAACCTAAGACACATAAGAATATGTGAGCTGTAGCTATATGACTGGAAAAATGTTTAAACTTGAAAGATGCCAAAATCTCCAATCAATCAATCACTTCCAACATATCTAGATCTCTTTCAAATACCCCATTTTAATGGAGGTGTGTAACTCAAAGAATCGATTTATCCTGATTGCTGACATCTTATTCAAAAATAAATTGCATGCAAGGAAGTAGACAGACACACTCTGTTAACTCTACCAAATGATAAAATTCTAGACTGTCCATATTGAAAAAAGAAAATGGTTGTTACCAGCGTGTTTCTTTTCCCACAAGCTTTTCAAGAGGCCATTTCCTCACGGTCGTTAAAACTCAAGGTAGTGTGGTAAAGAGTTAACCCTTTACCAGACGACAAAATTTTAGCCTTGTCCAAATTGAAAGCATTTGCAGACGACAATTTCAATGTGGCTCAAATGGTACAATCTTTTTTTGATAGAGTAGAAAACATTGTTGGAAACGGAGAAAATGCTGGTTACCAGCATTTTCTCCTTTTCCCACAATGTTTTCAAAAGGCTTCTTTCCCAGGTTTGTTAAGTCTGTATTGTGTGGTAAAGGGTTAAAGGGACAGTGAGTAACTGATTGAGAATAACAGTGATTTTTGCTCAGAGAAATATGCCCAATGTTTTGGCAGCCTTAAGGCAAAGAGGCTTTTTATGCCCCCGCCATGAAATGGCGGAAGGGCATATAGAGTTTTCTGTGTCCGTCTGTGTATGTGTGTGTGTGTTAGTGCATGTGTGCGTTAGTGTGTGTGTCCCATTCTTGTCTGGAGCATAACTTCTACATCTATCAATGGATTTCAAAATAATTTTGCACACTTGTTCTCCTTAACAAGTATTAGTGTCATGCGAAAAGTTTGTTTCGATACGCCCAAGGTCAAGGTCACAGTTGAAGGTCAAATGTTTAAATTGACCTTGTCCGGAGCATAACTTCTACATTTATCAATGGATTTCAAAAAACTTCGCACACTTGTTCTCCTTAACAAGTACTAGTGTCATGCGAAAAGTTTGTTTCGATACGCCCAAGGTCAAGGTCACAGTTGAAGGTCAAATGTTTAAATTGACCTTGTCCGGAGCATAACTTCTACATTTATTAATGGATTTCAAAAAAACTTCGCACACTTGTTCTCCTTAACAAGTACTAGTGTCATGCGAAAAGTTTGTTTCGATATGCCCAAGGTCAAGGTCACAGTTGAAGATCAAATGTTTAAATTGACTGTTCAACCCAGTTTTACATCCTGCTCAGCAGAATTGTGATATGAAGATACAGTTTTGGTTTTTAAAAAGACTCATCCAAAGAACTATGCCAGAGAATATTGAGGCTGCAACCTACCCTTCAACTATAGTCCAGTGTGATAATATTCGATCCAATTTGTTCCTGTCTCATAGAGGAAGTCCAACAAAGCAATTATTATTGCTATATTTCTCACTCTCATTCCTCAAGTTAAGATCTTCATAATCCTGAGTATAAGTAACCCTCAGTTGAAAGATTAAGGAAAACGCTGAACAAAAAGAAGTTAATGCTCAAAACCAGCATTTTCTTCTTTTTCTCACAAAGTTTTCTACCATATGTAATACAAACCATATAATTCATTGTCTGCATATTGCTTTCAACTTGGACCAGTCGTCAATTTTGTTATCAGGTATAAATAATCTTTTATCTGCTTGGCTATATATATAACAAACCTTCTTAACCCTGTCTAAGCTGTTATCCAAAACAACAATTTTCTGTAATACCTACTGATTCTCTCATATGACATATCTGTGACCAATACCATTTAGCAGGGGCATCCGTGTCTCTGACACACCTATTTCTAGTTTCATAAGATTTCCTGTTCCTTAACTTTAAAGGACGATAGACTTATCCAAACTGAAGTGATGAACCAGTTTTTAGCTCGCCTGAATACAAAATGCCAATATGTGCATTTCAGATTGTGTTTTTAAATGCCTTTTGCCTCAGGGTCGTTGAAACTCAAGATTGAATAGTAAAAGGTCACATAGCTTCAAGACTTCTATGGTCAAAATATCCTAGAAGATTGTGGACATTATATATCGAAGATAAGACTAAACAAAACAGGCAGCCTTATTTTGATCCACAGTGTTCCTAAAAAAAAAAACCAACTAAGATTATCAGCATCTTTTCTTTTGCCTACAGTTTTATCTACCCTTTCAAAGATGAATTTCTTAAATTGAATCAAGTTTGAAAATTAATGTTGACTGTAATTGTTGCTTTCAGTTCTTTTGGATCTACAATTTTGCCATCTTGTTGAGGGTTAAGCAGCTTCTGCTGTCTCTATGTAGTACAAATGACTTATAACACCTTTTCCACACAATCCGGAGTTTTAATGACCCTAAAAAAGAAATTTGAAAACATTGTAGGAAAAGAAGAAAAGGTCTAAAATATTTTGTTAAGAGTTTAGAAACCACTCTTGAAGTTGATTTCGTACAGTGACAATACAGTGATTGGTGGAAAGTCTGAACTACCTTATGTACCATAGTTCATGAACATTAGATTGAGAACTTTTTTTCAGTTTTTATGTTTTATATTTTCAGAAATGGTCTTTTAGCTGTGGTTTTCAACCCATTAGGAAATGGTCATTCTCTGTGAGGAGCTCCCAGGAAATTTCAGAACATTTGAAATGCTGCAAGTTTAACACAGACTTAAATAAGCCATCTGCTCCATATCACCTGGTGTATGACGTCAAGGAAAGTGAAGGAATCAGTCGAGAGGAAATGATGGCAAGGAAAAGAGAATCAAGGAGAGCAGGTTTTCTTCCTTGTGGTTTATCAGATATTCCTTGCTGGTGATTTTTTACTATTGTATCACATTAAATTTTGCATTTTTATAGTTCTCTTAAATAAAAAGGTAATGAAATAGTATTAAAACCATCAGAGTATATATAACTTGAATCTAGGAACAGCTCCCCTCCTCTTCTCTCCCCACCCCTCCATCAATAAAACTTAATTTAGGCATTGCCATAATTTCTTTCCCTGAAACTGTATATTTGTTACTTTTGACCCTTTACCACACAATCCCATGTTTTAACAACCACAACCCTGAGAAAAGTAGCCTTTTGAAAACATTTGGGGAGAAAAGAGAAAATGCTGGTAACCAGCATTTTCTGCTTTTCCCACAATGTTTTCTACCCTATCAAGGGAAGGACATATTTTGTCCTATGAGCAACCTTTTATTTGTCATCTGTGTAATGCTTTTAATTTGGACAAGTCTAAGATTTGGTTGTTTGATAAAGACTGAAAGAAGCCAGTCATTATACAGCATTTTTATGTGTGTGATGTAAAGTAGACGTTGTATGCACAGGAGCACATATGTATGCATTAGGTGTCTGCAGCTGTCTATTTTTCATCTTACAGCCGGAATATTTGTATGCGGAAGGCTGATTCTGCAATGTTACTGTGATACATGAGCACAGAGAAGTGCAGATAAGTGCAATTTACCTTGTATTTAACTCTTTACCAAACAAAAAAATTTATACCTTTCCAAAATCAAAGCATTTGCAGACGACAAAGTAAAAAATGTGACTCAAAAATTGAAATTTGTTCTGGGAAGGACAGAAAACATTGTTAGTAAAGGAGAAAATGCTAGTCGCCAGCGTTTTCTCTTTTTCCCACAATGTTTTCAAAGGCTTCCTTTTCAGGGTTGTCAAAAGTCGGGATTGTGTGGTGAGGTATCTTAGAGTTTTTACAGATCAAGTCATATAAATTAACAATACTTGTTGCTTTTTGTGAACTTTTCAGTCATCTTAGTTAAGTTACCTCCCTTGGGTTGAAAGTTTTGTTTCTTTTTTTAACTGGTCATGTATTAAATTCTTATTATTTATTCATTTCTTGCCTAGACAAGCTGTGAATGATTGAAATAGAAACCAAGTGATATTATTAGAGAATTTGTTATATCTTTCCTTGACTTTATATTTTTCCATAACATTACATGCAGATTTACATAATATCTTCTTCACATCAGTTAACTCTGTACCCCACCACAAAATTCTTTATTTTTCCAATTTGAAAGCACATGTTTCTGCAGGCAACAAATTGAATATATCTCAAATGATGGGATTTGTGTTTAAAGATAGAAAACATTTTTGAATAGGAAAAAAATACTTATCACATGCACTTTCTCCTTTTCCTGTCATTGTTTTGACAAAAGTTACATCAGAAAACAGCCAGTGGCTCTGGAAGTATACTGTGAAAAGTATTGGTTAAAGGAAAGCATGGATAGGTGCACTGGCTGCTTTGATATATATAAATGAAAACAGCATTAAACACTGTACAAATTCTTTTCCTACAATGTTTTCGAAAGTTTCAAGTCGTTAAAGTTTGGGATTGTGTTGTGATGAGTTAATTGGCCATACTAATAGTGATGTACTTTTCAAGTGGAAAAAAATATTCTTTATTCAATAGCAGGGCCTGCTACACTGAAATGAATGAATTATGCTCTGTGGAAAGGTGGTTAAATGCATCTGCATAAGGCCTGCAACACGCGAAAAGGGGCTTTCGGACATTTGCGTGAAGTGTCGTCTCGGATCAGCCTGCGCAGTAAGCGCAGGCTGATCCAAGACAGCGCTTTACGACTGCATTTAGATTTTGATTTTCATTAGACTTGCACAAAACAGAAAATCACACACAATAGGAAAGTGTCATCTCGGATCAGCCTTTGTGGACTGCACAGGCTGATCCGGGACGACACTTTATGCAAATGTCCGAATGCCCCTTTTCATGTGATGCAGACCATAAGGTATAAACACATGTCAGTTCACATAGTCTGCTCAGGCCAACATGGATCAAAACTTTTTGCTATTTATAAATTTTCTGTATGTCGAAGGACCATTCTACCTTATAACTTATTTGGTTGTGAGACAAAATAGATTTTATGGATTCATAACAATGTGATGACTTGCTTGGTATACTGCATTGCCAAGATGCATTAAACCCTTTTTAACGTGTAGGCCTGAAATCTGCATTGAAAATTTTTTGACAAAGTGGAATTTGTTTGACGAACTGAAAATCTAAAATTGATAGCCAAGTGCATTTGGATAATGAAAAATTATGAAATGATACTATTTCAACAGTACTGAAATGGATTTTTTCTGAAGTTAAGTAAAATATTTTGTTGTTAGCCATTTGGGATTCATCTTGAAAAGAGTAGAAAACATGGGAAAAGTAGAAAATGCCGGTTAGCAGCGTTTTCTTGCAGTCATGAAATAACGTTTATAAATTGTTTCACCTTCTTGTACTTACTGCTTATTTTCTGATTATTGAGATTGCTCATGAAGATTTATTTTTGATGTATGTCTTTTTCTTGTTTATAACCAGCATTTTCTCCTTTTTCCAATGTTTTCTACCCTCCCAAAAACAAATTCCAATTTTCGAGTCACACTTATTTTGTTGTCTGTTAATGCTCTCTATTTGGACTTGACTAAAATTATGTCTTTCAGTATAGAGTTAATTATTCATTCTTGTATAATGTACAAATAGTAGTTGCACAATATAACCTATTGATGATTGCACGTAAGACATCCTCATAAAAATTTTGTGAATCTATGACTTAAATCTTTACCTGACGACAAGTTTTTAGACTTGTCCAAAGTGAAAGCAAATGTAGACAATAAATTGATTGTGACACAAATTATGTGAGATGACTTTGAAAAGGTAGAAAACATTATGGGAAAAAGAAAAAAATGCTGGTAGATTGCATTTTCCACTGTTCACAGATCGTTGTACAAAGTATTTATTCTGGTTGTGAATTAGGGGTTGGTTTGGCAAAGATTTATTCAGTAATGGATTTTTATGCCCCGCCAAAGGCGTAAGGATACTGTATAAGTGGAAATTTTTGTGAGGTGGAAATTTTTGCGATTTCGCGAATTTGAAAAATTTGCAAACTTTTCTGTTCGTATATTTAACAACAAGTTTACCAACAAATGACGACTGTCTTGAATTCGCAAACATTTCCCAACACAAAATGTACGTAATCGGTAACTCGCAAAATTTTTGACACGCGTATATATCCACGTATACAGTATAGTTTTTGCGTTGTCCGTCCGTCTAACCGCCCGTTCATCTGGACAGATATCTTCTAAAGTTCTTGTTGAAAATTGATGAAACTGCATACATGTGTTCCTGATGGTAGTCCGCCGATACATTTTTTTAAACAATTTTTTATTTAATGCCTTTTCATGGAAAAGAAGGGGCTTGATGTATATTTTCATTATGGACCAATATCTCTTTAATTACAGGACACATTTTTATGAAACTTCATATTTACATTGTTTATCATAAGCCAAAGACAATCGTTAGTTGTTTTTTATTTAATGTATTTCCATGTCATGGAAAAAGGGGGCTTAATGTATAATTTTATTATGGACCAATGCACCTGTACATGCAAAATACAAAACCTCTTATATGTTTCTATCAAATAAGGTCTCTATCGGCGGGGGATATCATTTCAACTAAATAACCTGTTTTTATACAAGATGCTGTCCAGATAGTTGAGGGAAGATACAGCTCTGATTGGGAAGGGAATTTGTGTGTTAACCCTTCACTAGACGACAAAATTTGACTCGACAAATTTTGAAAGCATTAGCGGACAATATATAAAATGTTTCTCATTTGATAGAATTTGTATTTGAAAGGCCAATAAATATTGTGGAAAAGGAAGAAAATGCTGCTTACCAGCATTTTCTCCTTTTCCTACAATGTTTTCAAAAGTCCGTTGTAGCAAAGTGTTAAATCTGGGAATTGTTTGGTAAAGGTTTTAGTTAGCCTTTCACAAGGGAGGAAAAAATTGAGCCATGCTCTGTAAAAAGGGGGCTTAATGCATCTGCGAAAAGTATCAACACAGGTCAGCCTGCGCCATCGGCACAGGCTGAAACATTTTGCTATTGGTCAGTTTACGGTATGTCCAAGGACCAGTCTACCTCATATGTTGGTTGGTAGAAAAAGCGGATATTATAGATCCATAAGTATGTGATGGCTTGCTTTGTACCATGGATCACGGAGATGCTTTAAGCCTCCCTTTTGCCAGAGCATGACTCAAATGTATTGTTAGTGTCATCAAGAATATACAAAAAAAAATGGTATCCCAAAAAAATAAACATACTATATTGCTGATATTTGTTGCTTTTATGTTGCATAAAACTGTACTCGTACTTTTAAGGTGTTTTTCTTTATCAGATGACAAAATAATAGACTTGTCCAAATGGAAAGCATTTTTCTTTATCAGATGAAAAAATAATAGACTTGTCCAAATGGAAAGCATTTTTCTTTATCAGATGACAATAGACTTGTTCAAATGGAAAGCATTTTTCTTTATCAGATGACAAAATAATAGACTTGTTCAAATGGAAAGCACCATTTGCTTATGACCAATGAAATGTCTCTGGATAATGGGATTTGCTTCTGAAAAAGTAGGAAACATCATGGGAAAAGAGGAATATGCTGGTTGTCAATATATTCTCCTATTCCCATGATGCTTTCAAACACCTTCTTCCAAAGGGTCATTTACCTCTTTATGACAAAATTTTAGACTTGTCCAAATTGGAAGCATTTACAGACAACAAACAAGAGCACCACTTGTGGGTGTGAATGCTCCATTGCAAATGCTTGATTTTCAGTCGAACAAGGGGGGAATACAGTCAAAAATATTTTGATGGTTACCTGCTCCTGTTGTACGAGTTCCCCTTTTGACTGTGAAGAACTTTTCCAAGTTTGGAGTAAATTACTTCAGTAATGATAGAGATATTATAAAATGTCAAAGTTTTTGAAAATGTCAGTTTTTTGATGTCGACGATGCTGACAACAATAACTACACCAGAGCAATGACAATACCTCTTGGAAAACAGCCGAGCTATTCAAATGTCACCTAAATTATGAAATCTGTAGAAAACATTGTGGGAAAAGGAGAAAATGCTGGTTACCAGCATTTTCTCATTTTCCCCCAGTGTTTTCAAAAGCCTCCTCCATCTGGGTCGCTAAAACTCGCGATTGTGTGGTAGAGTTTAACACAGGCTTGTCTGGTAAAGGGCTAAACAGTATGAATTATGCCTGGTTTATTATTAATACCTGGTAAATTGCAAACTTGGCAGACACATAGGTTAAGGTGGTAGATTTGTTGCCAAGAGGTTCTGGATTTGATCCTCACTGGTGATTGGTGACGGCTGTTTTCCACAGGAATGCCTCAAGGCAGAGCTCTGTAGAGTCCTAGCCTAGTTTTGGTGAAATCCCAAAAATATACACAAGTGCTTGTAAAGTGTATCGATTGTATGATGTTTGATGCTGTTTTCAACATTATTTCAATTACATCACGGCAGCCAATGCACCTGTCCATGCTTTTCTGGAGTTTCTTTTATCAGTACTTCGTAATCATAAGGTCCCAAGTTCAATATCCGGTAGGTGTCAACTTTGGGACTGTTCATGGCCCACACATTCAGCACTTATGCTTGTGTAGTTTCCAGAAAGTAGAATCGACAGCGATTAGCGTAAGTTGCAAGAACTTGTTTCTTAATCATTGTAAGATAAATATGTTTAAACTAGGGTGATGAATGAAAACAAAACATGTAGATATGAGAAACTTTGTTAATTTCATTGGTATGTAATGGTTTAGAATGTAAACATATGTTCCCTCACAGTCTTTCTCCACTTTATACACATACTCTTTATAATTTAACCCATTAGCTCTACAGACAAATATTCAACTGAATCTTTTTAAAACCATCCCTGTTAAATACAGAAAATCAACATGAATAGTTCAATACATGAACCCAGAATGATTTAGTACATAAACATTAAACATAAACATTTTGACAAAAAGATAAATTTCTCCTTACAGGCATTATATCTTTATGTCATAATGTGTTTAAAACATTCTGCTTTATGTAGATGGAAGTGATCTGTATGAGGTAATGAGCTAGCAATATTCATCACTACATATTCTCTATGGTTTTGTAAGTAACAACATATTCAAATGCATCATGTACAACACAACTCATTACAACCACAGGTGATCTTTTTATGACAAACTTTGTTTAATGTAAGTTATCTTATCCCTTTACAACCACCAACATTTTAGACTTGTCCATGTTAAAGAAATTTACAGACGACAATTAAAATCTTTTTCAAATCATAGTATTTGTCCTTGAATATGTAGAAAACTTTGCGGGAAAAGGAGAAAATGCTGGTTACCAGCATTTTCTCCTTTTCCCACAAAGTTTTCAAATGCCTTCTCTCTAGGGGTTGTTTAAACTCGGTACTGTGTCGTAAAGGGTTATATACATGTATTACATTATTTAATGCAGTTTGTCACAAAATGATCGCCCGTGGCTCGAACAACATATTCATTTGGCGTCTTTTACATCCTACTGTAACGCTCTTTACGCATGTACTGAAGATGGCTTTTTTTCAACATTGCACTTCACCCTTTACCAAACAATCCTAAATTCCAATAAACTCAAGGAAGAAGTTTTTATATACATCATGGGAAAAGAAGAAAATACTGGTAAACCAGTACTTTTTCGTTTTCAAACAATGTTTTCTAATTTTTCAAATACAAGTGCCATCTGCATCATTTGAGCCATGCTTATAATGTCATTTGTAAATGCTTTCAGATTAGACAAATCAATAACCTTTTCACATTAGAAGTTACCTGTAGGCTGCTTTTGCTAAACTGAAAAAGTCCTTTTTATAATTCAGAGCTCCTCTGAATTAACTCTTCACCATCCAAAGAATTCCTAGACTTATCCAAAATAAAACATTTGCAGACAACAATTTAAATGAGACTCAAATGAATGAAATTGTCTGTGATACAACTTAAATACTGTTGACAGTCGTATTGATACCTACTTTACACTTAGCAGAACCTAAACCAGTATTTTTTCGTTTTCAAACAATGTTTGAAAATTCTGGTATCCAGCATTTTCTTTTTTTCCCATGTTTTAAAAGACGTCTTCCTCAAGATCATTAAAACTCTGGATTGTGTGGTAAAGGGTTAATTGTGAGCTCCACAGAATTAGGATGCTTTTGCGGCCAGACCAAAGCTGAGACCACAGTGTGCAGTCTGATTGTGGGTCTACACCATCCAATATATTTGTAAAATAGTCTTGATTTCATTTGGCAACATTTAAATCCTTTTACCTACTGAAAATATCCTGTATTTGGCACTCCGGGTGTTCACCCTTTATCAAATGATCCCAGGTTATTCTCACTCTGTTTTCAGAAGGCTTTAGAGAAACGTGAGAAAACACTCGTTACTAAATTGTTTTCTACCCTATAAAAGAACAAGAGGGCCATGATGGCCCTGAAGTCGCTCACCTGAGCCTTTTGATCAAACATGACCCATTTCCAATCTCTTCAGAGATATTAAGACAAACACTCTGACAAACACTCATTAGTATTGGGCTTACAAATATGGCCTCTACAATGCACACAAGCTTTTTCTAAAATTTGTCTCAGCGGCCTACTTGACATGTACAAAATTATCCAGACATACATTCCGATAAACTTTCAAGAGTATTTGAGAGAAAATGTGGCCTGTAGGTATAAAAGGTTTTTCCGAGATTTGACCTAGTGACCTGGTTTTTTATCCAACATGACCCATATTCATACTAGTCTAAAATATTATCAAGACAAACATTCAAACCAAATTTCAAGATTATTGGACTGAAAATGTGGCCTCTAGAGCGTACACATGGTTTTTCAAGGATGAAACTTGGTGCCCTAGTTTTTATTCCATGTGACCCATTTTCAAACTCATGCAAGATATCATCAAGACAAACATTCTAACAAAAGTTTAAAGAATATTGGACTGTAATTATAGTACGAAATGTTTTTCCGAGATTTGACCTTGTGACCTAGTTTTTTATCCAACAAGACCCATTTTCATACTAGTCTAAGAAATTATCAAGACAAACATTCTGACCGAACTTCAAGATTATTGGACTGAAAATGTGGCCTCTAGAGCTTACATAAGGTTTTTCTAAGATTTGACCTGGTGACCTAGTTTTTGACCTGACATGACCCACTTTCAAACTCATCCAAGCTATCATTATGACAAACATTCTCACCAACTTAAAAGAGCATTGGACTGAAAATGTGGCTTCTGGAGCGTACACAAGGTTTTTCAAAGATTTGACCTAGCGACCTAGTTTTTGACCCCACATGGCCCACTTTCGAACTCATCTGCGATATTATCAAGACAAACATTCCGACCAAATTTCAAGAGTATTGAACTGAAAATGTGGCTTCCGGAGCATACACAAGGTTTTTTTAAGATTTGACCTAGTGACCTAGTTTTTGACCCAACATGGCCCATTTTCAAATTTGTCAGAGATATCATCAAGACAAACATTCTGACCAACTTTCAAGAGTTTTGGACTGAAAATGTGGCCTCTAGAGCGTACACAAGGTTTTTCTAAGATTTGACCTGGTTACCTAGTTTTTGACCTGACATGGCCCATTTTTTAACTCGTCCAAGATATCAACAAGACAAACATTCTGACCAACTTTCAAGAGTATTGGACTGAAAATGTGGCCTCTAGAGCGTACACAAGGTTTTTCTAAGATTTGACATGGTGACCTAGTTTTTGACCTGACATGGCCCATTTTCAAACTCATCAAAGATATCATCAAGATGAACATTCTGACCAAGTTTCATGAGTATCCGACTGAAGATGTGGCCTCTAGAGCATACACAAGGTTTTTCTTAGATTTGACCTAGTGACCTAGTTTTTGACCCGACATGACCCATTTTTGAACTTGTCCAAGATATCATCAAGACAAACATTCTGACCAAGTTTTACAAGTATCGGACTGAAAATGTGTCCTCTAGAGTGTACACAAGGTAAAAGTTGACGCCGGATGCCAGACACAGCACGATCACAATAGCTTCGTGCTCAGGTGAGCTAAAAATCCAATCATTGAATCAACAGTTACATCTTTACCACACAATCACAAGTCTGAATGACTCTGAGCAAATACGCCTTTGAAAACATTGTGGAAAAAAGGAGAAAATGCTGATAATCAGCATTTTCTCCTTTTCCTTCAATGTTTTCAAAGATAATTACCATCATTTGAGTCATATTTAAATTGTCGTCTGCAATTGCTTTTTAAATTTGGAAAACTGTACATTTTTTTTAGTTTGGTAAAGAGTTATTTCATTCATAAGCTGCTTTCAATTAGGTCAATTTGAAAATTTTTCTTCTGGTAAAGAATTAAGAAAGTCATGAATTATTTTTTCAAAAAAATGTTGTCCAGTTTATTAGAAACTAATTCAATAAAATATATTACATGTTAACCCTTTACCACACAGCAAAATTCAAGACCTATCCAAATTGAAAGCATTTGCAGACGACAATTTCATAGTGGCTCAAATGACGCAACTTTTCTTTGATAGGGTAGAAAACTTTGTGGGAAAAGGAGAAAATGCTGGTTACCAGCATTTTCTCCTTTTCCCACAATGTTTTCAAAAGGCCTCTTCTTCAGGGGCGTTAAAAGGGGTCATTGTGTGGTAAAGGGTTAATTGGTGTAACTGTAAACTACCTTTTAACACTGTCAGCTCCATTGGCAAAAACAGGCCCTTTTGCGAACAGCATATCTCAGGATCAGACTGCACAAAATTTGCAGACTGAGCTTGCATCTATGCCATACACTTTTTTAGTCAAGTCTATTTAGAGGAAACCTTTTTGAGTTTCAGCAGATAGTACCGGTAATTTCAGTGCTTGGAAGAGGTCAAGTTGTAATATTTGGTGCCAAAAGAGTTAATTAAGAATGCAGAAAGAAATCTACATTAATTCATTACAACTGGTTTATTTGATATTTTTTATACATTTTAGTACTTTCAGAAAAAAAAGGTCTAGAGTTTGAAGAGTTTATTTGCTACAGATAAACCAATATTTTGCAATCTTATAAATAACATTAATTCTACAGACTGAAATTTAAATATTTTTGCAGTAAGGTGGGTTTTAAAGAGCAGGTTAGGTGGTTTTTCTCTCCGCAAGTACTGTATACATGGAAATTTTTGCGACATGGAAATTCTTGCGATTTCGCGAATTTGAAAAATTCGCAAACTTTTCTGTTCGTGTATTTTACCCCAAGTATACTAACAAATAACAAGTGTCTTGAATTCGCAAATACATGTATTTCCATTCGCAGAATGTCTGTAATCGGTAATTTGCAAACTTTTGGACATGCGCATATATCCACGTATACAGTACTCTAAAAATCTGTCATCCATAACTTATTATCATTGAAAGCATTTACAGACAAAATTAAGGCATGGCTTAAAAATGACATTTGTCTTTATATACTGTGGCTTTGTGAGACAAAGCATTCACCAATATTTTCTCCTTCACGCACAATATTTTCAAAAGCCTTATTCCCAAAGGTTATTAAAACACAGAATAGTTGGGTAAAATCATGCACAAAAAAGACATATAGACTTGTCTAAACAGAAAGCATTTTGTGTAACCAAACTTCTTAACTCTTTCCCACACAATCCCAAGTTTTAACGACCCTGGAGAAGGGACCTTTTGAAAACATTGAGGAAAAAGAAGAAAATGCTGGTAACCACGATTTTCTCTTTTCCAACAGTGTTTTCTACCCTTTCAAAGACAAATATTATGTTATGACGAACATTTGATGTATCATCTGCAAATGCTTTCAATTTGGACCAGGCTAAACTTTTGTCATGTGCTAAAGAGTTGAATCTCAGAGAATCTTACTTTGCACCAAAACAACACACAAATCAACTAGTAGGAGTGGGTTTAACAAAACGGGGAAGCTGTGGGATCAATTGTTTTAAAGATGTCTTTTAAGTTTTTGTCGGGTTTTTCCAACACAGGTGGCGACATAATTTGTAAGGAGTCTAAGATGTCATGTGTTGAGATTTCTTCACTTGGCATAGGAACACTTTCACTCAGTTTTTGTAAGCTATGTTGGGGAGTCTGTTTTGACACTCTCTGTCTGTTATAACTGTTATAGCCAGAATCTTCAGACTGAGAACTCTCACCTCCCAGTGGTGAACTGTATTCTGTTGTAGTTTTTCTTTGTTCTGGAAAACGTTTCCCAGCTGATGTGGGTGAGAGATTTGATTCAGAGATGTGTTTCCGTTTAAACCTTGGATCATTCCTGTAATCTATCTTAGTCTTTTGTTCTGATGAAGAAGCCGCATCCCTTTCCTCTCGCGTACCAGGATTACTAAACTGTCTATGCACTGACGGGGGTCCAAGGTCTGACCCCACAACACGACCTAATCTAGGATCAAGAGGTTTACCTAACAATGAAGGGTCTGTTGATGTAACGTCAGTTTTTGACAACCTAGGATCACCTGATGATTGACGATTCATCATACGAGGGTCTAATGGTGGGGTGGATGACAATGGAGGAATATTTGCACTGTAAGTTGGACTACCTGAACTAGTTTGTCTTCCCATTCTAGGGTCTAATGGTCGTGAACTTGACTTACTCATACTTGAGCTACCTGAACTTGAATCTTGTCTTGCTAATCTTGGATCCATTAGTTTTCCTGGTAAATTATGCATTGCTGCTTGTTTTTGAACACGTGGATCCACAGGTTTATTAGACACAGATTTACTTAATCCTGGTTCTTGTTTTATTCTTGGATCTGAATTTTCCTTTTTAGATCTTGGATCAATAAATGGAGCCAATTCAGGTTTTGGTAATTGTTTAAAGACTTGCGGATCTAATAAATCAGGAAGCTTTGGTTCTATACTTGGTAGAGTTTCCACTTTCACATTGGTTTTTGAATGATCTATTATTTTCCCAAATTCAAGTTCCTGCATTTTCAACATTTTCTGCACTCGTGGATCTGCTTTATACTTTGGATCATTCAGGTTGATATTTGTTGGAATCTTTTGTTTCACATATACAACACGAATCAATCTCCAAGGAGCGTCTCCATCACGAGAATGAATCACCACTGGTTCCTGAGGGGGACTTTTGGCAGACGTTTGATCACTAAACTGTCGTCGTGGATCTTGAGGTCTGGAAAAATGTAATAAATGCAACATACTTAGTATTGTAATACTTGTTTTTTCTTATCTTGGATATAATTTTATATCATGCAATACGAAGAAAAACATTCATTAGATGTCCCTTTCCAATTTTCTTTTCAGTATGTGCCTCCTGACAACTTTTTTTGGCTTTCAGCAGACCACTTTTCAAAACCTAGCAAAAGAAGAAATTTCAAGGACAAAATTTTAAAGCAAAGACAAATAGCATTCATTTCCTGAACACAAAATGTTAACAGCGGTCTTTGCCAATGACAAAAAAGTCTGAAAAGCTGAGAAATAGCTCATAATTATGTAGTAATTTAAAGTTACAATGAATGAAAAAATTGCTGACATCTTGATGGGACAAAAACATTGCAAAAAATAGTAAAAATGCTGAATATGCTAAGTGAAGCATGGTGACCAATGGAAAGACTACTTATCATGTGGACCAAGAAACACAGTCAAAAAATGATGACTTTGCTCATAATGACAGTATTTCTCTAGAGACTAAAAACGCTTAAATGTGCCTCTAGTAGATTTAACCTTTACAACACAATCCCGAGTTTTAACAACTCTAGATAAAGAAGGCTTTAAAAAAGGCTTTTGAAAACACTGTTGGAAAAGGAGAAAATACTGTTAACCAGTGTTTTCTACTTTTCCCACAATGTTTTCTACTATTTCAAGGACAGAAATCATCTATTGAGCAGATTTGTCATCTGCAAATGCTTTAAATTTGGACAAGTCTAGAATTTTGTCATTTGCTAAAGAGTTAAAAAACAAACAAACTTACCTTTGTTGAGTACTTGACTGAGTTGAACTTTTAGCTGCATTGATCATCTGCATAACGTTCAATGATGAAGACAAAGAACTATTAGGGTAAATACTGGGCTCCTTCTTTACCTCAGACTGAAAGTGTCAAAACAAATTCTTACTACAGGTCCGTAATACTGTTACAAATTATTACAAGTATGTCAATGATACTGTTAACCCTTAGGCTAAGCGTGACTCACTGACCTTTAGCAGACAGTGTAGATCAAGATCAGACTGCATGTTTTGTGCAGTCTGATCTTGAAGCTACACTGTCCAAAAAAGAGAGATTTTTCTTAAAAAAATTAGCTTTAAGTTGCATTAGTCAGATTTTTACTATGATCAGCTTGTAAGTTTTCGTGTAAGTTATTTAGCATGAGAAAGGTTAAAACAGTTAATCTCATCAGTCCAGTACAACAACTAGAGTTCTGCTCACAGCCTGAAATGTTGGCACAACATCTGCATTGCTTATATTTGAGCCATGCTCTGTGAAAAGGGAGTTTAACACATCTGCAAAAAGAATTGATCCATGTCAGCCTGCGCAGTCATGGGTCGAAACTTTTTGCTTCTGTTAACTTTTCTGCTTGTCCAAGGCCCATTCTACTTCATCATTCAGTCACTACTTAGTCAAAATGGAGCCATAAATTATAATGTAACAAATTGCTGAGTATAAAGCATTTAGATCATTTTCATCATTACCAGAATACCACTCAGCATCTACAGCCTTCTTTGAAGAATCTTTCCTAGCTGTTGGAAAGTGTTTTTCATTCACAAGAAATACTAGTACCCAGTCTGCTCCGAAAGCAAAAACCATTTTTCTCTTCGCAGGTAAAAGATTTTCAAGGCGTATTACCCAAGTATTTGATAACTGTTTTTTTCATGTTTTGGATCAAGTTCTTCATTATCCGTGCAGCATTTTACCCTTTTATAGTTGACTTCATAATGAAAGCATTTGCAGATAACAAATTAAATGTGGCTTAAATGATGGGATTTGTCTTTGAAAGAGTAGAAAAGATTGTGAGAAAAGCAGAAATTCATTGTTTCTCCTTTTCCTACAACCTTTTCAAAGTCTTTCTTTTATTTAAATGTTGTTTTTAAACAGGATTGTTTGGAATAGGTTTAATATCATCTTTTCTCCAATTGCAAGGGTCATTGAAAACTTGAACAGCATTTTACGTTGTCTCTTTACATGATATACTTGGTTTGCTGCACCTTCAAAAGTTTGAATCTCTCTGACAAGGGGGGGAAAAGTTTTTCCGACAATTACCCGATTACTTGAGGACTGTTTTTCTTCTTCTTCATCACTAGAGTACCACTTATCATCCTCTGCCTTATTCAACAAATCTTTGGAAGTTTGTTTTGTGGCATTTTTGGTTGCCAAAGACTGATCTTTTTTAATCTTCATGGACATCTGTTTAATTCTCATGAACATCTCTCTCTGTTTAGGAGGCAAGTGTTCAGGTATATCAAGTGATTCATCCTCGTCATCGGCATTATTGGAGTTTTTGTCGTCGTCCCATTCTTGTTGCGGTGTGGTATTTCCTGCAAATAAGATAATCCCTGGTTATACAACCCTGAGGAAGAAAGCTTTCGAAAACATTGTGGAAAAAGGAGAAAATGTTGGTAACCAGCATTTTCTCCTTTTCCCACGTTTTCTATTCTTTCAAAGAAGGGTTCCATCATTAGATTCACATGTACAACTGTAGACATTTACATTGTAAACAACATGACATTGTTAAGTAAAGACAGCCTTGTATTCAACATAAGTGTCTGAAAATTTAAACTTCTACTGCCTAGAAGGATATCCTACTCATTATCATCTAATGATAGAGTTTAACTGTAACCATTTGGATCCAATTAGAAACAAAACTGATGTGGTCTAAAATGAAAGAGTAGAAATATCATCTGGGTCTGTATTCAAGAACCATTCTTATGAACATTCTTAGTCTTATTCTCTAGAATTTTTTTAAATTTGAAAGTAATACAACTTCTGATTGGCTAAACCAAATGGATTAGCCAATCAGAAGTTGTATACTTTCAAATCTAGAAAATCTTCGAGAATTAGACAAGAAACATTCTAGAGAATGATGTGTGAATACGGACCCTAGCTTCACGGTAAGTAAATGTAAATAAATGTTATGTGCTGGATGCATGTTCTATAATGATATCCTTTCTTATGAAACATACCTTGGTTTCCTTTCTCGTCCTGACGCATGTCTACATCCTGCCTAAGATCAACATCTCCCATAGTATGACTTTGGGCTCTCAGGTCTACATCACCAAGGTCACGCATATCTGTATCCATGGAAATATCCTCACTATTTGAACTATGACTAGTTCCCTTTCTTGGGTCTCTAGAAGCTTGGGCTTGTTTAGACTGAACAAAGTTTTGACTAGATAATTCTGACTCTTGATTGTTTTGATTATCATCAGCAGCAGTAGCATTTCCTTCCTGGCTAGGACTTGAGGAGGGACCCATGTTTTGTTCCTGACCCATCATATTTGGCCCAGGCATAGGGCCCATATTCTGAGGCCCAAATCTGGGGTCAATCATGTTTGGCATTGAAGTGGGTGGTCCTTGGGCCATAGAAGTAGGTGGTTGTCCCTGTGGGGCAGGACCTCGGTACTGCTGTAACATGGGAGCTGCTCTAAGAATAGCTCCGACAAGGGCAGCTGCTGGATTCATTTGATTGTTCATTGGTGGGCCCATAGGTGCTCCTTGCATTCCAGGTCCTTGTGGGCCTGGACCAGGGCCTGACATTCCAGGCCCTTGCATACCTGGGCCACCCATAAATCCTGGACCTCCCATAGGTGGCCCCTGCATACCAGGTGGGGGACCGTCCATTCCTGGTCCCCCTGGTCCTTGCATAAAGGGTGGTCTGTTGCCTTGGAAATTCATATTGGGACCAGGGCCACTTTGTCCTGGAGACATAGAATTGTCCTGATAAAATCCTTGGGGCCTGAAAAGAAAAAAACTCGGTTAAGTATCTCTTCAGGTCTTGGTTGTAAATACCCAGGCCTTACACCCAAACCAGTATACATAAATCTTCTCCTAAATTTGTTGCAAGTTGGACTACATTTTTGCAATCAAATCATCTAAGATTCTATACATAGAATCTGAAAGGAATAAATAACTAATGTTTGTGTAAATCAGTGTTCTGCCAAGGCCACATATTTGCGATTTTCTCCCTAAAAAATTCAAAATGTCACAGAAAAAATCAGTAAAAGGCCATTCCTGACGCATATCAAAAATCGCAGAATCAGCCACGTAACTATTACAATTTAGTGTTTTTCATGGGCGCCGAAGGTACCTATATGCAAAATGAAATTTGACTGGACGCAGACCAAAAACATCAACCAAGTATTGATCAAGTACTTTACTGTCATGATGTAGTATCTTCTGCAATCTCAGTCAGAAAATGGTTTCAGCGCCATGGCAAAAAAGCCAGGTATTATCCAAAGCTTCTATGGTCAGCCAAAGCATACCAACAATCAGAGCTCGAAGTCTGATAATGTTCTGATGCCCAGTACCCCTCCCACTCAATCAACATCGTAGGAAGATAGTAAAAAAAATCTGTATGACAGTTCTTAGTAGTTAGAAGAATATTCTTTGTCGGAATATGATCGCAACCGCAACTTTATGAATTGTAAAATGTGTTTAAAAAAAAAAAGCAAAAAGAACGCATTTACTGAAAAAAAAAAATCTAACTTCAGAACTACTACTCCTATGTACGACATGCAGAGAACGTCTATCGTAGATCAGCCGTCATGGCTGAGTCTTTTCAGGGGGATTTTAAGAAAACTGTACGGTAGGGAGAGTCTCAATGAGAAATAATCAGCTGCGTTAGTTGCATTTAAATCCACATTTTGGCTAGTGAAAGAGAACATAGCAATTAACAAGTATGGGTATGGGTGAACTAATTTCAGTGTCTTATTTTTAAACCATTTCAATGCATACTAAATTTTGTCCCCGAATTTTTAAAAATGTCTCAAACTTTTCTGAATGAGTGAGCCATTTGTCTCTACTTTTTAAAATCCTTGGCAGAACACTGGTAAATGTTAGGAGAAAATATTTTCAAAAGTGATCTACAGACAGCAATGAGCTCACTAATGTAGAAGATACCTAACTGGTTCAATCTTTCAGTTAAGATTTATCCTCTATCGTTCTCCTGCATGCCACGTTTCCAATAAAACCTACCTGCCCATGGAAGGTGATTGTCCAGGAGGCTTTCTGGGACTTTCCCCTGGGGCATGGGTCTCAATGTCAAAAATGGATGGGATCTTTTTCATGCTTTCCAATTTTCTATGAAGTTCCTCCTCTGACAAAGGAGGCTGGTCACCTAAAACCAAAACAAACATAAAATTATTTTCACCCAAAAACCAATTTTCTATGTCTATTGACATTATACCGTTATTCAACAGAGGAGATCATTCAGTTTTCACATCTTCCCTATTTCATCTCAATATTTGAAAGGGTAGAAGAGAAAAACAGAAAATGCTGATAGACATTTCTTTTTCCCATCATGTTTTCTGAAGTTTTCTTCCTCGTGATCGATGAAACATTGGAGTTTTATAGTGAGATAACTTTTAGACCTGCAGACAACTTTATTTGTGTTAACAGATGGCTACATTTGAAAACAAGAGCACCACATGCATATGTCAAAGTTAGGCTGCAAGCGCTTGATTTTCAGTGTAAATTCAAAGTCCAAAAAGGAGCATAACTGTATCAAAAATACTTTGAAAGTTATCTGCCCTTGTTGTACGGGTTCCCCTTTTGACAATTAACAACTTGTCCAAGTTCGAAGTAATTATCTTCAATAATACAAGAGATATTGCAAAATGTCCATGTTTTGCACAACAATGGCACTTTTTTTCTGTTTGTAAATTTTCTGCAGGTCCAAGGATCATTCTACCTAATGATCAAGTTGGTTGTCAGACAAAATGGATTTTATGGATTCATAATTATGTGATGACTTGCTAGGTATAATGCATCATGGAGATGTATAAAACTCCCATTTGCCAGAGCATGGCTCATAAATAATGACTTTGTTACATGCTTCCTCACCTAAAAGACCTTTCTTTTTGTATTTCTTGTTTTCCCTTGGTTCATCCATACAATCCTCAAATTCTCCTCTATCAGCTATAGCCTGCAAAAATCACATCAATCATTTTTCCATGTAAAAAACCCTATAAATGTCATTAACTCTTTACCAAATGACAAAATTTCAGACTCAACCTAATCGAAAGCATTTGCAGATGACCAAATAAAAAAATGTCAATCAGATGATAAACTTGGTCTTTGAAAGGATAGAAAACATTGTGGGAAAAGGAGAAAATGCCGATTCCTAGCTTCCCTTCTTTTCCAAAATGTTTTCTAATGCCTTAATCTTTGGGGTTGTTAAATCTTGAGGTTTTTACCGGACAATCCAAAGTTTTTACTACCAGAGGAAGGAGGCCTTTAAAAGCATTGTGGAAAAAGGAGGGAATGTTGGTTACCAACATTTTCTCCTTTTCTCGCAATGTTTTCTACCATTCAAGAGACAAATTCAATCATTTGAAATGCATCCTATTTAGATCTATTGTCTGCAAATCCTTTCTATTTGGACAAGTCTAAGATTTTGAGTTTTGGTAAATGATTAAATATGATTTATACAACAAAAAAGTTTTGAAAGAAGAAGACAGATGTTTAGGAATGACATGCATTGTGCAAAATAATCTTTAAATGCAAGTGGAGATCATTAGCCCTGACGCACAGAAATTATCAATTGCTTTTTACAGACCTTCAGTTTGTGATTAAATGTTGTATACAGTTTCAAAACAATCGCAGCAAAACTGCAGGACTACTTTGCATCACAAAATCTGCTATGTGCATGTACACAAAAACAGACTAATTTTATTACATCCTTGAATATATTCTTTCAGCAAGGGTATAACAAATAGTATACCATTGAAAATATTTGTTCAGAAGGGGCATAAACAAGAGCACCACATGTGGTTGCCAACACTTGGCTGCAGTTGCTTTGAGAAAATTAATTGATTTTCAGAGAAAATTCAAAGTCAAAAAAGAGGCATACCTGTGTCAAAAATATTTTGATGGTTACCTGCCCCTGTTGTATGGGTTCCCCTTTTGATAGTTAACTTAACAACTAGTCCGAGTTTGAAGAAAATGTCTTCAGTAACGACAGAGATATTAAAAAATGTCAAAGTTTTTGCATGATGACACAGACAATAACAGGGCTATGACAATAACTCAACTTTTTCTTTGAAATAAGCAAAGCTAAAAATAGAACAACCTTGGAAATCTTTGTTCAACAGGGGTATAAGAACTAGTACACCCTGGAAAATATTTGATATGCTGGGTTTTAGAAAATAGGACATACCTTGAAAACATTTGCTCAGCTGGGCTTAGAAGCCTTCTTCTAAGGGTCATTTAAACTTGAGGTTGTTTGGTAAAGGGTTAAAATAAAGAAGTAAGCACAAAAATTCAACTTACATTGTCTAAGGCAATCTGGGTCTCTTCTGTCAAAGGGTCATGTGAGAATTTACAGTTATCTCCCTGGTAACATGTTGATCCTGTATGGAAATATTTACATGGAAATTCCTGTAGGAACTGTTAAGGAAAATAATATGATAACCACAGTATAGAGCAGAATAAGTATGATATGAGCCATGCTCTGTGAAAAGGGTGCTTACTGCATCTGTGGAAAGTACTGACCCAGGTCAGCCTGCACAGTCCACGCAGGCTGACCTAGGCCAAAACTTTTCACTATGGGTCAATTTTCTGTATGGCCAAGGCCTGGTCTACCTAATTATTGAGTCGGTTGTTAAAAAATGTAGCTATTACGGATCTCTAAGTATGTAATCGCTTGCTCTAGTATCATGGATCACAAAGATTAAGCCCCCTTTTGCCAAAGCACAGCTCATATTTTATTTGTTATCTACATGAATATATTTTCAGCACACACTTTCTAAAGCATCTTTCCAAAATAAGAATAATCAGTCGCATATGCATATCAATATTTGTATACATGTCATTAAAAAAAAAGAGTCTGAATTCTTTTTCATCTTAATAGTATTCAAAGCCTAGAATTATGTCCCTTTTCCCATAAACATTTTCAATAGCCTTCTTCCTCTGCAAAGATAACAAAAGGACACTAAAGATTTGGATAGAACACCAAATGTTCAGCTTTTCAGTGGGTAAGATGTCCTAAATTTTGCTGAATTAAGGTTTTTGGATAGCTGTTGTAAAAGTTAGTGTTGAGCCCTGTTCAGGATCAATTGGTAAAGAGTAAAAAGAGTAACTACTATGAAAAAAAAATATAAAGGATATCATGCATAAAGACACATTCTCCTTGATTCCAGCAGGTACTCTGTACATAGTATTTACACACTTCTAATCTCTTGGCAGGACGGAATCCATGGTTAAATGGGCAGTCAGAACCCTGAAAAACAACAATAAATATTCCAGATCGTTTCATCTCCGGCTTCTTTCACACATTACCTCCTTCACATGTCTTGCTGATGACCAATTTTAAAAAAGTTGTGGCAAATGGACTTCTAGTCACCTGCATTTCATGCCATCATCTAACTCAAAACCACTTTTTTCTTTTTTCACCAATGATTTCAAGTCTGTTACATGACAAAAAAGACAGTTTTCTGGAGGGGGTTATGTGTTAATAAGCAATGCTACTTCAATTACACAATAAATACTGAATAAACATGGTACACCACGCTGGAAACTTTTCAACAGTCTTTTATGCTTTTCTTTTCTGCAAATGGATTCACCAAAGACTGATGATACATTGGAGGTAAGGCTGTGTCCTTAACCCTTTACCACACAATCCTGAGTTTTAACGACCCTGAGAAAGGAGGCTTTTGAAAACATTATGGGAAAAGGCGAAAATGCTGGTAACCAGCATTTTCTCCTTTTCCCACAAAGTTTTCTACCCTCTCATAAACAGAAATTATTGTTTGAGCTACATTTAATTTGTCGTCTGCAGATGCTTTGGACTTGGACCAGTCTAAAATGTTGTCGTTTGGTATAAAGAGTTATGTGGACTTCCACTTTTACAGTTCTAATTTTGACATTACCTTTATATAAAATGAAACTTGACTTATACAGCAAATGAATAAACAGAATGGCCTTCTTAAGATGAGCGACTGCTTATCCAAGATTTGTAACCTTTTAACAAACAATCCCCAGTTTTAACAACCCTAATAATGGAGGCTTCTGAAAACACCGGGAAAAAAAGTAACGGTACCAACATTTTCTCTATTTCCTACGATGGATTTTACCATTTCAAAGACAAATATCTCCATTAGATTTGTCACATTTAATTTGACCTCTGCAAATGCTTCCAATTTACGCAAGTATAATTTTGTCGTTTGGTAAAGAGTCGACAGTAAAAATAATATTTGGAAACTTCTCGTGATACCATTACAATAGCCTACATGTTGCATAACACTGGTGCTTGGTAAATACAAGTGACTCTTAACACAGGTAAGATTGCATAGTACACAAGAGTTCAACATACATAATCTATGAGGCATGCTCTGTGAAAAGGGGGCTTAATACATTCCCAAAAAGTATCGACCAAGGTCAGCCTGTGCAGAATGCCAAGGTTGACCCGAGTCGAAACTTTTTGTTTTTGGTTAGGCTGATCTGGGCCAAACCTTTTTGTTATTGGCCAACTTTCTGGTCAACTTATTGGTCTACTTTCAAAGGACCAGCCTTCCTCATGATTAAGTCAGTTGTCAAAAAAAGTGGCTTTTATTGATCCATAATAATGTGATGGCTTGACCGATATAATGCATCACAGAGATGCATTAAAATCCAGCTTTTGCCAGAGCATGGCTCATATAAAAGTAATATTGAAAGATAAAAAGTAATATTGAAAGATGACTGCATCTTCTGCCATACCTTTTGGCACTTTCCTTCTTTGAAAAATCTACATTGTGGACGTTCTTCCATCGGTGTTTGTAGTAAAGGTTTCTTCTTTGGTGGTTTTTCTTCCTCCATCTCTCGCTCTCTCTGTTGCTTTCTCTCCAACCATTCCTTCTTTCTCTGTTGTTTCTTTTTGTTCTTTGGAAATAAAGGCTGAAAATACAAAGAAAAAGAGCTTTTAGCATAACTTTTCCGAAATATTTTTGATTCTAAGAAAAACAGTATACAGTGACATATTACAATATCAGTCCCATCCGTCTGTAAGGATAAAGATAAAGCCTCAGAATCATTAGCCCTATACCAAAAAATCTGCTTTATTGAATGACCCAGAGAAATACAGCTTTTGAAAACATTGTGGGGAAATGAGTAAATTCTGGCAACCAGCATTTTCTCCTTTTCCCACAATGAATTCTACCCTTACAAAGAAAAATTCCATTACATAAGCTACATTTTGTTGCCTAAAAATGCTTTCTATTTGGACCAATATAAAATTCTGCTGTCTGGTTAAGAGTTAAATATCTAATTAACCCTTTACCACACAATCACGACTTTTAACGACCCTGAGAAAGAAGCCTTTTGAAAACATTGTGGGAAAAGGAGAAAATGCTGGTAACCAGCATTTTCTCCTTTTCCCACAATGTTTTCTACCATTCACAAAACAAATTTCAAATTTTCAGTCACTTTTATTTTGTCGTCTGCAAATGCTTTCAATTTGGACCGGTCTATAATTTTGTCATTTGGTAAAGAGTTAAGTTTGGGTGTAGATAAGCACTTAAACAACTCAAAATAGGAGCGTAAAATAGACAGATTCACATAATGTCTCTCTTTTAACCCTTTACCAAACAATCCCTGGTTTTTACGACCCTAAGATAGAAGCCTTTTGATAACATTGTGGGATGTTTTCTACCCTGCTGGAAACAAATTTCAATTTTTTAATTACGTTTATGTTGTCGTCTGCAAGTGCTTTCAATTTGGACCTGTCTAAAATTTTGTCGTTTGGTAAAGAGTTAAACAAGTATATGATGAGCACTCTGGCAAAAGAGGGGTTTAATACATCTCTACGACAAAATTTACCAAGCAAGCCATCATGTAATTATAGACATATAAAATTCATGTTGTCTTACAACCTACTCGATAGAGGTACACTGGTCCTTTGACATGCACAAAATTGACCAATAGCAATAAGTTTGAAGTAAGGTCAGCCTGCTCAGGCTGACCAGGGTCAGCACTTCTTGCAGATGTAATATACAAGCTAAGTGTCAATAATCACCTGTGACAATCAACACATAACACCTTATCATTGTCAAACTACAGGCTGGTTACCGGTTTTACTTTAGGTCATTATTCATTATTACGAGAATAGGCAACCAGGATTAAAATGTCTGGCACCCCTAAATGATAGGACCGGGCCATTCTCTTTGGCAACTTTGTATTTTCCAGCACCAAATTAAAATTTCTTTGGCAAATGGCACCGAATACGAAACCTTGAAGGGGCAATGGTTAAGAGTTTTAATCTGTATCCATACACCACAATCCATTGACGCGATATACTATCGCATCATGCAATATCATGATATATTGATGCATCGACGATATCACCCAAGCTCTAAGATCTACCATGGCTCAAGTTTTAGAACTACACAACTTACCCCATTATCTGTTGGAGCTACAGAAGAATCCAGATATTCTCCCTCTACCATACTCATCAAGGTACCTTTGGAACCTCCAAACCTGAAATACACAATCAGGGCCAATATTCACCAACCATTCTGCATAGCCTTCTTAGTCCAATTCAAAATCTACAATGGTCCTATCTTTAGAATTCAATTTTGGATGGTTACTGAATACTGACCAAGCTCTCTTGCTTGCAAAACAGTTCTGTAATATCTCTCTTAAGCTTTTTCTTAAACAGTAAAACTTTAAATTAATTACACAATTATTTCCAAATTTCTTTTGATCGTGTATCAATAAATCGGGCAGTACATGTAAATCATAGGCACAACCAAATGATACAAAGTACTCTGCAAACTTAATTTCACAACTTTGACAATTGCTCAAGAGCACTAAATATAGAATTCTGTAGTTGGTAATGGTACTTAAAAGGAACAGTAACGAAGTTCTATGAGTTGGAGAATTTGATAATAATTCTGCAGCAGGCAGTATGTTAACTCTTTACCACACGACAAAATTTTAGACTCCAAATTGAAAGAATTTGCAGACAACAATTCAGGTGTGACTCAAATGATGAAACTTGCCTTTGATAGAGTAGTAAACATTGTGGGAAAAGGAGAAAATGCTGGTAACCAGCATTTTCTCCTCTTCCCACATTATTTTCAAAAGCCTTTTTTCTCAGGGTTGTTAAAACTCGGGATTGTGTGGTAAAGGGTTAAATAAATAACTGATAAAAATTTACCTATTGTCATTTGTTTCATCATCAGATGGACTGTCATAGATTCCTGGAGGGCTCTCATAATTATCTGATGAATTATTTTTACGATCTTTTTCTTTTGAGTCTCTAGAGTTCCGACTCTGGCGCTCTCGATCTTTCTTGTCTTGTTTATCACGTTTATCTTTTGGCGATCTTTCCTTCCCCTTCCTGTCTAAATTGTGATCTCTGTCTCGGCCCCTAGAAAAAGAACAAAATGTCACGAAAGATATTTGATCATAATTATATTAAACTTAAAGTTTGTGTACAAAAGTGCTGAGAGTAAGTCAACACAGAGAGGATAATCGCCTGGTTGTGTGTGATATTAAAAATCTGTCACTAGAATGGGGTGTGATACGGTTTAAAAAACGAGTCCAAGGGACGAGTTTTATAACTGCATCAAACCCCATTCGAGTGACAGATTTTTAATATCACACACCACACAACCAGTTAAATATCCTATTTATTATATTCCTAGTTCACTCTTTTTATTACTATAATTATCAAGAATGGTACACTATGAGAAATATAGGAAAAAAGTAGTTCCGGCAAACATACTAAAACTATATTGTCACTAGTGATGATACCATACTTATCATTATTCACTGTGAAATCCCAGAAATTCACTGATAGGAATATAATAAATATTTTTACTGGCAACAAAGACTACCTCTGATGACAACAATACTGTAGTAAGTAATTTATCCACTGAATCTCTGTCCTTAAAATTCATCCAGTTTTCATTCACTCCAACAATACCTTGTTACTTTAAATTCTATTTTTATCAGTTTAACCCTTTATCAAACAATTCAGGGTTTTAACTACCCTGAAGGGTAGACTTTTTGAAAACATTGTGGGAAAAGGAGAAAGTGCTGGTAACCAGCACTTCCTCCTTTTCACACAGTGTTTTCTACCGTCTAACAAAAGAACTCTTCATTTGAGCCACGTTTCATCTGTTGTCTGCAAATGCTTTCAATCTGGACAAGTCTAAACTTTTGTCATCTAATAGAGTTGAGAAATCCCTTACCTGTGTTTATCTCTATCTCTGCCTCCACCACTGTGATGACGATCATTAGATCCCCGCCGATGATCTTTGTCATTTTTCCCTCGATCCTCGCCTTGACTGTCATGAGAGGGACTGTGATGTGTTGCCGAAGGGGATCTATTTCCTTTTTTCTCACTTTTGTCTCTTTTTTCCCCTCCAGACCAACTCTGATCAAAATCATCCCCAGTCTTATCATAGTCTGTATATTCACGGTGGCGTTTTTTCTTTGTCTGTTTATCTCTATGACTGTCTTCTTTAGAGCGACGCCGTTTCGAATGGCGTTCTTTTCTTTTACCTTTCCTATCTCTCTCTTCACTGTGGTGACCTCCCTTTGATTTGGTGGGACTAGATTTTGATTTTGAATCGTCATCTAAATGAAAAAAAAACATTAATTTTGTACGATGCTTACGCCTCTACCAAGGCATTTGAAAACATTATAGACAAAGAAGGTAACACCTATGGCCCTTTACCATACAATCCCAAGTTTTAACGGCCCTGACAAAGAAACACTGAGGGAAAAAAGGATTGGTAACTAGCATTTTCTCCTTTCCGTACAATGTTTTCTACCCTTCAAAAGGCAAATTTCAGAGTTTGAGTCATGTTCTTATGGAGTCTACAGATGCTTTAAATTTGGACCAGTCTAAAATTTTGCTATCTGGTGACGGGTTAGCCCTTTTCAAGACAAATTTGACCAGTTTTGCCTCACTTTATTTGAACATCTGCAGATGCTTTCATTATGAAAAGGTCTTAGATTTTGTTGTCTGATAATGAGTTAATTCAAGACATCCAAGTTCTTTGTAAGCTTGTTGTAATATTTCAGCATAGTGTAATGAATAAGTATTAAAATATCATAGGTTAGCTATACTGGTATCATCCTTGTACAAGTCAACCTAATTTTTTGTCAAGTAGTATGAGTCAATACGACTAATCAATCATACACATGTCAGACCACTTTGAAATCAATGTGACTAAAAAAGCAACTGTTCCAAGTTAAAATATTTTCATGTGTGTTAAAAACATTCATAAAGTAACACTCTACCACATTAATGATTATCCTGAGTTTTAACGACCATGAAAGAGAAGGCTTTTGAAAACATTGTGGGAAAAGGAAAAAATGCTGGTAACCAGCATTTTCTCCCTTTCCCACAATGTTTTCTTCCATTTCAAAGAAAACATTCATTGTTTGTTGCCTTCAAATGCCTTCAATTTGGAAATGTCTTAACTTTTGGCTCAAGGTAAAGGGGTAATTCTTATTTCATGCTGATTTTGAATGTCTTCAGTCTGTGGCAAATCTTTTTCAAGAGGTAATGGGTTAAAAGGAAGCATTATAAGCATTACAATGACATAGAAAGCTTTTAAAAATATTGTGCAAGAAGGAGACAATGCTGGTAACTAGCCTTTCCTACCTTTTCAATGAGAAATCCTATCTTTTAACCTTTTACCACACAATCCCGACTTTTAATGACCCTAAGGAAAAGGCCTTTTGAAAACATTGTGGGAAAAGGAGAAAATGCTGATAACCAGCATTTTCTCCTTTTCCCACAATGTTTTCTACCCTTCCATAAGCAAATTTCAATTTTTGAGTCAAATCTATTTTGTCGTCTGCAAATGCTTTCAATTTGGACAAGTCTAAAAATTTGTCGTCTGGTAAAGGGTTAAGCTACAGTTAAACTGTGGGCTGTAAGTGCTTTCAAAATGGACAACTGAAAACTCCTATGGAGCCTTTTCTCTCCTTCCCTAATGTTTTAAAAGGTCTTCTTCCTAGAGGTCTACTGAATGAAAAAATTCTGAACCTTTCCAAATTAAAAACATTTGCAGGTCATTAATCAAACTTGGCTCAAATGGTGAAAAATGCCTTTAAAAGGGAAGAAAACAGTGTAAAGAGGAGAAAATGCTGGTTATCAGCATTTTCTCCTTTTCCCACAATGTTTTCAAAAGCCCTCTTCCTTAGGGTTGTTAAGAGTCAGGATTGTGTGATAAAGGGTTAAAACTCTGGACTGTTTGGAAAAGGGTTAAATCAATTAATAATACCTGAAAAGTTTACATCAATTACGAATAGGTAGGTTTACTCATTAGTGTACAATAGACAACTTAGATAAAGCAATTGTGGACAGCTTTCACAGACAATGTACATATACATCAAGATTAAGTTGCAATAGTAACTGCTGCTGCTAAAAGAAGTCATTTGCAGTGTGTTAATGAGTAAACACTTGTGACAGCTACCTTCTTCATCTTTCAGTTCACCATCTTGATCACTGGCAATTTCACCATCTTCGAGAATTTCGCCGTCTTCACCCAAGTCTTCATCATGACCTTCAGTAACCTCTGTTTCCATGGCAATTTCATCATCATTGCCCTTTGATTCAGTTGTTACATTGTCAGCCTCTACACTGATATGGCTATCTGTATTTACTGCATATTGCCTGATATGCCTGTCTGTTTTTACTGCATCAACTTGACTATCTTCATAACCATTCAGTTCAACATTAGCTGCACAATCATTCACAACATCTTGGGAATCATTGGTTACTTGTGTATCTGCATAAAGGTCATGGTTTGCTGTATCTGGTACTGTCATATCGACTGGTTGTTTCTCCTGACTGGTTTCTTTGGTGTTGTTAGTTTGATCAGACTGCTCCTCTACCTCCATGTTAACTTTTTCATATATACAAGTCCATTCTCAAGTCTACATTCTGGAACTAACATTCTCTGCTCAAGGTAATTCAAACAAACTGGAATAAAAACAAAATAAAACTGTTAACCCCATACCACACTGCCGCATGTTTTAACTACCCTGCCAAAGGCTTTTGAAAGCATAGTGGAAAAACAATAAAATACTGTTAGCCAGCATTTTCAAACTATATTTTCTACTCTTTTAAAGACATATCCTGTCAATTGGATTACAGTTTGTCTTCTGCTTATGCTTTGAATTTGGAATGGTCTAAGATTTTGTTGTTTGATAAAGAATTTACCCATTACACTACAGAGTAGTTTTGAGCTCAGCAAAAGATAGTACAAATGGCTCAAAAGAGAGACATTCGAAGGAAAGAAAATGTTTTTTTTTTGCTACTATAGAAATCATTGTGGGGAAAAAATAAGTTACTTTCAACTTTCAAGTTTGGATATTGGGGCTCAACCATTTCTGAAGATTGTTCCTGGAATGCTCTTGTCTGGTAATTGATTTTAAAATAAAAAATGTCCCTGTTCTGTTCATGTTTTTCTAATGGCAAATGTCTTCCGTACAGTAATTTGCAATGTTTTGTTACCACTTTTGATGGCTGTGGCCAGTTTTACTTGCTATTTCAGAATGCATAGATCTATAGATCATGATCAGACTATACACTTGGATCTACAGTATGCTCTTTTTTGGATGACATAAAGATCATTCTAATATCTGGGTGCTCTTTGTTTCACTGGTACTGGGAGTTAATTCCAAAGCAACTTAGCAGTGAAATAGTTCCTTCTCTTAGGGAGTACAACAGAAATAGGACTTAAGTGAAATGGTGTCTCCTCCAAATTCCTCACTTGGATTCCATCAGTTTTTACCAGATGACAAGGTTCCAGGTCCTTCTACATTGACAGCATTTGGCCCATATAATACGATTGGTCTCTAAGGGTGGGAAATCATGTGAAAAAAAAGGTAGAAAATGCTTGTATCCAGTCTTTTGACTTTTACCAATAAGGTTTTCAAGAGCTGTTTGTCCGAGGGTCTTGAAAATTTGTAGAACTGTATGGTCAAAAGTTAAATGACATCTAGTACAGAGTAAGCATCAGTTTCAAGGCATAACTGAAAGAGGGTTCCAAGTCAAAGTTTCCCTCGCTCCACAAAGTAAGAGAAAATTACTATGTTAATCATTCTCCATTTGTAGCAGTCTTTCATGACTTTTTGTGTAACCATTGTAACACTGCAACAATTTTCAACCTGAAGCCCTTACCAGATGACAAAACTTAAGATTCATCCAGTAATATAACTAGCAATATCACACAGGACCTCAGTTTAACCTCTCTTCCAAACTATTAAAAATTTTTAGATGGTTTGCTCTGGGGCTCAAACCAACACCCTCAAGTGTCCATAGATTTTCAGTCTCGCGGCCTGCCACTTAAGCTATTTGGGCTGACTTGACCTCCAGTGACAAGGAAGTGACCCTTGTATACTGTCACACATACACATGTATGCAGGATGTCACCAATATTACCCCTTGCCACACTGACTTTTGCTACTCTTTCCCTTCACTGTCTCCATTCCACTTTGTTACTCATTTCCTTCACTGCAGTTAACTCTTTACCCCACAATCCTCTTGAGTTTTAACTACCATGAGAAAGGAGGCTTTAGAAAACTGTGTGGGAAAAGAACAAAATGCTGGTTACCAGAATTTGTCCTTATCTCACAATGTTTTCTACCATTTTCCAGACAAATCTGATAATTTTGGCCACATATGTCATCTGCAATTGCTTTGAATTTGGAAGAGTCTGAATATTTTTGTCTGGTAAGAGGATATATTATCTCTTTGTTTCCCTTTCCCTATACTGCATTGTATCTCTCTTATACCCTACCAGACACTGCAATGTGGTATTTCTTTGTCACTGTTTCCCTCTAAATTTATCTGTATTCCCACCTCCCAATACTGTCTTTGTGTGTTACTTTTCCATACTAAGGTCGCACTGTCACCTTTTCCCTACAGTCCATTTCCATTATACCTGTTAACCTTTCCTTTCACTGCTGTCATGTTTATTTGTTACCCTTTCCCATGCACTGTCTTTGTGCCCTTTTCCTGTCCCTAAACTGTCTTTATTAGTGTCTCTTTGTTAACATTTCTTTTTACTGTCTTTGGGTCTCTTTGTAACCCTTTACAGTAAGTATATGTACTTTTTCATTTACCTTTGGCTACACCCTCCCTAGCATGCCTTCATTAAAATTTTGTCTTTGTTACCCTATCAATTCAATACCATAACTCTTTACCAGATGACAACATTTTAGACTTGTCCAAATTGAAAGCATTTGCAGACGAAAATTAAAATGTGGCTTAAATGATGAACTCTTGAATTTGATAGGGTAGAAAACATCGTGGGAAAAGGAGAAAATGTTTTCAAAAGGCTTATTCCTCAGGGTCGTTAAAACTCGGGATTATGTGATAAATGGTTAACTTAACCCTTTAAAATACAATCCTGAGTTTTGACAACTCTAAGAAAGAAGCCTTTAAAAAACATTGTGGGGAAAGGAGAAAATGTTACCAAACAACATTTTCTCCTTTTCCCACAGTGTTTTCTACCTTGTCAAAGAACTTCAGCTTATATTTACTGATTTTAAACTTGTTGTCTGTTTTGAATTATAAAGTCTAAAACTTGTTGTGTGGGTCTGGAAAAGGGTTGATGTCTTTTGTTCCCCTGTCCCTGCATTAAATTATGTCATGTCCCTTTGCCTACATGATGTCTGTCTTTTTCTTGTGACCATTTCCCTGCCCTCTTTGCTGTCTGACATTAGATTCAATAGTCTTTAACATTATTATGTGAAATATCCTCACCCTTGAATACAAAATGCTTTGGGCTTTAATCCGGAAAGAGAAAGTGATATGCAAAAGAAATGAATTCATGTTTCTCATGCAAGCTCATGTCAGTAAACAGGTCCACTTGTGTTCCAACTTTTTTGTTTGTCAACAAAAGACATGTTCTTTTATTCAAGCATTACTGTATTTCTAATATTTTATCTGTAAATGCGGTATGAGCAATATCTCATTTAGCTAAAATGTATTCGAAATGCATTGGTTGTTGCAAGATGAAGAGAGTTGTTTTCAAGAGGTAGTGAGTTGGCAATAATAACACCAGCTTTGATGTTTGACACTCTCCGCCAACCAAAAGGCCAGACTTCAAACTTGAGAAGTGGTGAAGTACACAGCAAGTAAGCTCAGAGACTCCTGTCTGATGAAAGAGATCTTTGAATATATTAGCCCTTATCCTGCTAAATAACTAAAATAAAACTTAATTTGATAGTAAAAACACAAATATCGCTATTTCAAAATGTTTTGGGGAACAATATCTCCTCTGACGACGGTGTAGATCCAAGATCAGACTGCAAGTTCTGTGCAGTCTCATCTTGATCTACACTGTCTGCAAAAGGTCAAGGAGTTGCGCTTAGCAGCCTAAGGGTTGGTAAGGACCTGGAGAGAGTTTGATGAACACTTCTCTCCGCATCAATTTTTTGATGTCTCTGTTGAAGAATTTGTGCATTTGGAATCATTGTAATAAGTCTAGGGATCCCTAATTATTTCAATCTTTCACCAGATTTTCTGCTCATCACGATAATTGTGTGTTTTTCCACAAGTTTGGTCTTTTCTCTTCACCCCATCAGTACACTGGAGTTCAAAGTTTGCACTATACCGTTTTATGGGTAAAAGTGAAAAACGTCTTTGTTTTAATTTAAACCATTACTTCCCATTGTGTCTAGACTTTGCCGTTTTACAAGCTTCATCATGAATTTATGCTTAATTTATACAATGGGGAAGAAATAGAGAATTTAGAGAATAACAGTACATTCATGAGTTTCTTTTGTGTGTTGATCACGGTATGAGTGAAAGAATGTAGCAAAATTCAAGTAAGAAATTTAAAATGGCAAGAGAACACTAAATTGTGGTGATATATTGATTAGGCTAACCTTCTTGGCCAAAGTGTCCTTGCCAAATCATCCCAAGCCAAACTGTCTGAGCACACTGTTCCAGTGCCTTATGTTGCAGAGATGTCAAGGGAACAAGATGAATTTTTTTGACAAGCTTACCAAACTGTGGCCTTCATTTAAGGTTTTTTTTGTGTTACAGGTAGGGCTCATTTACCAGGTAAGAAGGGCATCGCTTGAAGGCAAAGGGTTATCATTGGTGGTAAAACTTCTAAGCACTGACATCAAATTTAGGTTAGTTTGCATGTTACAAGTGTTACGATTACGGCTCATTCCCACTGTTTATGTCAATTTATAAATGATTGACAGCCAAAGGAAAATTAAGAATTTTTCTGACCAAAGTACTTCAAACCTAGGGTATTTTCCTCATTTACCCTTTACCAAACTATCCTGAGGTAAAAGACAATTGAAAACATCATGCATTTGCAAGAGATCCCACATTTTTCTAGTACTTCAATGGTTAAGGGACAAATAAATATCAATATTCATTAAATATAAGTAACTCAATTCCCCTGAAATAGATTCAGGGCAGATGACTGAGAGCTTCGAAACTTACAATGATTAACATTGATGAGTATCACATGAAAATAATGTGACAATAATGTGACAAAAGTATTGTTCCTTTGTGAAACTTGTACTTGTCTATAGTAGATGTGCCAAACTCTACCAAACGACAAAATTTTCGACTGGTCCAAATTGAAAGCATTTGCAGACGACAAATGCAATATTGCTCAAATGATCCGATTTGTCCGTGATAGGCTCAAAAAAAAAAAACATGGTTACCAGCATTTTCTCCTTTTCCCGACATGTTTTCAAATGCTTTTTTTCCAGGATCGTTGAAAGTCGGGACAGTTTGGTAAAGGCTTAAATTAGCCTGTAGGGTAATGGGTTAGGTTTAGTAATATAACAGGAGTGTCTAACAAGCTCTAGATTGTAAGCCAAAATTTCTTCTGACCAGCAAAGTCTGCAAAAGACTCTGGAACAAGAATGGTCATGTTTGGCTTTTTAAAGCCATGATAAAGTTCTGACATGACTTAAAAGTACATGTAACAAGTTTTCAAACAAGTAAACGTTAAATGGAGGTTTCATGAAATTTTCAATGGCATTTCATTCATATCATGACAACAGCTCACTAAATGTGTTTTACATATACAAAATGAGGCCCTGCACTGCAGTGCCTTGCAAAAGGACATTCTAATTTTCCCCTACATCTAGCCTTGCAGGCTGGGGTCAAACTAGGATTTCATAAGTAAAAGTCCAATATTTTGACCCTGGAACAGTAAATATGCATAAATTTAACAAAAGCAACCCATGCGGGTCCCAATGCTCGGCTACAAGTGCTTGATTTTCACTGGAAAGTTCTAAGTCAAAAAACATTATGTGTCAAAAATACTTTAATAGTTATCTGCGGTTATTCTATAGGTTTCTCTTTTGATAGTAAACATCTCCAAATTTGAAGTAAATATCTCTAGTAATAACAAAGATGTTACAAAATGTCAAAAATTTCGCACAAAGATGACACAGAAGACGACGCCTGGACTACAACAATAACTTGACACTTTCTTCAAAATCAGCCGAGCTAAACAAAATATGAACTAGAGGCGCTTGAGCGCCTGTATCGCTCCACAGGCCTGATATTTCTATAATGGTGAACGGAAGTTTTTAACAATTATCATTCAATCCTGCATTTTAGCTCACTGAAGAAACAATTTGGTAGACAACCACCATAGGAACTTACCTGCAAAACAACAATGAAATCCAATGAATAGTTTTAGAGAAGAAATTTTTCAAAGATTTTACTTTATACCATAAAAGGAAAATGAGTCTCCCATAAAAGCCATGTTTTTTGACAGATCTTTTTTTTTTTTTAAGGAATTCTGTATACCTGTATCTAAGGAACATTCCTGCAAAATAATAATGCTATCCAAATAGCGGTTTGGGAGGAGAAGATTTTTAAAGGTTTTTTACTTTGGTTGCCATGGCAACCAGAATTCTTCATGGAACACAATTATTTGAAGGAATTTGAAAGAGGACCACCAAAGGAACATTCCTTTGAAAATTGGTAAAAATCCAGTCAATAGTTTCTGAGGAGAAGTTTTTTAAAGAAAAAGTTTACGGACGCACGCACGGACGGACGGACGCACGACGGACACAACGCCATGACAATAGCTCTCTGGCCTTCGGCCAGTGGAGCTAAAATTGAAATGGATAAAGCCACGAGGCATGGCAATACTTATGCTGAAGCATCTTAAAAAATGACCAAACTTATCTTTCTGAATTTCATTCACTAAAATTCCATATTTTCCTGTACAACTAACCACAAAACATGCTTTTCATCATCTTCTAATCAGTATATTTTGCCAAAAAAGGGTGCCTTGTAAACCATTTACCACGCAATCCTGTGAATGTGTGATAATAACCCTAAGAAAGAAAGCATGTGAAAACATTGTTGAAATAGGTGAAAATGCTGGTTTTCTCACATAACCATGTTTTCTAATCTTCAATAAACAAACTTAATCACTTGAGCCACAATGAATGTGTCATCTACAAATTGCTTTCAATTTCGACAAGCGCATTTCTTTTTCAGATGGTAAAGAGTTGAGGAAACTTCAGTTTTTTTCTTCCGATTAAGATGTACTTTCTTCTAGGCTATATGCAGAAACTTACCTAAAACTATAAAAAAAAAAAGGAAAAAAAATACTTGTCAAATGACAAAAGTTAAACCCACTTATGTTGTAAGGATATGCGGATGACAAAACAGAGTGACTTGAATGATTGGATGTCTTGACTCTTCGAAGAAGAAAAAGAAGGAAAATTAGCGTTTCTCTTACTACTGGGTGTAAAGTCATGGGATTGTTTGGTAAAGGGATAAGGTATTTGAGGAACTCCTTTAGACAGACCTTTTAAATGACCCAAGACTGATATAGAAGAATCACTGGTACTTACACCTTAGACTTTGAATTAAATGAGCAGTAGCAGGATGTTTGAACTTTGTTCAAAGATACTGGGTTAGAGCATAAAAATTGCATTTGCATGGCACAAAAATGACTCCATCTTTAAACTTACCTTTTAAAAAATAAATAGATCTAACAAATATCCAACACCTTAAGTAGCATGTTCAAGGGCATAATTTACCGATTTCTTTTATTTCTAAGAATAAGCGTTTATCATTCACTAAGTATAGCATTGTGTAATTTGTCAGTGTATATAAAATATGGTTATTTTACTGGGTAAGATACTGCAGCAAATTAATTTTCGATTGTTGTTTACATGAGGGCATTCGAGTGACAGGTCATCCTTCCAGGGCCTCCAGCCTTTTCTTGTATAGAAACCATGTGACTTCGGATCACATGACTTGTTCTTTAGTCACGTGGTTCTTATCGACAACTGCCACGTAATTTAGGTCAGCTATTTCCGCCATCTTGAATTAATTATTAGAAAAGAATAAATCAACGTGGCAGAGACCTAATGAAAAAGGGCCGAAAACCAATTACACACTGATCAAATATAAAATTGATAAAAACACGCCAGTTGAAATCTTAACCAAAATCTCGCGACTAAGAACGAACAGTTAGCCTACAACACAAAATATGCTGTTCTCTTTGTGCTGTTGAAATTTCAACTAGACGAAGGGATTTTATCACGTATGAAAGAAATAACCTTCATCCAATATTTAAGTTCTTTCAAATTCTGAGGAAGAAAACCGAAAATGCAGTAGATCTACTCCAGTCTATTGAATATCCCCTTATGATAGAAAGACCTGTATCATAATGAACTGCGATACTCTGAACTACTGAACATAGCCTTTGAACTTACGAGAAGAATATTGAAGCGAACTTAGGATTTCTTTCATTTGATATTATTGAGTATCTAAGCACAAATCAATCACTTATGCTGTGTTTACAACCTGAAGATGGTTAAATATAATATTTCCCCCACCAAACCTGTTACTGTCAGTTTTCAAATATTGATAATTTACCGACGTACGTCGGATAAATTCGCAAGCTTTTACAGTATATGGGGAAATTTTGTAATAGAGGGTTTTATACCAGAATAATGTTTCCTATTATAGTCAGATACTGCCTAGAGTCTTGTTGCAACATTTATAGAAGATTTTGCGAATCCTTTATCATTTCCATTACACATCATAACTGTCCTTGCATCAACAACTTGGGACGTTTGTTCCTAAACGAAACACTGTACAATGGCGATAACCTACACTTTTCTGAAGGATGAATGACGTCACGCATGTACATGTAAGTCATTGGGGTGTGATAAGGGGGTAAAGCTTCGAAAACGGATTAAAATTTCCAATTTTTACAAAGAATGTGATTCTTTTAAACGAAAGCTGAGAAAGTAACTTTAAGTCGGTTTTTCTCCCATACATTTCGAAGGAAAAATTACAAAACCAAGATCACTTTGGAAAAATACATTGAAACATCTTTCTGCAAATACCCTTTATTAACCTCGATCACGCACCGTACGGATGATAAACAACTGGCATATTCGATGGGGCGCTCAAAGGGTTACTCGTTGGGTGAATATATGTATGGATAAATAGCGTTATTGAAACACCAAGAAACCCTGAGCGCGAACGTATCCCTACACAAAACAATGTCGTTACTCTACGCAATCTTCTGTTTTAAACACTCACATGAATATAACATAAATTCGTGAAATTTGAAGAAATGGATAGATTGGAAGCCCTTCTTCTATCGTTGACAGTGCATCACACGATAGTCCTGATCCGTAACCACCAACAAAATTTCAGACTTGTCGACATTGAAAACAATAGCAGACGATAGTTAGGCTAAAACGTTGTTCATACCATGACAACTTTTCATTTCTGAATGGAGGGAAAACTTTCCTAGAAACAAAATGACGGAAGGATGGGAGAGCCGTGACTCGTTTTCCTAGTGAGATTGTACAAATGTCGCATTTTATTGGGTAGAACTAGGAATTAGACATTACTCAAATCGTTCTGAGTAGTTTGCTTTGTTTGAAAGCCATCAATTAAGACACTCAATCTTTTTTAACTTGGCAAAAATACCATAGATTTACGCGTTTCAATATCAATTTTAGTGATGTAAAAAGAATTACACGTAGATCTATGCCTTAATCCTCCGCCAAACAACCCCGGGTTTTATAGATAACGACCCTGGTGAAAGAGACGTTCAAAACCATTGTTGAAAAAGGGGAAATGCCCAAAATGCCCCCCCTCCCATTAAAATAGAATCCAGTCATCTGAGCCACACTTGGTCGTCTGCAAATGCTTAAAAACTTAGATCTATCCAAAATTTAGTAAGTTTACAATGAGGTCCTCGGGCATCAGTGCAAAAAGAACCTACTGGTGAAATGAGAAATTAAAATTTTGCTGGTTGTAAATATACAACCTTTCACTCAATTCAACCCGTTTTAAACTTTTTTCTATACGAATTTAACTATGATGGAGCTGCAGATCGTTACTAACTTTTATTAACATGTCACTTTCCGAAAAATATTGTTATGTAACTTGTGATTCAAATGGCATTCAATATTTGAAGAAGACACGTCTTGACATGCCGCGTCCCGAACAATAGATCGCTTTCATAACGTTTATCGCTCAATTAAGTCAACACCGCGAGTGAAATTTTCCAAAGCAAACAAAATTATGTTTTGTAGATTGTATTGTATTTACAGCAGTGTTGCTCCAACACATGTCCACCAGGTGACAACCCTGTTGCTATAGGTAACCATAACTTTTAACGCAGCAAGTGACTTGGTAACTATGTGCAGTTAACAACTTCCTACATGGACTGAATAACAAGAAAATCGATATCTACATAATCATGTATCACTCCATGCAAAAAAAGGAGATTGAAAGTTTAAATTTTAAATCGGCGTTTTAAGCAAACACACCTTATGACAACAGACGTTTTTTACAAGACTTTATACTTCATTAGAAACGAGTCGCAACATGTCCAAACCGGCGCACGTGACCTACTTCCTAGATAGGGTTGTTACATATACGTGTATACTTGCCTACTTTTCGATATAAAAAATATTTTACACACTAAACAGTAAATTCTGTATAAATTGGCCATCATATGCGACCACTGGTTGAAAACTTATATTTCCCGTCCACTATGTTCCTTTCATGTGTACATCCCTCGTTGAGTAAATATGTGAAAAATTATGCGTCCAAATTAAAGATTACAGGTTTTCTTACATCATTTGATGTACTTTATAAGAAATATATGAAGGTATATTCACTTGCCTGTAACAGAACTCTGATTTACATTGTTCATCTTGAAACATTTATCAAAAAGTTATAAACGATTTGGCCTTGTTGTATGTAGAATTAATAACGTGAAACTTGTTAAACCATCAGCTAGCGTGTATTCTTCGAGCATACTACAGAAACTCTATGCCACCAGAAATACATTCTTTCCGCATGGTCGATATCCAGGGCCTGAATAAATTATCTAGTTATCTCTGGTTAATAGAAAGAGCCTTACACGATTTTCCCGTGAGATACCCCCGTGCTACAAAAATAGCATACCAAGGCGTTGCATACCGTTGTACGCTGCACAATATTGTGTGACCTTTAAAGCGTAGTTGCCAACACCAGTTGAGAAAGATCAGAGTTCGTGATGATGTGGATCTTCCATCCAATATTTGACTTTAAATTAATTTCAAATGTTGTATTTTGAAATACAGGTCATATTACATCCTTTGAACTAGGACTTATAATACATTAAACTACTGCTAGTTTGAGTCTGGGCTTAGGTAGATCTATGACCATGGGTCATAGGGATAGTTTTACAAGCATGGGGCTTTGCAGGATTAGAAAATACCATTCGTCCAGCAATGTTAGATCTAGATTAGACCTGTGTAATCCACAATCAATTCTAATTTTTTATTGGAATCAAAACAAGTATACTGGTTGTCTCGGTCTATCAGATGGTGCTTCCGAAGCACAATCACGAGTTTTACATACCGAGCACGAAGAAAAGTCCGTCTAAAAACATTGTGGGAAAAGGAGAAAATGCTGGAAACCAGCATTTTCTCCTTTCCCCACATTGTTTTCTAGCCTTGCTAAATCGATCGAAATTCACTTTTTGAGTCACGTTTATTTCTCAGCCATACATTCAATTCGGTCTAGTATAAGATTCTGTAATCTGGAACAGTTCAGTTCAAATCGTCCAGCAGGACCTGAACCTCCGACGACAACTGAAAGTAACATTCATTAGAACTCGGAAAGATGTTTATCCAAACCCTTAATCAAGCAATAAAAGAAAGAAAAAGTAAACTGCTTCAAACTGACTGCATTTGCAGACGACAAACTAAATGAGTCTCAAATGATGAGAATTTTTTATCAAAAAAGACAAAGCTGGTTCTCAGCATTCTCTCCTTCCACAATGATTTAACACTACCAAACGACAAAATTTTTTACTTGTCTAAATTCAAAGCATTTGCAGACGACAATTTCAATGTGGCTCAAATGGTGCAATTTGTCTTTGATAGAGTAGAAAACATTGTGGGAAAAGGAGAAAATGCTGTTTACCAGCATTTTCTCCTTTTCCCACAATGTTTTCAAAAGGCTTCTCCCTCAAGGTCGTTAAAAGTCGGGATTGTGTGGTAAAGGGTTAAGCATCCTTCTTTCCCCAGGGTCGTTAAAATACGATCAGGAGTCTTCAATTAAGGATGTTTTGTTAGGGTATTTAAAATGTTTAACTACACAAGAACGGTTTATTTTTTAAGATCAGACCACGTTTTCTGCAGTTTGATCTTGTGATCTACAATCACAAAAATAACGTTAAAGAGCTAACCTCCGAATCAGAGGGGACGGGAAAGGTGTTAGCTGTATCCATCTCTCTGTCCATAAATGAGTTTAAGGAGGGAGCAAAAGGCTTTGTAATTCTTCAAGGGCAAGTCGTGTCATGTGAACCTAAGTGCTGTCGTTTGTGTTGGGTTAAAGGAAGGGAGCTAACTATTGTATGATATAATCTGAAATCTACTTGATCCATCTAAGACTGATAGATTTAACTCCCTTGTTAAGCTTTTAATTTAAAGGGAGGCCCCTTTTCTAAAAGAAATAGTTTGTTTATTTTGAGTTTTTTTTTAGAATACAGACAAAGACACGACCTTCATGTCCAGACGCTGAAAGTGTATTGGTTTAACTGCTGCACAGTGTGTGAAACAGTGATGTGGTACTTTAAGTGAAGTCCTTTCGCAATAAAAGGTCTGGTTTCAAATCCCGTGATGAGCGGGTCAACCTTTTGTTTTACCCACATCACGGCGCGAATACTGGTTAAGGTCCCGAGGATGCAATCATTGAGAGTGATTAACTTATAAGTAGTAACAACCAGTTTTACAATCCATATCAGAGACATACAATACACATGAAATAAATAGGTTTAAGCTTTAGAAACTTTAACAAAAAAATTGTGGAAAACTGATGATCAGGTTAATTCATCAAACCACCAAAAGAAGTGAGAATATATGTAAGTTACACTTCTTTCCACCTTTTTTTCCCCCGTACTGTGAAGCAATTTTAAGGCGTGTATGCAAATTAAGTCTTTGAGCCCATTTCATTATTTTCATTCCCTTCCGCTACTTCAGTTCCATTAGCTTTTGATTAATCAATACTATTTCCGGTTGTAAAATACTGTCTTGACAGTGGATTCTTTCTTTGAAATTGTAGCCTATTTGTTTACCTTGGGGCTTTGGTAAGTTTGCTGTAAAAAATGAAAATCTTTTGACTTGAATTATCATGGTAGACTGACGAGTTTAATTTGCCGGTGGTAAGAACCGAATTCGATGATGTTGCAGAATATGACAATGCGTACCCTGGGGAACTCGTACCCTAGTGGCCTAGTTTTATTGACACGAGTTCATCAGGGGTCTTGCCACAAGGCAGTTCCCGGACATGACAGTTCCTGGACATGAGTTTTCGAGACAGTTCCCCTACAGAATTGAAGACAGTCCCCCGACACTGTTGTTCCATGTCAAAAGACATTTGTCATGGATAAAAATGGTTGATGAAGGATTTTACAGATAAATGATCTTTAGTGACTGATTGAAGTGTTTGTATCTGTGTTTGACAAGTACATGTATTTGATCACCATGAGATTGTATGTAATTTTTTATGATGGCCTCGTGAAATGATAAAAATTTTCAATAACCCGGTTTTGTTTGACAGAGCAGTTTGTCTGCCTTTCGTTGCAAAATACCAAACAGTATCAAAATATGATCAAGGGGTCATTTTGACACCAAAAATTTTCAGAGATGCATCAAAAAATAAATCAAACAGCAATCATACCAAAAGATAATCATTTAAAAGGTGTGAAAATCACCAGAATAGTGTTAGACATCAGTTAAACTGCTGCATGTAATTTTCGAATTGTGACAGGAAGGTGATAACTGACTTGTTACCTATGATAAGGGGAGGTTTACAACTGGCTCTAACCTTAGTAAAAGTGATAGACAGGGCTAAAGTTTCAATATTGGTCTGTCCTTTTGAAGTTAAGCATTGATACATGGATATTGTAAAACATCTTCACTCGCCAATGTTTACCATATTGCTCAACATTTGTACCAAATTAAAATCTTACTTCAAATTTTATTGAAAACACTAAGTTAATAAAAGTAACCTATGAAACATATAAGTACATCTCATTTAACACAAAAAGATACCTTAAACTGTAGCCTACTTACGAATAAATTACTTGAATTAATCAGGCCCAAGAAAATTAATACTTTATATATTTCTGGCTCTAGTACCAGAAATCAGATAAATGAGTCTTATCTTTATTTCAGCAAAGTTTAACAAAGGAATTCTAAGTAAAAATTATTATTTTCTCATTGATTGCTTAGATCAACAAGATTTAAACTTTAGCCTCCTTCAACATACTGTGTGTCCACAGTGGAAGAGGAGGGAGAGGAAGAGTGGGAGGATCCTTATTGCACTGTAAAATTTTTCAAATCAGTTGTTCACTTCACATCTTTATTTCAGTATTATTAATAAGTCCAATGATAACAAAAAGTTGCCTCTAAACTTAAATATTCCATTTTGACTCATGATTTTTTTGGTTTGACTCTTGAAAAATTAGATTTGATCCCTGAAATTGTAGGGTCAAGGGGTCAATTACTCCTAAATTTAAGAGGCTAGATAAAGCCCTATTGAAAAAGTAGAAAACATTTTTTGTAGCATACAAATGGATCTATATCAAACACATCAAACTTGTACAAAAGCTACTGTAGTGAGAGTGGGGTGTTAAATTTATTTCGCTGAATTGACAAAATTCTCAACATTGAGCACTGCAGTATTTCAATGACAATTTACAGGTATTGTAGACTCTATTCAAGTGCACATTCTTCATGATATGAATCAATGTCATTTTGTAATTATGTCAAGATTAGGCTGAAAATACCCAGGCTGAAACGACTTATGGCCTTATGGACTCAAGACCTTTATTATGCCTCAATACATAGTTGAGTGCATTTTGCTGAAATGCATAATTATATAGTAATTGCTAATTATGAGTAAGATCTCTTTACTATAATTTTTTCATAAGCTAAAATCAATGGCAGATGCATGTAGTCAGAACATTAACAGAAAAGAAGGTTGAAATCCTGTCTAAAAAAAAAATCTGGCACTATCTCAATCTGAAATGTGCATGTTCACAAGATCATAAATAAATGGGCCAATACCGGTACTTAAATTAACTGTTTTTGAGACAACAAAGTAAATTTTGCTTAGTGATGGGATTTGTCTTTCAAATGATACAAAACAGGGTTGGTAAAAGAAAAGAATGCTGGTTCCTCTTATTTTGCCCTTTCCCATGATATTTTCAAATGTAGGTTTTCTTGAAGGTTGTAAAATCATGAGGTTGTTTTTTAACGGGTTATTTTGGCAATTTTATGTACATGCATTTGTATGTTTTTTTCATGAAAACACATGTTGTGGGTTTTCTTAATATGAATGGTCTCCTTTAGATTATTAATGTTAGTACACTCAACAAAGTTTTTTGACTTGTAATGAATTAAGTTTACCAAACAATCCAGTGTTTTAACAACCCTGAAGAAATAACCTTTCAAAAACAGTATGGGAAAAGGAGAAAATGCATGTATTCAGCATTTTTTTTTTTTTTCTTTCAGTCTAAGTTTCGATCCAGTTGGAATTTAATTTGTCAGCTTCAAATGTTTCCACTTCAACAGATCTAAATTTATGTTGCTGATAGAGAGATAATCTACAAAATGATTTTACCCACACTTGTTGACCTGAGCATATACAATCCCCTGGATTTTAGTCTTTTGTTTTGTGTTTCAGATTTAACAAAATGTCTGACAGTGAAGGCAGTGCATTCTCGGATGCAGAAAGTGGGGCAGGATCAGGGGCAGAGAGTGAGGTATGAGTAAAAATACATGTAAACCCTTTACCAAAAAATCCTACGTTTTAACTACCCCAAAGGCAATAGCTTTTGAAAACATTGTAGGAAAAGGTAAAAATGCCGGTTGCCAGCCTTTTTTAATTTTTTGTGATGTTTTCTACCTGTACAGAGACAGATTACATGGTTTAAGGTATAATTTTGTTGCATGTAAATCATTTCAGTATGCATGACTCTAAAACCTTGTTGTATGGTTGACATGTCAAATAATGTAAAAGGTCACTTTCAGTTTATGAAAAAGGACCAAGTGGCTGTACTCACCAACCATTCTAACTTCACCTTCAAATGCTGAATTCCCACACTAGCCATCTATCTACTTGGCTGAGATATCCTATCATCCTTTTTGTCTTTCTTTTTTTTTCTACCAATGAATTAAGATTGTGTTAAGTCTTTACCAAACAACAAAATTATATACCAGTCCAAATTAAAAGCATTTGCAGACAACAAATTAGGTGTAGCTGATATGATGGTCATTGTCAACATACATGTAGAAAACCTTGTGGGAAAAGGAGAAAATGCTGGTTACCAGCATTTTCTCCTTTTCCCACAAGGTTTTCAAAAGGCTATTTTCTCAGGGTCATTAAAACTCGGGATTGTGAGGTAATGGATGACTATATACCAGTGAATTATAATTATAGTAATTGTTTCTATCATAAATCCACTGGTTTGTGAAGCTGTCAAATGGGCCATGCTCAGTGAAAAGGGGTTTAATGCATCTGTGAAAGGTGTTGACCTATGTCGGCATGCAACTGCGCAGGCTGACAGTGATCAAGACTTTGCAATTCATACATTATTTGCTTGCACAAGGACCATTCTACATAATGACAGAGTCTGTTTTTGGACAAAGTAATTTTATGGATCAATAATTGTGTGATGACTTGCTTAGTTTAATGAACTGCGAAGATGCTTTAAAACCCCTTTTGCCAGAATACAGGTCATATATTTCTGCAGTACTAACACTGTCTTTTCAATGTATACTCTTTACCACATGACAAAATTTCACTTTTCATGAAAGCATTTGTAGATAATGTATCAAATGATAGTAGATCTATGTGTCTTCAAAAAAGTAGAAAACTGTTGGAAAATGAGAAAATGCTGGTAACCTACATTATCGCCTTTCCCCACAATGTTTTCAAAGGCCTTCTTTCTTAGTGTTGTTGATACAAGTTATAGTTAAATGATCTGCTTTCAACTGTTAAGGGAGAACAGAATGTATCAAACCATGGTTCTGACGATGAAGATGACGTAATCAGCCCACACAAGAAGCGTGATATGATTGTTAGTGATGAAGATAGTGACGCAGGAAGTACCCGACCTCCGAAGAAAAAGAGACGACCTGCCCATAGTGATGATGAAGAAGAAGATGAAGATTCAGTAGAGGAAGAAGAGGAGGAAGTCAGTACTATATTTCACTTAATTAATGCTCCCTCCCTGATAGTAGCCCCTTCTTACTTACTTGAGAGGCCTCCGGACAACTCCCACCCACACCCAACTTTACCTTAAAATCAACAATTGCAGTGACAAATTTCCAAACACGTTATAACTTCACTATATGAAAATGTCAGTGACATAACTCATGTGGACAGTGTAGATCAAGATCGGACTGCACAGAACGTGCAGTCTGATCTTGGATCTACTTTGTCCTAAAAGGAGATACCTTTGCCCCCAAAAGACCTTTGAAACAGCAAACTTTGGGTTTTTCCTATCAGCTTGAAAGTTTCATATCACCTATTTAGCAGGATAAGGGTTAGTACAGGAGTTATGGCCCTTTTATTCTTTCCCCTGATCCATTAACAAGGCAACAGTGGAGGTCATTTGTTGGCCTTCAACTGTCAGACAGTTCTAATTTGTTAACCCATTATCACAGAGTCCTGAGTTTAATGACCCTGTCAGAGCAAAAGACATCAGAAAACACTGAGGGAAAAGAGTTTAATGCTGGTAAGCAGCATTTGCTTCTTTTCCCACAATGTTTTCTCTCCTTTCAAAAACAATTCCAACCATTTTATGAACATCTTGTTTGTTTTGTGTTTGTTACCAGATCAACAGAAAATGTACTTCATCAAATCACAGAGTTTGAAAAAGGTAAATCAGGACTAAGCCCTTAGAAAGCAACATAAACCCAACTGCTAGTTTCTTTCTAGAAGTAGAAGCCTAATAATCTGTAATAACAGTATTTACAAGTTTTCTCTTGTAACGATTGCCTCAGCAAAGGAGACAGTGTAGATCAAGATGACAAAGCATGTTTTGTGCAGTCTGATCTTGATCTACACTGGCCGCAATGGTAGTTAAAGTTGTGAAAGGCTTATTTTCCAGCTTTTTATTAAAACATTAGCAGTACACATAATCACAAAAACTCAAATGCTTTTCATTCAAGGAGTTGGATGAAGAAGAAGAAGAGGATATGGGTCGGCGTCGAAAGAAGAAAAAACCAAGTCATGGTGGATTCATTTTGGATGAAGCAGGTACTTTAGTGTATACTCTGTAGTTTGTGAAATGTCAGTCTGTTACCCCAAATAATGAGCTGACTGAATTGACCCAAAACAGGTGTACATTCATCATTGAAATCTCATGTCAGTCAAAAATTTATTGATTCACTTTTTGAAAGTCAATGTATCGCAATTTAACCTCCCAAATGAGCATTTGCTTTTTGGAAAAATTAACCACAGTTTTTAAGTCTGCTTGCCTCGTTATACATACATACATACACACACACACACACACACCCCCACCCACCCACCCACCCCACACACACATATATATATATCCCTCTGATTATATTACATTTATGCACATTTGAAGACCACAGAAAGAGGCATGGAACTCATTCTATGTGTGTGTAATCTGATTTTGATCTTGTTCATTAAAACTGTTACTTGTGCTTGTTGCCTTTAGTGTTTAAAATATGTTGAACAACTCTGTATGTCGTGCATACAAACTTTATTGGTCACAGGAGCAGGAGACTTCTTTCTAAACTATTGTGGCACAAGGAGAAATGATGACGAATGATTATTCATGATGATTAATTTATCCTTTTGTTATAGTGAGTCCAAATGTATTTATGGTGATGATTCATATTTTAGTAGGATGTTTTCTCAGAAAGTGATGGTACCACGTTGAAAACAACTGCTGTTATCTTTATGAAAAAAAGAGTAGGATAGAGTTAACCCCCTATGATTTATCGAATGAGAAATAATTCATATTAATCCTTTACCACACGACAAGATTGTAGACCTGCCCAAATCTAAAGCATACACAGATGCAAACTTGAATGTGACTAACATTGTGGAAGTTGTCTTTGATAGAATAAAAAGTATTGTGGGAAAAGGAGGAAATGATGGTTCTCCTTTTCCCACAGTGTTTTCAAGTCTTGTTTCTTTAGGTCGTTGAAATTATGTGGTAAAGGGTTTTTAGTGTACACCCAAGAGGCTAATGAGAGCCAAGCTTGATATGGAGAATTTCATTTTGACTGTTGACAGAGGTGGACGAGGATGATGAAGAAGAAGATGAACTAGACTGGGAAGATGGAGCAGCAGAACTGATAGAACCTAAGTCAACATATGAAGGACCAACAGCTAAAGAACTGGAAAACAATCGCAGATTGAATGAATTAATGAAGTATGTATGAGATCCTTTGCCATATTTTTTCAACATATATCTTGTGGTGAAGTCATTTAATAGCTTCTTTGCCAATTTTTTCACGTTTATAATTCAAAGGAGTGATATTTATATGCAACATATTTTTGATACATGTATAGCAAAGCATGATAGCTTTGTTTGTCCTTGAGCTTATAACACTTGAAGAGACTACTAGCTCTTAACCAAACAATGCTGAGTTTTAACATCAAAAAGACTTTTGATGACATTGTTGGAAAAGGAGAAAATGCTAATAACCATCATTTTCTTGTTTTCCCAAAATGTTCTCTATCATATCAAAGGACTGTAGTTCATTTGTACCACATTCAGATTTTTCATCTGCAGATGCTTTTAATTTCGTTAAGTATGAAATTTGTTGTTTGGGAAATGCTTAACCAACCCTTGGTAAGGATCAAATGAGTGAAATAAAGTTTTTCAACAATGTTTTCTACCCTTCGATAGAGAAACTTAATCTTTGAGTCACATTCATTTTGTTGTCTGCAATGCAAATGCCTTCAGTTTGTACAGGTCTGAAATTTTTCATTTTGTAAAGAGCTGAGTCAGCTTTTGAGACAGTTATGTTTGAAACATTCTTATTTCAAGTTGTCAAAGGAAAGACACTTGACATGTATTATTTTCCTAAATAAAAATTGTAACCAATTGTCACATAGGATTATTTTGCGGAAAATTACTATCTTAAGTAAACTAGAAAGAAAACGTAGGGAAAAACAGTTGTTCTTTGGTACCAGCAATATATGCCCCTTTTCCCTGCAGTGAGTTTCTAAAGAATTCTTATGCTAGGACGAAAAAAAAGTCATGTTTATGTGTTAATTTCAACTGTTTGAAGCTGATTAACCTACCTGAACCTATAGAATATCACGTCAGTTAACCATGTATTTTTAGTCAGGAAAAAAAAACACATTTTTGTCAGTTTCAAGACTATGTTGGTTGGAATATCCTTTCAGATATGTGCAGTCTGATCTTGATCTAAACTGACATGTTGTCACCAATATGCTATATGTTGACTTACATCTTTCTTATTATTTACAGTTCTCAAACTGAAGATGAGATTGAGGAATATTACAGACAGAAATATGGTGACAATTCTGCCTTGGATAGATTTGGGGAAGGAGAGGAGATGTCAGATGAGATCACACAACAAGGACTTTTACCAGGAGTCAAGTAAGTTTACATTTATCTGTTGATCTGCTTGCACATAACCTCAACTATTTTTATTTAAATTGTCAGGTGTTAAATGGAGTTTTTCCTGACTCCCTGTTTCTTTGAATTTAGACCCCACCAAATGTCCCCAAAAATTTAAATGTTTGCCGTCTTTTATTCATTTGATTGGGTCAAATGACCCTGGTATCAGAAAGTTGAGGGAATGCCCTGTGTTAATGCTTGTTAATGGGACATTTTGTCAAGTCTTGATTAGTTCAATATTTGGTTGTATCCCTAAATATTAGCTCTCAATACCTAGACTACAAAGGTTGAAGAATGGTCTTCCCTATAGCCTTTGAACAGAAAAATTACTTTGAAAAGTTTCTTAGCTCTGGATACTTATTTATCATTATCACAAAGAAAAAAAGGACACTGTACAATTGTTTTATGTCTCTGATAACATACTAACTTGTTATTGAATTGACTTTCTGCTTAAAGGGACCCAAACTTATGGTTAGTGAAGTGTAGAATTGGGGAAGAAAGACAGACAGCGCTTCAGTTAATGAGGAAATACATTGCTTACCAGTTCTCAGATGAAGTGAGTTTAACCTTACACTCATAATTATTTTTCACATGTATCTCATATACTAAATTATATACAAAATTCATCAGAATTCTTTGGAAAAGAAAAAAAAAACCTCTTAATCAACTTCAATGGGTCTATGAAACTGTCAATAGAAACAAAATAAAAAGAAATGAATAGCGAAAAAAAGAATTCAATGCCTTTTTGTTCACTGATTTATAAACAAAGGACAAACATAAGAAGAGCAGGAAAAACATAGTTTGTCAAGTATATGGTAAACAGTTTAAAAAAGAACAATGGCTTTTTACAAGCAATTGCTCCTGTTCCCGAAGATAAATTTTTCTCCATATCCTCCCAGATATATATTGTTTACTATTGCTACTGTATATTTCGATGAGTTTATTTGCACGTAAGCTGCTAAATAGATAGAATGAAACTTTCAAGTCGATAGTAAAAACCAAATGTTGTTAATTCAAAAGTATACTTTTGGGAGAAATATCTTGGTTAAAAGAGTGCAGTCTGATCTTGATCTGCACTATCTGCAAAAGGTCCTTGAGTCATGCTTAGCAGCCTAAGGGTTTATAGAAACTATGACAGATAAAATTATTTATTAAATGGTATTTTATGCTGCTTTCAACATTATTTAAGTCATATCACAGCAACAGCTCACATACTTATATGTATTTCTCGGGATTCAGCAGAACTAGGCTACAGCTCTGATGTGTCTTGCCCAAGGACACTCCCATGAAAACTGCAGTGGATCCAGTGAGGATAGAACCCAGGGCCTCAAGGTCATTAGTCCTACTCTTTAACCACTGAGCCAAGTAGGACCCCGGGATAACATGATAAAGAAGTTGAGATTGTAAACCAAGAATGAACTGCACATGTTCAGCTGATCTTGGTCTACACTATTCCACAAAGTACAGTATCATCAGCTGTCTTATGGCAGGGTTGGGATTTAGTTTCATGTGGAGCTTTTCTGTGGAAATAATATCACTATGAATATATACTTTGTTATTTCAGCCATTACAAATAAAGTCAGTGGTTGCTAAAGAAAGTTTAAAAGGATATATCTATATAGAAGCCTACAAACAGACCCATGTAAAACAGGCAATAGAAGGAATCAGCAGTTTAAGAATGGGTGTCTGGTCGCAGATGGTGAGAGCTTTTCTGTTATATTGAGCATGATCTGTTTGAAACATAACCTATGAAAGGTAGCATATGTGGTCTTTATGTAGAATCTTTGTCTTAGTAATGAAGGAAGATTAATCCAGCGATACTTAGGATACAAGTTTTATATTCTGCTCTGCAGTCAGGATTCAGAACCCAATACCAAACAATGCTGTGGTTTTAAGATCCCGAAGGATAGGGTTTGGAAAACATTTTGGGAAAACATTTATTTTCTACTATTTCAAAGACAATTTTTCATAGATCCTGGTAATTGGTTTCTATCCTTTGCAGCTGTTTAGATGTGAAACAAATGTAAGATATATCTCTTTGAGATCATAAAAGCTTTGACTGTAGTCTTTATGTTAATCTTTCCAGATGGTGCCCATCAAAGAAATGACAGATTGTCTTAAAGTTGTGAGAGAGATGGCCATACTGAAGCCCAAAGCCTGGGTGAGACTAAAGAGAGGGCTATTTAAGGATGATTTGGCCCAGGTTGATTATGTAGAGACAGCTCAGAATGCTGTACACCTCAAACTTATTCCAAGAATAGACTACAGTCGTCCGAGAGGCGTATTACGTACATCACAAACTGTAAATATCTTTTGTCTCAAAAGTGACTTTCATTTAACCCTTTACCAAACAGTCCCGTACATTTAAGTCCATGAGAAATAAAGCTTTTTAAAACATTGTGGGTAAAGGGCAAATTGCTGGTAGCCAGCATTTTCCCCCATCCCAACAATGATTTCTATTCTTTCAAGCACAAATCCAATTGTATCAGCCATGTTGAAGTTCTCGCCTGAAAATGTTCTCAATTTGGACTTGTTTGTTACAGAGTTAGCATATTTATTTCATACACAAAAATGATACATTTATGTCAGCAACTGGAAAATTCTAGTTTTCTAAAATAAAAAATCAATCAAGTTAGATTTATGAACACTTCCTGAAACAACTAGCATTAGATTACATTGAAAATAAACTTGTAAATTGTGGGTAATGAACAAGTGCAATACTTTGAGGAATCAAACTTCCTGTTTGTGCATTTTGTAAAAGCAAAGTGCATTTATTTACATCACAAATATAGTTTTCCCTGTCTTGTGACCAATAAAAATAGTTAATTAATTGCTCTATTTTTCCAGGAAGAGGAGAGAAAGAAGAAAAAGAGGAGGCCAGGACAAAAAATGTTTAATGTGGATGAAATCAAGTAAGTTTGTGAAGAAGAAGTTGTATTTGAAACATGTTTGATTATTAAAATTGGTGTGTTTAACAAAGTTTTGTTTATTCGTAAACATTTTCATCTACTACATGTATTAATTTTGGCATTTTCATAATCATCTGACACAATGTGCCCAATTTTGCTTGACTAACCCTGTACGACACAATGACGAGTTTTATCCACCCGCAGGTAGAAGTTCTTTTGAAATCATGGTGGGAAAAGGAGAAAATACTGCTAACCAGCATTTTCTCCTTTTTCCACAATGTTTTTCCACCCTTTCAAGGTGAAATTTGAGTTTTTGAGTCATGTTTGTCATCAACAAATGCTTTCAGTTGGACCAGTCTAAAATTTTTGCTGTGTGGTAAAGAGTTTATGTAATGCCTCCTGCCACCAAGTTGTGGCTGTAGACTATTTTTTAAAAACATTGTGGCAAAAGTATAAAATGCTCTTTACAATAAAGATTTTCCCTTTCCCACAAATTTTTGAGATGTCTTCATGAATATAAAACATAGTTCATGAAAGAGGATGATAGACTCAAAAACAGATATGACAATGTTGTATATATGAAATATTCTGTATACAGCCTATTTTCTGAAAAGCTACTCTTCCCCTAGAGAACTTAGATTATGAAATGGACATTTTCAGACAGAAGGGGGAAAAAGACCTTGACATTTATGGCTAATGGGTGGAATATATCCCAAAATATTGGATATTCAGATAATTATGTTTTTTTTTTCGTCTCATCTCTATATTTTCTGTCAGAAAAGGGAACAAAAATTTTGCATAGAATTGAAAATGTTAACATACGATATTTTTCCAGATCTCTTATTAGTTATTTAAAAAGCTGTCAAGTGAGAGGTGCAGGAAAGGACACATTTTCATATGAAGTAAATATAAATGAGCCAAGCTCTGGCAAATGGGGGTTTAATGCATCTCTGTAATGCTTTAATGCATCTCCATGATGCATCCTACCAAGCATGTCATCACACAATTGTGGATTTATACAATCCGTTTTGTCTAATAGCCAACTGAATGGTTTTTGGACCAGAAAATTTACCTAAAGCAAAAGGTTTCATCTATACATTTTGCAGATGCATTAAACCTCCTTTTCACAGAGCATGGCTCATGGAAATGTCTTTTCAAAATGTTTTATCCATGATTTGACAAGTCTGTCAATGCACTTGCAGGGCTATTGGTGGAGAGGTCACCACAGATGGAGATTTTCTCATATTTGAAGGAAACAAATACAGCAGGCGTGGATTTCTTTTTAAAACTTTTGTTATGTCTGCCATTGTAAGTACCCAGCAAGTACCTGTTGTAAAACATGTTTTTGTTTAACCCTTTACCAAACAATCCCAGATGTTAACAAACCTTAGGAAGAAGGTTTTTGAAAATATTAGGGGAAAAGGAGTAAATGCTGATGACCAGCATTTTCTTCTTTTCCCACAATGTTTTAACTTTTTCAAGAAAAAAAAAACCTATCATTTGAGCAACATTTACCTCGATGTTGGCAAATGCTTTTAATATACACCAGTTGTCATTTTGTAAAGGGTTAAACCTTTATCACATAATCCCAAGTTTTTATGACTTTAAGGAAAATAGCTTTAGAAAACATAGTTGGAAAAGAAGAAAATGCTAGTAACCAGCATTTTCTCCCTTTCCCACAATGTTTTCTTCCTTCTCAAAGACAGAGCCTTGATTTGAGCCATATCTAGTGTTGTCTGCTAATGCTTTCAGTTTGAAGAGGTCTGAATTTTTTTGTGTGGTAAAGAGTTCAACATATATGTTTTACATGAAATGTGAAACAAGTTCATGTCATTTGCAATAAATCACTATGGATGGTAGCTTCTTAGAATCATAAGCAGTACTCATTCAAAGATATGGGTAGTTGCAAAGGCTTAAACCCCTTATCACATTATTCAAACTCAGAACCTATACAGAGTTTGCGTTTATGCCGTAAACATGTCTTTTTACGCAACAAAATTGACTTTGGGCAAAGCGTAAAATTCAACATTGCATCCACGGGACAAAGTGAAAAGTTGGCACCCTATATGATGAAATATTCGTTATGCCTAGATATCAAAGCGAAAAACGTATTTACTGATGGATTCACGGACTTCCAAAAATCGTCACTAACTATGCACTCTTATTCGAAGAGACATCACCATGCAATATGAAATAAGTAAATCCAAAAGATTGTTCCAGAAATCCTTTCAATGGCGAGAAGAATTCACATCAGACTCACCTTGTCAGTCAAAATTGGTGTATTTTGGGTAAAAAGTAAAATTGTCTTACACATTTATGGTTAGGTTAAAACTAGATCTATTCCAACTATTTTCTTTTTCTCTCCCCAAAATACCACAGGAACTGAACATGCTCTATATGGGACTCAGTTTTCTGATAGACTGAGTCCATGGGACTCAGTGAAAAACTTAAAAAAATGCCAACACTGCTATAGTATGTTTCCAACTTGATATGTTAGATATATGAGAGTCTGATTTAACAGGTAACAATATGAATTTATTGATGTAAATCATATGTTGTGCAATATTAAATTTTCTCACTTTAGATTGCTGAAGGAGTAAAACCTACACTAGCTGAACTTGACAAGTTTGAAGACCAGCCAGAAAATGCTAATATTGAATGTATCCTTTTTAACTGAATTTTGAGTGAGGGGAGACAAGAGATTGACATTGTAGGACGGACAAATTGACACACAAAATGATATCTAAGAAAATACAGAACTGTTTCAGGTCTTTCAATTAGGTTTTTACAGTTGTCTGATTTTCATTGTTGCATCGAGGGCACAATCACGCAAATCTCGCTGTCAACACCTTCAGTCCCACAATTTTTAAATTTTCTTGAGTGACAACTCTCACAGAAACCAAGAGAAATTCCCAGCCGAACAATAGGGTGTGCACTATAAAATTACATTTTGACAATTATAATACTCCAGACATTCCAATCTTAAGATTAAAACCATGTATAAACAAATAATACCCTTTGATAAAAATAGCAACATACAAATTTTATGTAGTTGGGGAAATACCAGTATGAATATTTAAATTAAGAGACTGTGATGTATTCTGGTCTAGTGAGGATAAATGCTATTGTTGAATACCTCTGGTGTAATTTTTATACACGTTTTGATTAGTAATTTCATCAAACAGTGTAACTGTATATTTTTATCACAGGTTGAATATTAGATATCAGGAGAATTATGCCTCCGAAACACATCTTGTGTTTATTCAAAATGGGGTCATTTAGTCAGTGTAAACCAAGTTAAGCTTATTCAAATTGAGGGTGGGTAATCTGAATCATTTTACCTTGAGCAGGCAGTGGCATTGTGGAAAAGTAAGAAAGAAAGATGTTTATTTTAAATGTGTCAATGTGAATAGAAATTAAGGTTATAATATAAGTATCATCTGCAATGCACTCAAACTCTTCACTGCCCCCCTTTTTGATTTTATTGAGGGAGGGAGATCTCCTCCTCTCCATTGTCATCTCAGATGTAACACTGGATTTTTGGTCTTCATGGAACACTAAAAGCATGAAATATAAATTAAAATCATTATTTTGGAATTGTTTTGTTGGTATTATAGATCGAATCTTTGTAGTTGGAGTCTCTAAGCAAAAGATGGTTGTTAAGTAAGTTACATAGTCCCTAATTACTCCTTAACTGTCTCTAGTAATCCCAGATAAGTCTGCAGGGGAAATTACCCATAATTTTGCACCAGGTGACATGGTAGAAGTATGTGAAGGTGAATTGATCAACCTTCAGGGAAAAGTTATAAGTGTTGATGGAAACAAGATCACTATGATCCCAAAACATGAAGACCTAAAGGACCCTCTAGAGTTTCCTGCCCATGAGTTGAGAAAGCACTTCAAAACTGGGGACCATGCTAAGGTTATTGGCGGGAAATATGAAGGAGATACGGGGCTTATTGTGAGAGTTGAGGACAATCAAGTTGTCCTCTTCTCTGATCTCACTATGCATGAGGTAGGTCAGATTTGTTATGGATTTCAAATGTTCTCAATAACTTCTAGTTTCTACATAAATGAGTCTGTTTTGGATTGACAAGTTTTGTAGCTTATTCCAGAATTTGCTTCTCTGTTTCAGGACCCATTGACATGTCATGGAGATTCCCTTATTATTTAACCCTTTAACAAACCATCCAAGGTTTTAACAACACTTAGAAAGAAAGCTCTTGAAAACATTGTTGGAAAAGGAGAAAATGCTGGTAACCAGCATTTACTCCTTTTCCTACAATGTTTTCTTCTCGTTCACAATCAAACCTCATAATTCCAGTCACATTTAAATTGTCATTTGTAAATGCTTCCAAACTGGACAACTCACAATTTTTTTTTCGTTGGATAAAGAGTTAAACATTGTAACTTTGTCTGAGGGAAACAATTTTGTCTATAGAACTACATGCATGCTTGATTTGTTTGTTTGTTCACTTTGAAATGGCAGAACCTATACATTTTTATTTATACTACCCTTATCATTGAAAACCATGCAGTTGAGACACTATTTTGTTCATATATCAACAAAACAATCCAGACAGCTAGATTTTAAGTTCGAAAGGTTGGCTTATGTATCACATCTTGAATGTTTAATGATTTTTTCTCTGCTTTGCTTTTCAGTTAAAAGTTTTACCTAAAGACTTACAGCTGTGTACAGATATGGCAACAGGAGTTGACTCCCTTGGTCAGTTCCAGTTTGGTGATCTTGTACATTTGGAGTAAGTGTTTAGGTTCCCTTTTGTCATACATTATTTATTGTCACATGTTTTCAGCTTGTTGGATAAGAAATAAGGAAAAAATATTTTGTAGGTTAACTCTTTCACTACCTGAATGAATAAATTGCATCTTCTCAAAGGCTAAGAATACATTTCCTCTGCAAGATCAAGAGACAGTTAGGTTATAATCTAGAATATAGCATATAGCAGTGGACAGTGTAAATCAGAGATCAGACTGCACGTTCTGTGCAGTCTGATCTTGATCTACACTGTCCACAAAAGCTTCTGGTGTCGTCTATGGTATGGAATGAATTAAAGTTACTGGATACAACAAATCCAGTGAAGTAAAAACTTGAAAATCGTTGTAGGAACATTTTTGGTAGGAAATATTTAGAAATGCATAGTGTTTGTATACCCTTCCTCTCCAAAATTGAACTCATTCCTCCTTTAACTCTATACCAAATGACAAAATTTAAGACCTGTCCAAATTGAATGCATTTGAAGACAACAATTCAAATGTGGCTCAAATTATAGAACTGTCTTTGGTATATTAGAAAACATAATGGGAACAGGAGAAAATGCTGGTTACCAGCTTTTTCTCCTTTTCCCACAATGTTTTCAAGTTTCTTCCTCAGGGTCGTTAAAACTGGGAATTGTTTGGTAAAGGGTTAATCAAATATGTAGATGATGAGTTTTTAAATAATATGGGTTAAGGTTTAATAAATGAATACATATGCAAACATTGTTGAAAAAGGAGATATTGCTCATGATTAACGTGTGTTTCTTTCGCTACATGTTTTTTGAAAGCAGTCTGTTGCATAATTAAGTGAGAGCGTTCTGCCGTGGCTTATCAATTACAAGTGATGTTGAAAAAGCTTATTAATCTTTTTCAGTCCCCAGACAGTTGGTGTAATAGTTAGACTGGAAAAGGAGAATTTTCAAGTCCTCAGCATGCACAACAAGGTACATTAACTGAAAAAAAAAAACACTTTTGTTGATGCAAACATCTGATCAAAGGGATTTGGAGGAAAGCTGAAGCCATTTTCTTGATGAGAGAGATGTACAAAGTGCTAATAAGGAAAACGCAAGATTGAATGAGAAAATACATAGTCTTAATTACATACTGGGTCACCTACTGAAAAAACCTGCACCAGACAACTTGTAGAACCTTTTATAGTAAATCAAGGATGATTAATTAGTTTTGATCTATCAATACATGTGAAAATACTGTTGCAAAAAGAAGAACAAAATATTTGCTTTCTCCTAACAAATGTCTCGTAAAGTCACAAGTTTTTGGTATTAGCCTGCTGCAATACAGAACAAAAAGTAGCTGCTAGTGGTAATACGTTAACCCTTTACCACACAATCCCAAGTTTTAACAACCCTAGGTAGAAGGCTTTTGATACAATTGTGGAAAAAGGAAAACAATGCTGAAAGCAGTATTTTCCCCTTTTCCCACAATGTTTTCTTCCCTTCCTAAGACAAATCCTGCAATTATAGCCACATTTAAGTTATCGTCTGCTAATACTTTCAATTTCGACATGTCTACATTTTTTGTGGTATGGTAAAGAGTTAATTGAGAAAGACTGAGACTATAGTGTAGAGTAATATTGTATTTTAGAACTACATGTTTCATGAATTTGATATTATCATAAAAGACTAATGATGGCAGTGAATGTGACAGAAGTGTGCATTTTAGACAGGCGTTGCTCTCCTTTACTCTTCACCAAATGATTCCATGTTTTACAACCTTGTGGAAGAAAATTTCTGAAAACTTTATGGGAAGAGGAGAAACTAGCATTCTGTCCTGTTCTGAATATTTTCTAACCTTTGAAGACAAATCCAATTGGTGAAATTGCAAATTTTATTTGTTGTCTGAAAATGCTTTCAATTTGGAGAAGTTTTGAAATTACGTTGCCAAGGAAAGAGAGTACTATCATCTTTTCTTATCTTTGTCAGGTCATCAACGTTAAGCCACAAGCCATTACAAGGAAGAAAGACACCAAACATGCTGTAGCTCTGGATTCAGAAAACAACAATGTATCAGTGAAAGACATTGTTAAAGTTGTGGATGGACCTCATTCTGTATGTACTGTGAACCGACATGTTTCTTTGGCCTTCTTTTACCCTTTTCCAAACAATCCTCTGTTTCAACAACCCTTTGGAGGATGACTTTCAAAAACATTTTGTCCTTTTATCACTATGTTTTCTACCCTTTCAAAGACAAATTCCACCATTTAAATTTGTGTTATAATAACCCTTAGGAGGAAGACTTCTAAAAACATTGCAGAAAAAAGAGAAAATGCTGGTAAGCAGTATTTTCTCCTTTTTCTACTATGTTTTCTACCCGTTCAAAGACAAATTCCACCATTATAATTTGGCCGAAAATTTCATAGTATAGTAAAGAGTTAACACATAAAGCACAGAATTGTGTGTGTTGTGTCATGATCATGACATGATCAAGATCATGGGAAAAGGAGAAAATACTGGTTACCAGCATTTCCTCCTCTTTGCACAACATTTTCATACAGATTTTTGCTCAGGGTCATTGTAACATGGTATTGTTTGGTAAAGGGTTAAACATGATATACTTAGTTGATAAAAAGAATACATGTAATTTGTTATACTGGCTGAAAAAGTAGCTTATGAATATGCACATATCCTATGATATACAATGTGTATGGATATTTCTAGAAAAAAAGGACATTCACAAATACAACTTCTTTTGTGTCATTCTCTTCTTCAAAATGGAAAAAGTATAAAATTAATCCTGATATATGTAACACACTTTTTCTCATCTCTACTGACCATAGTACAAAAATAATGAAGAAAGCTAGTCACAGAGATTTGTTTCTATAGGTGATCCATAAACTAGTTCCTTTTTGATTGGTGCTTTTCTACTTAAACAGGGTAGAGATGGAGAAATCAAACATTTGTACAGAAGTTTTGCTTTCCTGTTGTCCCGTAAAATGACAGAAAATGGAGGTTATTTTGTGTGTAAAACTCGACATTTAGTCCTGGCCGGAGGTGGATCGAAGGTAAAATGTAGAAACTGATGATGCTGTATATTTTGATAAACAAAGGAACCCCGTAGATTTGAGCCATGCTCTGTGAAAAGGGTGCATAATGCATCTGCAAAAAGTGTTATCCCTGGTCAGTCTGAACAGTCTGACCTGGGCAAGAACTTTTTGCTTTTGGTAGATTTTCTTAATATCTAAGGACCAGTGTATCTCATGAATCAGAGGGTTGTTACACAAAATGGATATTATGGATCCATAATATTGTGATGACTTGCTTGGAATCATGGATCATGGAGATATTTTAAGCCCCCTTTTGCCAGAGCATGGCTCATTTATTTTCTTTTAATTTTCTGTTTTCATTTATGTTTCTTTCCTTCAATACTGAAGGAATGGCAAAATTCATTTAGAGTTGGTAACAAAGACTTGATTAGTGATAGACTGAAGTTTGTTTGAGCGTATCAGAAGACGAACATAAGATTCCAAGTTTAAACTGTATCTGGTGTTGCTTGAAGTCTATTAATGCCAAATATACAAACTGGACCCAAACTTGACAGCTGAAAATACATTCCACTGAAACTCAAGAAATTTATTTAATAGTCTTGACAAAATAAGTGGATGGTACAGATCAAAGATTAGATTGCACTATGCAGTCTGATCTTGATCACATACAAATGGCTACAGAATTCATATTTATAGACATTTTAAGCAGACACTTTTTGCCAAAAGACACAATTTTTATCATATATTTAGTTAATAAAAGAGCCACACCTAGACATAACCTTGTAATCTTCTGCATCTATAACAAGTTTGAAAGACACTTTGGTTTTACTGTTTATATTTTTTTGACCAAACACCAAAACTTTACTGGTCTCTTTTTGGCCTGGCCGGGTAGCTCAGTGGTTAGTGTATCTTACTCCTGACCTGGTGGTTGCAGGTTTGATACTCGGTTGAGGCAAACTTTCTTTCCAGCGAATTTTCGCCTCTCACCTCTTACTCATATGAGAATAGTAGTCAGTGGCTTTAAAAGAAAGTTGTGTCAGTACTGGTGTGAGTAAGCCAGGAAACACATGCCTAGGTGCACTGACCATTGCGATATGACCTTAGCTGTTCAAACGGTGTTAAACTCACATACAAACAAACAAACTAATTAAAACTTTTTACCTCCTGACACAAATATATAGCACATGACTTCAATAACATCCTCCAAAAACATAGATGATTAATTTAATGGCTTATATACACATGAAAGCATGGTGCCAAGAGAAGAGATTTCTCTTGGGGGAAGATTTCTTCTATTGCCACAAGTCTTCAAAAGTGATCGGGTAGAAGATGCAGAAAGATTTTTGCAGAGGGCAATGATTCAATGTTTAAACTCTTTACCACACAACAAAAATGTAGACTTGTCCAAATCGAAATCATTTGCAGACAAAAATATAATTGTGGTTTAAATGATGGAATTCGTCTATGATAGAGTAAAAACATTGTAAGAAAAGGAGAAAATGCCTATAACCATCATATTCTCCTTTTCCTATAATGTTTCCAAAAGGCTAATTTCTCAGGGTTGTTAAAACTTAGGGTGTTGTGATAAAGGGTTAACAAATGTCTGTGTTATTTGTTTAGACCAATGCTGCATTAGGAATGCCAGGGTTTATGTCGCCTAGAATCTCAAGCCCCGCCCACCCAGCAGGAGGAGGAGCCACCCCAGGTCGAGGCAGGGGAGGAGGAGGAATGAAGAGAGACAGAGAGATGATTGGTCAGACAGTCAGGATTGTTCAAGGACCATTCAAAGGTACATTATTTGGCCAACATGTGTGTATAAATATAATACTGGAATCACGGATGCCAATATTAGAAATTAAGGTTCCCCTATATGTGATTGAGTTTTACAAAAAATCAACACTAAATGAATTTTAATATCAGATTTTTATGTGGGAAAAATTATTTTCTTAATTTCTTAAGCAGACTTCCAGCAGTTTACTTTTGTGACAGTCTTGTAAATTATAGAAAGATATGATATGTATAATCGACATCAATTATTGAAATGAGCTCAGTAGTTGTAGCAGATAAAAATATGTAGAACAGAAAGTCTCAAAATAATAGGAAATGTAGACAGTCTGTTTACCAATTAATTTCAGGGTATATTGGTATTGTCAAAGACTGCACTGAAAGCACTGCCAGAGTTGAACTTCATTCCAGTTGTAAAACTATCTCTGTGGACAAATCACGCCTCAGTTCACTCACGTAAGATACACCTTTTATATTCTTCTTTTTGTTTGCTTGTGCTCTTTGAAGCCTTTAAAGGAAAAAGATTGTTTCTATACATCAAAATTTTATTTTTATAACCTTGATACTCTTTACCGTGAGAATTTTCTAACACTGAACAACAAAATTTTGCACACCTATACTGAAAGCATTTTCAGACAACTTGAATGTGGCTCAAATGATAAGATTCGTGTCTTAAAGGTGGGTATTTAGATTTTTCACGTCTCACCAAACTGAAAAATATATATATCACTGAAATTTATCTGAAAAAACAATACAAATCATCAATAATTAAGAATCATAAAATTACAAAAAAAAATTTTTTTGATGGTGTTCCCTTAAAAGGCTACGTAGCCTCTTAAGGTATTTTTAGATTTCGCACCAGAAATAAAAAAAGCATTGTGGGAATGTCAAGTGACTGGCACGTGACTAATGACACTTAAATTCCATAACATAACAAACATGTAATTATTTTCCATAATGTCTTCTTCGGACGCTATATGTTTGAAGCTTTGTCTGTGTATTTCCAGTATGTAAATGAGCGAGTTGCTCATGTAAAAACAGAACGTGTTTCCCGTCGGTGTCGACCTGGGCAGTAGTAAATCTCTAATTTCTCTTGTTGTCGGGTGGTTTTCCGCTACTGGGGTTTTATGAATGAAAATTAAAAGGCTTTGGGAGTATAAGGATGATTTTTTGTATTTTTGTAAAATTTTCGTCCCAAAATCTGAAGGGCCACCTTTAAAGGGTAGAAAACATTGTTAGAAAAGGAGAAAATGCTGGTTTCCAGCATTTTCTCCTTTTCTCACAATGTTCTCAAAAGCTGTATTCCTCAGGGTTGTAATGATGAAGATTTTGTATCTACAGAGGTGAAAACTAGTGAATACAAATGTGTTAAGGAATTTTGTCATTTTCAACTTCAGATAGTTTTGAAACATCAAATTCATCATACACAGAGGCTAATACTATCTAAATATTATCTGAAAATTTTGTAATTTTGCTTATGGTTTATAAAGAAATTTTTAGAAACTGCAAAAGGTAAGAAAAAGTACAATCAAACTTTACTTTTTTTACAGTGGACAGAAACCAAGTGGAGGTAGAACATCAACTTATGGTGGAAGAACACCAGTGTATGGTGGTCAAACACCGATGTATGGTTCCCGTACTCCTATGTATGGGTCACAGACACCATTACATGATGGGAGCCGAACACCTCACTATGGGTCTCAGACCCCACAACATGATGGCAGCATGACTCCAGGAAGAAGTAGTGCTTGGGACCCGTCTAATGCCAACACACCAAGCAGGTTGGGATCTCTAGTTTGTGGATAGTTATATACATGGATACAGGTACAAAAGGAAGTGTAGTCTCTCTGTGGCTCATTGGTCAAGGCAAAGGAATGGAAACCAGGAAATCCAATGGTCTATTCCATTCATAACTCAAAATACTAGGCTTTTGTAGTTAGACAGTATGATGGAAATGATAAATATGCTACTGTGGTAATTTTTGGATACTAATACATGTACCTGTTCATGCACAATGTTAGCCTCACACAAATACCATTCTACTTGTCACTAAATGATAAGTTCATAATCTAAATTTCTAATATGAAGGATCAGCCTGTAAGAAAATATGTAGTGCCATAATATATAGTATGTATTAGTTAGTCTGTATGTTAAGACTTGTTTTAAAGCGAATGTTAAAAATGATGGAGACAAGGATCACAACCGGCCAACAATTAATTCATCCCAATTACAAACACGTTTTCACTAGAAAAGGTTTGAATTCTGAAAATATCCATTGTCACATGATAAAGGGAACATAGAAATTTTATGTATAGTTTCTTTTCTATCTGTGTTAAGTAGTTCTGAGAAAAAGTTTGTGTGTGTCTGTCTTTCTGTCTGTCTAAAATTGAGACCCAGGTCATGCTGAAGTGCTCAACAAAAGGGCAGCATACAAATAGATAAATTGGGAGTAACCGGTACTGGTTTATTGTCACCTACTTTCTCTTTAGACATGTAAATATTCCAAAGTACACATGTATGTGAAGGGAGAGACTGTGTAAATATTGATGGCATTTCAAAGAATGGTATTATTGATAGTAGTACATATATTGATAGTAAAGAAATAGCTCACCATGAGCAGTCACTCCAACTGAGTAATGTCAACAAGATCTCATGGTTTTCCTTGAGCTAAAAACAGTATAGCAGGATATAAGTTTACTAACCATTCTATACTTCCATTTAAGTTCACTGACTAGCCATTTGATTTGCTGAGGTATCTCAGTAAATCAGATGGCTGGCCTAGAATTAAAGAAATTGAACAATAGTGAAAATGTAATAGTTAGTGAATCCAGTCAAAGACTATTTTCAATGTTTGGAAGATCTCTAAACAAGCGATGTAAATTATATTGTCCTTCAAGTGCAATTTTGAAAATATTTATATATTTCCATAAATTTTCAGAAACTCAGAAGATTTTGATTATTCACTGGATGACACTGTATCCCCATCATCAGATGTGAGGAGCCCTGTGGGAGGCCCATTTACACCACAAACTCCTGGAAGTGCTTACTCCCCATATGGACCCTCACCAGGATCTTATCATGGTAATTTTTTTTGCATTTTTTTAATGAACTTGTAGAACATTCTAGGATTATGTCTTCACCACATTATAAAAATGTAGACATGTCCAAACTAGAAGTATTTGCAAACAACAATTTAACTATAGCTCAAACCATTATGGAATTTAAATTATTGAAAAAAGTAATCTGTTGTCAGTCACAGATTGCCCTTTTATGTCCATAGTAAATGTCGGCATAAAACTAGCCTGTGTGGTAGATGGTTAAGAGTTAAGTGCAATGTAATTGTTAGATTGTTGAATATTTTTCAGCTGGCAGTCCAGGACTGGGCAGTTCATCTCCTAGCCCCTTGGCTTATCAGCCTTCTCCATCCCCAAGTGGCTTCACTGGATATAGCCCCATGACCCCAGGGGCTCCTTTTACCCCACAGACCCCTGGAACAGCCATGGAACATGCTAATGCAGATTGGCAGACCACAGACATAGAAGTAAAAATACGAGAAACTCATGATGATGCTGATCTTATCCTTCAAACAGGAGTCATTCGAAGTGTTACAGTATGTAATTTTGTGTCACTAGCTGGATTCAGTGAGCTGAGGCCCTTAGCTCAGGCAGCAACATACAGGGATTGAAATCAAGGGGTCGCGGGTTTGATTCCCCATTTAGACGAAATTCTGTCTTAAGATGTATGGTAGTCATTGGAAAAGATTCACTCTTCTCTCACTGCTGAATATTGTTTTCATGCTGTTTATCTTTGAAAGCAGCCAGTAGCTTAGAAAGAATGTTGTGTAAAGTATTGGTAAAAGAAACTCCAGGAATGTATGGATTGGTGCACTGGCTGCTACAATATAATTGAAATAATGTTGAAAATGGCATTAAACAAGCAAACAAACTTGATTCAGCTAAATCCTTCTTCTTTGTATATACTGCACATGTTATACAAATGAGTACAACTGGTACAGAGTGTTGGAGTATTTTGATGTGGGTAAAATCTTAAAACAGAAAAGGGTATTTTCTCTCTTTACCAAACAAAAAAATATCGGACTTCTATACATTGAAATCATTTGCAGCCAACAAATTCACTTTGGCTAAAATAATGGGATTTATCTTAAGGATAGAAAACAATATGGGAAAAGGAGAAAATGCTGGTAACCAGCATTTGCTCCTTTTCCCATATTGTTTTCAAGTCTTCTACCTCAGGGTCCTTGAAACACAGGAGGTTTTTGTAAAGGGTTAGATGTCTGGTAGCTCAATGTTTGGTCAACTTTCAGTGTTGTAGCTAAGCTGTTTCATTATATGGCAGGGTGGTTTTATTATCTATGCTTGAGTTTCCTCTCCTGATGGGAGGAATTTGGCCATATGCTCAATGGGTCAACTGTCAAACATTTGTTGGGAGATAAAATTTTTTATCTGAAAGAACATTTATTATACCCCCCACCTATGGAGTAGAGGGGGGTTATACTGGTTTCATCATGTCTGTTTGTCTGTCCATCTGTCCGTCCATCAATCCATCCATCTGTAGACTTTTTCGTTTTCATGCTCTAACTCAAAAGCCATTCGACCTAGGATACTGAAACTTTATACAAGTATTGCTCATGGCCCAAGGAGGTGCCCTATTGTTTTTGGGTCACATGGGTCTTGTTTTTGGGTCACATGGGTCAAAGGTCAAAGTCACTGGTGATCTTTTCGAAAAACATTTCTGTTCTCTGATTGTGCTGCTTCAGTGACATGGTGCTGGTGGGGGTATTTGTCCGTTTTGTGACAGTTCTGTTTTATTAAGAAGATGATTCTTATGAGTTTCAAGCAGATTTAAGGCAATACAACAGAATGATGAACTTGGCATTAAATACAGGAACACTGGTATATGCATGTATTTGAAAACTTTTTGAAGAAAGATAACAGTGCTTGTTTCCAGCAATTTGACATTTTGCCAAACTGTTTGTAAAACTGGTATAGTGCAAGGTAAGCAAACTTGTCTGCAAGAAGTGGTGGCTTAAACATGCCTTTTAAAACAATGAAATTCGTAAATTCAAAATAGGGTTTCTTGAGTTATTGACATTTGTGATAATGAAGGCAGTGTAACACTGTTCTTAACATTTTGAGGATATTGTTTTAGGAGATTATTTATGTTATTATTTTTCTAGGGTGGAATGTGTTCGGTGTTTTTACCAGAGGAGGACAAAGTTGTAAATGTTTCATGTGAACATCTGGAACCAGTCATGCCAGAGAAAAATGACAAGGTACATGTGCCTTAACTCTTCCTGCGCCAAATGTATGAGCTGTGCTCTGTTAAAAAGGGCCTTAATGCATCTCTATGATACAATATACCAAGCAAGTCATCACATAGTTATGGATCCATAAAACCATTTTGTCTAACAATCAGGTGGATCTTGAGGTAGAAAGCGGAAGACATGCAGAAAATTAACCAAACTGGCAATAGCCAAAAGTTTCGACCTAGGTCAGCCTGCATGGGCGATACTTTTGCATTAAGGCCCCATTTCACAGACCAGTTTTGACAGCTGAAAATACAAGTCACTGAAACTCAGATTTTTGTCGTACATGCTTGACTAAACAAGCGGATGATATAGATCCAAGATCAGACTGCATCTTCTGTGCAGTCCACAAAAGCCTGTGTTTTCGCCTATGCTGCTCAAAAAGGTTAACATACACTTAAGTAGCTCACTATTGAGTGTTTGTAAATAAGGTAATAGATCCAGAAAAATTGAAGCTGAGCCAACAGAAAAATATATCGTGAGACTTCTGTGACTTATGCATCCTGCATACTGTAAACTGCAACAACAGCATGAAATGTTTTGTAAATCCTACTCCGAAAATCTTTTTGAAGGGAAATTATTAATGGATACTTCAAGTTTTCTCTTGTAAATAAGTATAGAATGATAATTAGTAGTCTTTTTTTTAACGTAAAAAAATATAGAATGATATAAAAAGAATTCTAGTCTCTTTTTACTTTTTCAGGCCAAAGTAATCCTAGGAGAAGAGCGTGAGGCGACAGGAAGTTTGCTGAGTATAGATGGAGGGGAAGGAGTGATAAAACTGGAAAATGGAGAAATTAAAATGTTACCTATCCGATTCTTGTGTAAAATGCCACACTGAACATTTAACACACACACATATAGATGTGTCATGCTCTGACAAAAGGGGGTTAAGTGCATCTCCATGATGCATTATACCAAGCAAGTCATCTCGTAATTATGGATCTATAAAATCCTGACTATAGTCTGGTAATTGACTGGATATGGAGTCAGGCTGGTCCTTGGACATGCATAAAATTTACCAAAAGCAGAGAGTTCTGACCCATGTCAGCCAGCGCAGGCTGACATGTGTCAATACTTTTTGCAGATGGATTAAACCCCCTTTTCACAGAGTGTGGCTTAGATGTGTACATGTATTTACAGTATACAGTCACCCTGAAAGCTTTCAAAGGAAGACAATGCTTCAACTCTTCACTTTCTGTTTGCCACAGTCTTTTAGAAAGTTTTCAGCTGAAAAAAAAAGGGTCTGCAGGATATTATGTTAACTCTTCACCAAACGACAAAATTTTAGACTTTTCTAAATTGAAAGCAATTGCAGGCGACCATTAGAATATGACTCAAATGATGAGATTTGGCATGGAAAGAGTAGAAAACGTGGAAATAGAAGAAAATGCGGTTACCAGCATTTTCTGCTTTTCCCACAATATTTTCAAAAAGCTTTCCTTTTTAGGGTTGTTTTCATGGGACTGATTGGTAACAATTAAAGTAATATGGCAACAGTTTCCAGATAAAGCCATTAGCTTTACTTATTTGCGAATGGATATCTAATTTCGCCGTCTTTAAATGAAAAAATTCTAGTACTTCTTGAGAACTACCATGTGTGAAAAGCTACCTTGTGTAATGTTTTAAAGTTACCTTGTGCAAGAGATCATTTTTCTCTGTTTATTACTACTACACAAGTTTTTTGTCTTTGTTAATTTACTATTAACATTTCTAAGAATAAAACAGCAAAGCTGGAGTACCAAACAAAGTAACCAAGTTTACAAATTGATCATTACCATGTACATATTTTGGAGCAGTCCTCTTCAGGTATGGTTACGGTTTGACACGTTGAAATAGAACGTTAGTTTGAGTTTGTATTGAGGAAGATAGCCTTATTTATTTTTGACAGGTTTAAAACTATTTTAAAGATCTCTGTTTAAAGCCTTTTTGTGCCATTGGGGACAGTATAGATTAAGATCAGACTGCACAGAACATGCAGTCTGATCTGAAATCGATAAAGTCCACTTGTTTAGTCAGGCCTATCAGATAAAAATCTTTCCTGTTCCTAGTTTTGGTAGGTCGTATTTTCAGCTATCTAATTGGGAATTGTCACCTAAAAAAATCATGAAAATCTGAACGTATACTTGGGAAATGTGGATTGTATTTTTCAGCCATCTGCATAGGAAGTGTCAGTTAACTCTTTACCATACAAATAATTTGTAACAATTAAATTTTTAGACTTTGTCCAAATTGAAAGCATTTGCAGACAACAAATGAAATGTAGCTCAAATGATGGCGGTTTCTTGTAAAAGTGTAGAAAACCTTGTGGGAAAAGGAGAAAATGCTGGTCACCAGCATTTTCTCCTTTTCTCACAAGGTTTTCAAAAGGCTTTTCTCTCAAGGTCGTTAAAATTCGGGATCGTGTTGTAAAAAGTGTCAGTTGTGATGCACGTTAACCTCACTGGCCTGTAGCAAAACACTTCAAGCGGATAGAGTTATAAATGAGCTATCAGTCGCCATTATTGTATAACGAAAGAAAAGATATGTTGACCACTGGAGCGCCAAATAAACTCGTCAGACATTTTAGCCTGAAAAATCATGAAAGCTATAATATTAGTTATAAAGCTTTATATTATAGGTTGGGGTCCTGCATGGCTCGGTGGTAAAGTGTGGGACTCGTAACCTGGAGGCCCTGGGCTTGAGCCGCACTGGATCCACTGGGTTTTTCGCGGGAGTGTCCTTGATTAAGACGCTTAAGAACCTAGGAAAACATGTTGAAAATAATGTTGAAAGCGGCGTAAAACACCATTCAGTCAATCATATTATGGGTTAAAGTCATTAAAACACAAAAATGTTTTCCCCTAAACAACATTGGTCCATGGCATTATTCAAATGAAATAAAAGATATTGATTTATTGGTGTTTAACGCTGTTTTCTACATTATTTCAGTTATATCACGGCGGCCAGTGCATCTATCCATGCTTTCCTGGAATTTCTCTTACCACTACTCCACACAATATTTTTTCCAAGCCACTGGCTACTTTCCCACATAACCACCGTCGAAACAATAATCAGCTTTGAGAGAGAAATGGATCATTTCGAACTGACTATTATCAATCCTCGCAAAGACATTGGACGAACCGGGAATCGAACCAGCGACCCTCTGTTCTCAAGTCCTGTACGCTACCAATCTCCGAGCAGAGTTGTCGTTCGTTACTCTCACCGTACATCTCTGCAACGGGCTAAATGACAAGAATCTTGTCAAACCGAGGAAAACATGTTTTGTTACTGTTTCATGTGTAACATAATAAAGTAGACAAAGGAAATATGATTCCGGATACATTATAGGTGCATTCAAACTGATGAATTTACCTGTATAAAATGGAACTATTTTTTCAAGCTTCTTTACTGATCAGAATCTTACGCCAATTGTAAAAAAGATGGCTGCGCGCATGAATGATGACAACAGTTTCGACACACTGATGGATCTAAGTTTGTAAGATTAAAAAACGAGTTATCGTCCTTTAAAAGACATTTAAGCTTTTCAGAAAATCCCTCTTTTTCACATTTGCTACCACTAAGTCTGATTGGCCGTATGCTGTTTGAACGGCACACAAAACAATCGATTGGTCTTTCTTTCACCGGCGTTTGTGTCGCCGTTTTGAGTTATGGTCATGTGACGAAAATATCACGTGATGACGGACTACTTTCTGAGCCAACTACAGAGGCGAATGGGAATGATCCGTAGTGCAAGAGAGTGGTACGCTACGGACTGAGCTACCGGAAGTCTGCAAATAAAAGATATGACCGGTGCTCTGACAAAAGGAGATATAAATACATGCAGAAAATTTATTAAAATCAAAAAGTTTCGACCCAAGGTCAGCCTGCGCGGACTGCGCAGGTTGACCTGGGCATTAAACCCCTTTTTCATAAAGCACGGCTCATACGTAATACAGGCTTTTACCTTTTTTCCATATTAAAGTAAATTAACGTAATGATCTAAGATGGATTTAGTTTCAGTGACGTGCAAGGAGATAACGAAATTTGTTTGAAATTTTCGAGGATGCACCAAAAGATAACAATTATCTAGCAGATTACATCCGGGCTGTTATCAATGTACCAATACAGCTATCCATAAACAATTTACTTATTAGCATCTGAAACAAATTTTGAGCTGACGACTTTTTAACATAACATCCTGCTATATTTAATCCTTTAGAAAACAATCCCGTGTTTTAACGATCCTTGGAGGGAAGCCTTTTGAAAACATTGTGGGAAAAGGAGAAAATGCTGGTAACCAGCATTTTCTCCTTTTCCCACAATGTTTTCTACCGTTTCAAAAACAAAATTCAATTCTTGATGCACGTTTCTTTTGTCTGCAAGTGCTTCCAATTTGGACAAATCTTAACTTTTGTAGTTTTGTCAGAGATTAATAAAGATTAAATATGGATTTGATGAAATACATTTGGAAACAATTTGATAAAAGGAGAACTCGCACATGACGAGCAAATTTCTCCACTTGCCACTCTGCATTCAGAAGACATTACGCAAACATTCCCCAGCCTCCCTCTCCCTCCAGTCTCTCTCTCTCTCTCTCCATCCATATTTTCTTCCTTTGACACGGTTTGCTATTCACGTATTGATTAACCCTGTACCACATAATCCCGAGTTTTAACGACTCTGAAGAACACGTCTTCTGAAAAGAATGTGGAAAAAGGAATAATGATTATTACAAAAAAACTTTCCTCTCTCTCTCTCTCTCTCTCTCTCTCTCTCTCTCCACTATGTTTGCTATTTACGTATTCATTAATCCTATTCCACAAACATCAAGAGTTTTAACGACCCTTGAGAACAAGGCTTTTGAATACATGGTGGAAAAAAGGAGAAAATGCTGTTAGCCTCCATTTTCTCCTTTTCCCTGAATGTTTTCTACCCTCTCAAAGACAAATCATCATTTAAAGCTACATTTAATTTGTCGTCTGCGAATGCTTTCTATTTGGACCAGTCTAAAATTTTGTCGTTTGGTCAAGAGGTAATTTTACCATAACCCACATTGGTTATCCATATTTTACTAAATATTATACCATATTCTACAAAAATTTTATTCCATATTTTACAAAGATATTATTGGCTGTCGTCTGCTGCAAATTCGGTACAGGAGGTAAATGTTAGAGGCTCTCAGGGAACGCTATCAACTCGTCTGGGCAATGGAAATTCGGCTGATTTCCATGTATAATGTCCAATTACGGTAATGGACGATTCGCGATTCCATGACTGCATCATTTTCTTCCACCCAGGACTGGGAGAGCACAAAAGGCGGAGGGCAAATAAATGGATTATTCGGTACATTAGAAGGTTATTAACCCTTTACCAAACGACAAAATTTTAGTCTTGTCCAATTCCAAAGCATTTGCAGACGACAAATCAAAGGTGGCTCCAGTGGTTGAACTTGCCTACGATGGAGCAGAAAACATTGTTGGAAAAGGAGAGAATGCTGGTTACCAGCATTTTCTCCTTTCCCCACAATGTTTTCAAAAACTTTAATTCTCAGAATCATTCAAACTCGGGGTTGTGGGGTAAAGGGTTAAACTAACCCTTTCACTGTGACAGGCGAAAACGGGGTTTTACAGACAGCATAGATCAAGATCAGACTCCGCAGAAAATGCAGTCTGATCTAGGATCTTTACCGTATGCTTGGTTAGTCAAGTTTATAAAATACAAATTCTGAGTTTCATTATTATAGCATCAGCATTTGAAAATAGGTCGAGTTTATTTATGTCGCGTTATATAACATTTGATTGAGTTGTGCTCTGTGAAAATGGAGTTTAACGCATCTTTTTTAATGCACTTTACCAACCAAGTTGGCGAATGAGATGGACCCATTTTAACTAAAGTCACATGGTAGAATGAGGTAGAATGGTCCTTTCACATGCAAAAAAAGGACCACTACCAAAAAGTTTCGACCCAGGTCAGCCTGCGCGGACTGCTGATACTTTTTGCATATGCCTTAAACCCCTTTTTTTACAGAGCATGGCTCAATTATTAGTGCCGCCATAAAGCATAAATAATACCATACACTCTTCAATGTCCTGCATTTGTATACTATTCGTGCCTGATGATGCCATCATACCATAATTTCCATTCAAATTTCTTGTCTACTCCGTTATCGTATTGTAGATACAATGAAACTAATGTGGGCCAGTAAACTGTGCGAATGTTTTACCAGTCAATTTCGGAGAGTTTCGGATTTGACGGTAATTAAGTATGGATGCACCAAATACCGAGGACAAGGAAATTGAATAATTAAGTCCAGAACGGTTATGTAAAACCCTTTACTTCACAGTTTCGAGTTTTAACCACCTTGAGAAAGAAAGTTTTTAAAAACATTGCGGGAAAAGAAGAGAATGCTAGTAACAGCATTTTCTCCTTTTCTACACAATGTTTTCTACTCAATCAATGGCAAGTTCCATTTTTAAATGTACGGTTAAATGTCGTCTGCAAATGCTTTGAGTTTTGATAAATCTGAAATTTTGTCGTGTAGGAAAGAGTTCATTAAAGCCCTTACCGTGCAGCGCTTCGTATGGTGTTGTATGCGTTTCAACAACGGCGACGTAAAGCTGGCGTTGTTCTGGTTTTGTGGATACATTCAGTGTTTTATATAAAAAAAATCCTCATTACTAAACTGAACTTTCACACGACATAGAAAATTTATTGTTTAGTCGTCTTTATCTCAAGATAGATATTTTCATACAAAGTCATACTACTGTACGCTTTTACGTGTGTTTCTAAATCTGCAAGACTGGTAAGGTAGATGAAACCACGGGAGATAAGCCAAAACGCGAAATCAACCACGAGCGACCACGTACAACCCTGCTCTCACCTCATGGTTAACCCAACCACAAATCAATTTTATGCTTCAACCAACCATTAAACCGGTTTGAACCACAACCAACCAGAAAAACACTCAACCATGAAACATCCACAAAATCTCCTCTAAAATCAACCAGAAACATGGTTAAACCAGAGCTAACCAGATAAGACAACCATAAAACGGCTCAACCACAACATGATTACCTTTTATTTCTTAGTTAAATTCAACTATTAAAAGGATATGTAGCATTTTGACCAAATCCTTGTTTTTCAAGCCTAACCATTAAGCAACCACGAAAATCGCCTATCCACATCCTGGTAACAAGCCCAGCCCTACCACGCCCTGGTAACGATCCCACTCTCATTCTGTCCTGTTAACAAACCCACTTTTGCGTATTTTGCGACACGTTTAAGTATTTTCTAGTCTCTATAAAAATGACAGTCAAATGTCAAGAATGCGAGTTCGATTTGCCGAAAAACCTTTTTTTTTCGGAAAAAAGGTTTGTAACTACTGCAGGTACAAAAAGGCGGGAAAGACTACACCAGCGGAAGAGGATATCGATATATTTTATCAAACGTTTGTCTTGCACAATCCCGGACTTTGTATTCCCGCGTCCGATTTTGATAAAAAATGCAAGGTTTCTAAGCAGGAAGTTTTTCCCGTAGAAGAACTGACACACTTGTCACCGACTATCCTTCGAAAGATACTAAATCCAAGGCTACCATTTTTAGCAAGGGGTCTCGTGTTGAACGTATACGGCTTTTCCCAACAACAAACCGGTAAAAAGTCAATCGTGCCTAGGTATGCCTACAAAGCAGTCGTCGTTGATAATCCTCCCGTGCTTACTTCCATAGAACTATGTAGGATTTACGGACTTTTACTGCCAAAAGTTTTCCTCCGTCCAAAGGATTTTCTCATCTGCAAGTACTGCGATTATGAACTAAGTCCAAACTATTCATAAATACCATCAAGAATACCATCAATGGAAGAATACCTAGACTTCCAAAAACGTTTTCTCCACCTTTACCCAAAAACATTCGTTGACCCCGCTGACATCGGTGACCTAGCAGAAAAAGGGATACCCATTTTTCACGTTCAATTTCTCTCACCCTTCAATCCGAGAGTCGTTGTAAACTCTTGGCTCCCTTTTCTCCGTGCTGGTCTAATCAGAGACATTTATTTTCAAGATAAAACCGCAGATCAAAAATGCCACACTTTGAAAATTGTTCCAACAACTCTCAATGAAGTCAAACTGTGTTCCAATTTAACAACTCGCGACACCAAGAAAAATGAAGTGGTGTCACCATTGCAGAAAACATCTTCCAGACTTCCTCTTTGCGCAGAAGCAGGGGAAGTGCAATCCGTGTAGAGCTTTTTTGAAGAGGAAGGCGACGAAGAGGGAGGCGAGCGAAGCGAGCGGTAAGAAACGCCTTAAAAATTTTTCTCACCATATAAAAAAGACATAGTCTTTTTGTAGGTGTTTTTAGGTTTGATCCCATCTCTCTAATTAATTAACTCCATAGTTAGCTATAGAGTTTCCTATGGTTTTAATCATAGGAAACTAAGCAACGCTTAAGAAATTTTTTCCAATTATAAACAATGCTTCCGGTTGGTCATGTCTCTAAATTTTGAAGAAAGCTGTAAAGTTTTCTATGGTTTTAATCATAGAAAACTAAGCTATTTGATTCTCCAGCAATAACCTTTCAGATTAAGCTGTACAGTTTTCTATGATTAAAAATCATAGAAAACTAAGCTATCCGGTTCAAACTGGTTTTCCATCAACATCCTCTTAATGGTCAAGAACCAACCATAAAAAACGGTTTAAACCGGTTTATTTTTTACTTCACTATATAAAAAGGGGAACCTCGTCTTGAAAGTGGGTAACCATAGTCATGGTTAAAATTTCATTTTTCGCTAAAATAACGATTTTTCGGAAACGTTTTACCCCCCCCCCTTTTTTTTAATGGTCTGAAATTAACCATTAAGTCATCAGACATCAGTAAAAAAATAAAATTTTGGCTTAAAGTTTTTTTTCTTGACTGAATAAAAAGGGATTAGATTTCCTTTTTGACAAACGCATCTTTTGTTAGGATCTTTCCGGACATCTCTGAGAAGATTCCCTATTGTCCTAACAGGGTATTCTAAGTCGACTTCCAGTATGCATGGTTTGTCCTTCCAGTTGGTCAGCTCCTCCTCCGTCATCCATCGGAAGCCTCCGGTTGGAAGTGGTTGGAGCATGGCCCAGGAGTAGAGACCGTTCTTGTCCAGGTAAAGAAGGTAAATCACTGGCTTGGAAGGATCGTAGTCCTCTCCCATATACGGATTGTTTGCCCTCGCATATCTGGTTGAGACATGACAGATACCACCGCGTATTCCCTCCTCAAAAAAGAGGTGCATGTCCCGATCTGTTAGAAGTTCTAGGTCGACTGCACACTTTTTCAAAGCGCTGTCCCGTGCTAGTCCTGGTGCTGTATAGTACCATGCCGGGTCTAAATCATAGTGTTTGAGGCATACCTGCCGGAAATTTTGGAAGACGTCTGCTAGGAGAAGGACGTCCAACTTGTTATAAATACAGTCGATGATAGTCTTCGAAGGTCTTGCAGTCAAAAGTTTTCCATACCTTTTGCGCGTGCGCGTGCGCGTTCTCCTCCGCGGAGATGCCTTTGGCTTTCAAGGAGGAATAGAATGCTTTCCTAGGCGGAAGCTTGGTCTCCTTCATCCTGTCGGGACCGTCCATGGATTTCATAGGGGTATTCACCCTTTTTTCAAGGACAGCTCCTTCTGCTCTCCGGAGTGGTGCTTAGAGACGATGGGGAAATGATTAACCGTCTCCACCAACTTGTCTAGACAAGTACCTAGAAAACGGTAGGTGTCGATAAAACCGTAGGGTGG
>OX328107.1:34911651-34934151 GCA_946811185.2 Hippopus hippopus | reverse complement strand
CTTTCAACATAACTATTGTCAAAATTGGTTTTGAGAGGTTAGAAAAGAACTAATTCAGTCGCAATGAGTATTATCAAACCTCGGAAAGAAATGGCCGAGCAGGGGATTCAAACCAGCTAACCCATGGCTCAAGTTCTCTATGCTACCAACCGAATGGCTGTTCAATCATCTCTGTAGTAAAAAGTCAAGATATAGTGTCGATTTGGAAATGCTGTGAAAGATTTTCAGATTAATCAAAGAAAGGGAACTGATTTGAATCGAGAGTTTTTTTTTTTTCTGAACTCTTTTAGAGTTTGCGAGAAATTAGCACAAAGCTATGGAGTTTGTAATGCTTTTTAATCATTGCTTTGATGATGATGATGATGATGATTATTATTATTATAATGGCGGTGGTATTTTGATGGTTGAGTTGATAGTGATGATGATAGTGCCCATTCCTGATTTATTGGTGGAGATAGATGTGTTTGTTTTCTTGGTATTTTAACGCCGACTCAACATTACTTACGTAATATCCCGGCGGTCAATGTACCTACCAATGCTTTATTGAAGTTTCTTTTACCAGTACTTTGCATATTGTCTTTTTTAAACCACTGTCTGCTTTCCCACATAAACCAGTCGAAACGTTGATCGGCGATAAGAAAAGAATGAATACTGTCGCATTGAACATATAAAAAAATCTTAAAAAGAAATTGTAATAGCTTTAGGTAGGGAGTCGAACCATCGACCCGAAACTTTTTCGTCCGGAATGTTACTGACGGAGCGTCTTGATTTTCAGGGAGAGAGAGAGAGAGAGAGAGAGAGAGAGAGTTTGTAAGAGAGTTACATGTAGATTGAAAGCGCTTTTGATTTCGGCACTTTTACTTTATGGTGGAAGGGTTTCATTGTGGATGAAGAAATTGTTAATTTGTAAAGAATAATGACGGAAAAGCGAAATATCTATACCGTGCTAGATTTTAATAGACATGTGTTGAAAAGTGTTCAGAGGGTAAATATCAGAATTGATATTTTAGCCACTGGCCTCTTTTCCACATAACCATCGTTGAAACAATGAACAGCAGTGAGAGACAAGAATTGCAATTACTATCATCAACTTCGGGAAAATAATCTTCCGAGCTAGGGATTGGCAACCACCTTGTCTCTAGACCTGTGGGTGATCGACTGAGCTACCGAACTAGTCTTTTACGATTGATTGATAGAGTAATTGATTGATTGCATGTGTTTAACACCGTTTTCAACGATATTTGAGTTATATTACGGCGGCCAGTACACTTACCCATGCTTTTCTGGAGTTTCAATAACCAGTACTTCGCACGATATTCTTCCCAAGCCACTGTCTGCTTTTCCACATAAGTATTGTCAAAACTGCTTTTCAGAGGTTAGAGAAAAATTAATCCTGTCGCAATGGGTATCATCAACTCTCGGAAAGGAATGGCCGAGCAGGGGATTGAAACCAGCTAACCCGTGTCTCAAGTTCCGTGGAATACGGACCGCATTGCTGTCTAATCATCTTTGTAGTTAAACGTGAAGATAAAGTGTTGATTTAGAAATGGTGTGTAATATAAGAGATAAAAATAAAAGAAATGGAACTGATTTGATTGATTGATTGCATGTATTTAACACCGTTTTCAACATTATTTCAGTTATATCGCGGCGGCCGGTGCACCTACCCATACTTTTCTGAAGTTTCAGTAAGGAGTCCTTTGCACGCTCTTCTTCCCAAGCCACTGACTGTCTTTCAACATAAATATTGTCAAAATTGGTTTTGAGAGGTTAGAGAAGAATTAATCCTGTCGCAATGAGTATCATCAAACCTCGGAAAGAAATGGCCGAGCAGGGGATTCAAACCAGCTAAACCATTTCTCAATTTTTGTACGCTACCAACCGAATTGCTGTTCAATCATCTCAGAAGTCAAACGTGAAGATAAAGTGTCGATTTGGAAATGCTGTGAAAGATTTTCAGGTTAATCAAAGAAAGGGAACTGATTTGACTCGAGAAAGTTTTTTTTTTGCTGAACTCTTTTAGAGTTTGCGAGAAATTAGCACAAAGCTATGGAGTTTTTAATGCTTTTTAATCATTGCTTTGATGATGATGATGATGATTATTATTATTATTATAATGGCGGTGGTATTTTGATGGTTAAGTTGATAGTGATGATGATAGTGCAGATTCCTGATTTATTGGTGTAGATAGATGTGTTTATTTTCTTGGTATTTTAACGCCGACTTCAAAATTACTTACGTAATATCCCAACGGTCAATGCACCTACTCATGCTTTATTGAAGTTTCATTTACCAGTACTTTGCATATTGTCTTTTTTAAACCACTGTCTGCTTTTTCACATAAGCAAGTGGAACCGTAGATCGGCGATGAGAAAAGAATGAATCCTGTTGTATTGAACATATAAAAAAGATCTTAAAAAGAAATTGTAACAGCTTAAAGTAGGGAGTCGAACCATCGACCCGAGAGTTTTACGTCCGGAATGTTACTGACAGAGTCTCTGGATTTTAAGAACGAGAGAGACAGACAGAGAGAGAGAGAGAGAGAGAGAGAGAGAGAGAGAAAGAGAGATAGACAGACAGAGACAGAGAGTTTGTGAGAGAGTGAGTTTCAGAGAGCCTTTGCTTTTGACATTTTTAATTTATAGTGGAAGGGTTGTACTGTGATGAAGAAATTGTTAATTTGTAAAGAATAATGACGGAAAAGCGAAATATCTTTACCGTGCTAGATTTTAATAGGCATGCGTTAAAAAGTGTTCAGAGGGTAAATATCAGAATTAATATTTCAGCCACTGGCTTCTTTTCCACGGAAACATCGTTGAAACAATGAACAGGAGTGAGAGAGAAGAACTGCAATCACTATCATCAAATTTGTTAAAATAATCTTCGTAGCTAGGGATTGGCGACCCCCTCGTCTGTAGACCTGTAGGTAAACGACTGAGCTACCGACATAGTCTTTTACGATTGATTGATTGAGGGACTGATTGACTGTATGTGTTTAACACCGTTTTCAGCAATATTTGAGTTATATTGCGGCGGCCAGTACACTTACCCATGCTTACCTGGAGTTTCAGTAACCAGTACTTCGCACGATATTCTTCCCAAGCCACCGACTGTCTTTCCACATAAGTATTGTCAAAACTTCTGCTCAGAGGTTAGAGAAAAAATAATCCTGTTGCAATGAGTATCATCAACTCTCGGAAAGGAATGGCCGAGCAGGGGATTGAAACCAGCTAACCCGTGTCTTAAGTTCCGTGCAATACGGACCGCACTGCTGTTTAATCATCTTTGGAGTTAAACGTGAAGATAAAGTGTTGATTTGGAAATGCTGTGAAAGATATTTAGATTTATAAAAGAAAGGGAACTGATTTGAATCGCGAAATATCTATACCTTTAAAACGTTTGAAATACTTCCAGTCCAAGATAGTGGGCGTTTAGTCAGTATCATTGTCTTTACTTTCGTTTAGCTAGCTCTCGGACAGTTAGTATCCTCAGTCCGTGCGATGTACCCTTAGCCCCTGAGAGGAGTCAACAAACGCTTGAGATTTAGCCAAGTCCTTTTTCCTTCAGTTGATTACCCTGTACTCTCAGTCCATGAGATCAGCCATTCCTCTTAAAAGAACTTTCCAGTATGATTTACCGTTATTCAACCATATGTTATCCTCTCTCCATAAGATGTTCCCTTGGTTGGTCAAATGGAAATGGATGCCCAGAATCTGGTATTTACTTTGATTTTAACTGAATGCCGTTGGCTCTTACCCTCAGTCTGTTCGATGAAGCTTAGTCCATGAGATGTACCTCCAATTCGAGAAAGGTTTCTCCGTTTCTTTGGATTTACATGTATGCCTTTAGAATCGAACCCTTGATTGTTGGAAATTTCCATAAGGCGCCAAAACTGTATATCTACATTAATGTGATCGCCCGGTTTCCTGAGCTTGTACCCACAGTCTGTGCTATCATATTCATAGTCTTTAACTCAAACCTCAAGCCGTTACACCGAGTTCTTAAGATTGTATCCTCTGTTCGTGGAATGTTCCCTCAGTGTTTTTCATTTCCTCTTAGACTTTAAACTCGTACCTGTAGTCAGTTGGATGTATCCTCAGGCACTGAACCACTGATCTTACTCAAATGCTATCCTTTGCCCTGTTTGCCCATACCCTCAGTCCCTGAGATATATCCTAAATCTGTGAGATGTACCCTCAGCGAGTAACTGTGCCCTGAGGCCCGAGAACTGTGTTCTAACTTTAAATTTACCCGTTTTCTGAAAGACTACACCCCATGCCCGTCTGATGTACTCAAGGTTTGTAAGATGTGCCCTCTGTCCATTGGATATTCCCACATTCCGTGTCATGTCTTCTAAGGAATTGAGATCCTTCTTTTAGTCAGTGAGATGTATCCTCAGGCCAAAAAACTGATTTTACTCGCAGCCTGTCATCTTTCACTCTGTGAGATGTTTCCATTTTGCCTTTTCCGCTCTATTTGACTGTGACTTTGCACCCTTAAGTACGCACAAACCCTGACAATGTGTCTCTACCCTTGTGTCAACCTTATGCCGTGTGACTGTATCCATAGTACGTGATCAATATTTTCTTTAAGTTCTACTGATGTGACCTCTCTATTTACAACTGTGCCCAAACTTTTGATTTACCTTCAGTTGATTAGCTTGTGCACTAGGTCTGTGCAATTTTTCCCCACTTTGTGAACTGTTTCCGCAATACTAGAGCTCTTGACCTAAGTCTATGGAATTAAGCGATCAGTCGATGTCGAATACCATTGAACCCTGGTGCTTTTTCCTTACTCTCGTTTTTCTGGCGTTTTAAATGTGCCCTTTCTATTTTTTGACAATAAGTTTTATCCCAAAACCGTTTGTCCTCTCTCTCTTTTACTCTATCGCTCTTTCTCTCTGTCCCACTTTTTTTCTCTCTTACTCCCTTTTTCTATCTTTCTCTCTCTCGCCCTTTCTATGTGCCTCTCTCTCTTAGTATCATTCTCTCTAGCTGTCTCTCCCTTTCCCTGTCTCACTCTCTTCCTTACTTTGTAACTGTCTGTCGTTCTGTCTATCCCTCTTTCTGAAGCTGTCTCTCTTTCTCTCTTCCTTCCCTTTATATCTCTGTCATTCACTTATTTTTTCCTTTCATATCTCTCTCTCACTATCTCGGTCTCTCTGTCTCTGTCTCTTTCTAACGTTTTCTTTCTCTCTGTCTCTATCTCTGTATCTTTTTGTCTGTCTGTTTCTCTCTAATTCTGTCTAACCCATTTCTACTCCTATCCTGACTCCTTTTTTCTTTTGATCTCACTCTGTCCCTCTTTCCTCTGTCTGTCTCTCTCTCTTTGTCTATCTCTCACTCTCTGTCTCTCTATCTTTTTCTCTCGGCATCTGTCTGTCTCTCCTCTCCCTCTCTCTTGTTTTATCTTTCTCTTTCTCAGCCTCCCTCTGCCTCTCTCTGGCTCAATCTTTCTCTCTCTCTGCCTCTCTCTGGCTCTATCTCTCTGCCTCTCTCAGGCTCTATCTCTCTGCCTCTCTCAGGCTCTATCTCTCTGCCTCTCTCAGGCTCTATCTGACTGGCTCTCTGTCTTGATCTCTGTCTGGCTTTCGCTCTCTCTCTCTCTCCCCCTCTCTCTCTCTCTGTCACTAACCAGATATCATAGCTTACCTTTTCTTATTGGTTTCCTCAAGTTCACAGGCCGCAGGGTTTTTGTCTTTTCCTCCAAAACTTTAGATTTATCTTCCTTCAGTCCTTTATACCCTCTGCCTGTATGAAGTATCGTTTATTAGTATGTTCCCTCAGACTGTAAGTTTGAATGTTGAATGCTTTGAAATAGATGTAGATCATTAACTAATTACAATTCTGAAATAGGTCTGTTACTATTAAATGTTACTGCCGTTCCTGACACAACTGAAAAGTACTGGTTAGATCATACAGAGTTATCGAATCGCCCTGTGCATTAATATACACGATCACTCTCAATGCTGTATCGACCTCAGCTTTTAATTTTTAACATGCTGAATAAACAAAAGTTCGCACCATATGATTAAATGCAACTTGTTTAATATCAAATGATAACGCATGACCATTTGCGATATTGTATGTGTGTATGGTGTTTCACACCGTATTCAATATTATGTCAGTTATATCAAGGCGGCCAGTGCGTCTCTCCATGCATTCCTGAGGTTCTTAAACCTGTCGTTTATACTCTAGCCACTGGCTTCTTTTCCACATAACCATCGTCAAAACAATGACCAGCTGTAAGAGAGAAGAATGAATCCTTCCGCAATGACTATCATCAAACCTGGGAAAGTAATTTTCCGAGCTGGGGATTGGCGACCCCCTTGTCTCAAAAACGACTAAGCTACCGAAATCGTCATTAACGAATTGTATGTGTTTAACACCGTTTTTAAGAATATTTCAGTTATATCGCGGCGGCCAGTGCACCTACCCATACTTTTCTGAAGTTTCAGTAACCAGTCCTTTGCACGCTATTCTCCCCAAGCCACTGACAGCCTTTCCACATAACTATTGTCAAAATTGCTTTTGAAAAGTTAGAGAAGAACTAATCCTGTCGCTAGGAGTATCAACAAACCTCGGAAAGAAATGGCCAAGCAGGGGATTCAAACCAGGTAACCCATGTCTCAAGTTCTGTACGCTACCGACCGAATTGCTGTTGAATCATCTCTGGAGTCAAACGTGAAGATAAAGTGTCGATCTGGAAATGCTGTGAAAGATTTTTAGATTAATCAAAGAAAGGGAACTGATTTGACTGGAGAAAGTTTTTTTCCTGAACTCTTTTAGAGTTTGCGAGAACTTAACACAAAGCTATGGAGTTAATAATGCTTTTTAATTATTGCTTTGATGATGATGATGATTATCATAATGGTTGTGGTAGCTTTGATGGTTGAGTTGGTAGTGATGGTGGTAGTGCTGATACCGGATTTATTGGTGGCGATAGCTGTGTTTGTTTTCTTGGTGTTTAAACGCCAACTTCATCATTACTTTCGTAATATCCCGGCGGTCAGTGCACCTACCCATGCTTTATTGAAGTTTCTTTTACCAGTACTTTGCACATTGTCTGTTTTAAACCACTGTCTGCTTTCCCACATAAACAAGTCGAATCGTAGATCGGCGATAAGAAAAGAATGAATCCTGTCGCATTGAACATATAAAAAAAGATCTTAAAAAGAAATTGTATCAGCTTTAGGTAGGGAGTCGAACCATCTACCCGAAACTTTTTCGTCCGGAACGTTACTGACGGGGCCTCTGGATTTTGAGAGAGACAGAGAGAGAGACACACACAGAGAGACAGAGAGAGAGACAGAGACAAAGAGAGTTTGTGAGAGAGTTAGTTTGAAAGCGCTTTTGATTTCGACACCTTTACTTTATAGTGGAAGGGTTGCATTGTGGATGAAGAAATTGTTAAATTTGTAAAGAATAATGACGGAAAAGCGAAATATCTATACCGTGCTAGATTTTAACAGGCATGTGTTAAAAAGTGTTCAGAGGGTAAATATCAGAATTAATATTTTAGCCACTGGCTTCTTTTCCACATAACGATCGTTGAAACAATGAACAGCAGTAAGAGAGAAGAATTGCAATTACTATCATCAAATTTGGGAAAATAATCTTCCGAGCTAGGGACTGGCGACCCTCTTGGCTGTAGACCTGTGGGTGATCGACTGAGCTACCGAACTAGTCTTTTACGATTGACTGATTGAGTGATTGATTGACTGTATGTGTTTAACACCGTTTTCAACGTTATTTGAGTTATATTACGGCGGCCAGTACACTTACCCATGCTTTCCTGGAGTTTCAGTAACCAGTACTTCGCACGATATTCTTCCCAAGCCACTGTCTGCTTTTCCACATAACTATTGTCAAAATTGCTGTTCAGAGGTTAGAGAAAAATTAATCCTGTCGCAATGAGTATCCTCAACTCTCACAAAGGAATGGCCGAGCAGGGGATTGAAACCAGCTAACCCGTGTCTCAAGTTCCGTGGAATACGGACCGCATTACTGTCTAATCATCTTTGTAGTTAAACGTGAAGATAAAGTGTTGATTTGGAAATGCTGTGAAATATTTCAGATAAAAATAAAAGAAGGGGAACTGATTTGATTGATTGATTGTATGTATTTAACACCGTTTTCAACAAAATTTCAGTTTTATCGCGGCGGCCAGTGCACCTACCCATACTTTTCTGAAGTTTCAGTAAGGAGTCCTCTGCACGCTATTCTCCCAAAGCTACTGACTGTCTTTCAACATAACTATTGTCAAAATTGGTTTTGAGAGGTTAGAAAAGAACTAATTCAGTCGCAATGAGTATTATCAAACCTCGGAAAGAAATGGCCGAACAGGGGATTCAAACCAGCTAACCCATGGCTCAAGTTCTCTATGCTACCAACCGAATGGCTGTTCAATCATCTCTGTAGTAAAAAGTCAAGATATAGTGTCGATTTGGAAATGCTGTGAAAGATTTTCAGATTAATCAAAGAAAGGGAACTGATTTGAATCGAGAGTTTTTTTTTTCTGAACTCTTCTAGAGTTTGCGAGAAATTAGCACAAAGCTATGGAGTTTGTAATGCTTTTTAATCATTGCTTTGATGATGATGATGATGATTATTATTATTATTATAATGGCGGTGGTATTTTGATGGTTGAGTTGATAGTGATGATGATAGTGCCCATTCCTGATTTATTGGTGGAGATAGATGTGTTTGTTTTCTTGGTATTTTAACGCCGACTCAACATTACTTACGTAATATCCCGGCGGTCAATGCACCTAACAATGCTTTATTGAAGTTTCTTTTACCAGTACTTTGCATATTGTCTTTTTTAAACCACTGTCTGCTTTCCCACATAAACCAGTCGAAACGTTGATCGGCGATAAGAAAAGAATGAATCCTGTCGCATTGAACATATAAAAAAATCTTAAAAAGAAATTGTAATAGCTTTAGGTAGGGAGTCGAACCATCGACCCGAAACTTTTTCGTCCGGAATGTTACTGACGGAGCGTCTTGATTTTCAGGGAGAGAGAGAGAGAGAGAGAGAGAGAGAGAGAGAGAGAGAGAGAGAGTTTGTAAGAGAGTTACATGTAGATTGAAAGCGCTTTTGATTTCGGCACTTTTACTTTATGGTGGAAGGGTTTCATTGTGGATGAAGAAATTGTTAATTTGTAAAGAATAATGACGGAAAAGCGAAATATCTATACCGTGCTAGATTTTAATAGACATGTGTTGAAAAGTGTTCAGAGGGTAAATATCAGAATTGATATTTTAGCCACTGGCCTCTTTTCCACATAACCATCGTTGAAACAATGAACAGCAGTGAGAGACAAGAATTGCAATTACTATCATCAACTTCGGGAAAATAATCTTCCGAGCTAGGGATTGGCAACCACCTTGTCTCTAGACCTGTGGGTGATCGACTGAGCTACCGAACTAGTCTTTTACGATTGATTGATAGAGTAATTGATTGATTGCATGTGTTTAACACCGTTTTCAACGATATTTGAGTTATATTACGGCGGCCAGTACACTTACCCATGCTTTTCTGGAGTTTCAATAACCAGTACTTCGCACGATATTCTTCCCAAGCCACTGTCTGCTTTTCCACATAAGTATTGTCAAAACTGCTTTTCAGAGGTTAGAGAAAAATTAATCCTGTCGCAATGGGTATCATCAACTCTCGGAAAGGAATGGCCGAGCAGGGGATTGAAACCAGCTAACCCGTGTCTCAAGTTCCGTGGAATACGGACCGCATTGCTGTCTAATCATCTTTGTAGTTAAACGTGAAGATAAAGTGTTGATTTAGAAATGGTGTGTAATATAAGAGATAAAAATAAAAGAAATGGAACTGATTTGATTGATTGATTGCATGTATTTAACACCGTTTTCAACATTATTTCAGTTATATCGCGGCGGCCGGTGCACCTACCCATACTTTTCTGAAGTTTCAGTAAGGAGTCCTTTGCACGCTCTTCTTCCCAAGCCACTGACTGTCTTTCAACATAAATATTGTCAAAATTGGTTTTGAGAGGTTAGAGAAGAATTAATCCTGTCGCAATGAGTATCATCAAACCTCGGAAAGAAATGGCCGAGCAGGGGATTCAAACCAGCTAAACCATTTCTCAATTTTTGTACGCTACCAACCGAATTGCTGTTCAATCATCTCAGAAGTCAAACGTGAAGATAAAGTGTCGATTTGGAAATGCTGTGAAAGATTTTCAGGTTAATCAAAGAAAGGGAACTGATTTGACTCGAGAAAGTTTTTTTTTGCTGAACTCTTTTAGAGTTTGCGAGAAATTAGCACAAAGCTATGGAGTTTTTAATGCTTTTTAATCATTGCTTTGATGATGATGATGATGATGATTATTATTATTATAATGGCGGTGGTATTTTGATGGTTAAGTTGATAGTGATGATGATAGTGCAGATTCCTGATTTATTGGTGTAGATAGATGTGTTTATTTTCTTGGTATTTTAACGCCGACTTCAAAATTACTTACGTAATATCCCAACGGTCAATGCACCTACTCATGCTTTATTGAAGTTTCATTTACCAGTACTTTGCATATTGTCTTTTTTAAACCACTGTCTGCTTTTTCACATAAGCAAGTGGAACCGTAGATCGGCGATGAGAAAAGAATGAATCCTGTTGTATTGAACATATAAAAAAGATCTTAAAAAGAAATTGTAACAGCTTAAAGTAGGGAGTCGAACCATCGACCCGAGAGTTTTACGTCCGGAATGTTACTGACAGAGTCTCTGGATTTTAAGAACGAGAGAGACAGAGAGAGAGAGAGAGAGAGAGAGAGAGAGAGAGAAAGAGAGATAGACAGACAGAGACAGAGAGTTTGTGAGAGAGTGAGTTTCAGAGAGCCTTTGCTTTTGACATTTTTAATTTATAGTGGAAGGGTTGTACTGTGATGAAGAAATTGTTTATTTGTAAAGAATAATGACGGAAAAGCGAAATATCTTTACCGTGCTAGATTTTAATAGGCATGCGTTAAAAAGTGTTCAGAGGGTAAATATCAGAATTAATATTTCAGCCACTGGCTTCTTTTCCACGGAAACATCGTTGAAACAATGAACAGGAGTGAGAGAGAAGAACTGCAATCACTATCATCAAATTTGTTAAAATAATCTTCGTAGCTAGGGATTGGCGACGCCCTCGTCTGTAGACCTGTAGGTAAACGACTGAGCTACCGACATAGTCTTTTACGATTGATTGATTGAGGGACTGATTGACTGTATGTGTTTAACACCGTTTTCAGCAATATTTGAGTTATATTGCGGCGGCCAGTACACTTACCCATGCTTACCTGGAGTTTCAGTAACCAGTACTTCGCACGATATTCTTCCCAAGCCACCGACTGTCTTTCCACATAAGTATTGTCAAAACTTCTGCTCAGAGGTTAGAGAAAAAATAATCCTGTTGCAATGAGTATCATCAACTCTCGGAAAGGAATGGCCGAGCAGGGGATTGAAACCAGCTAACCCGTGTCTTAAGTTCCGTGCAATACGGACCGCACTGCTGTTTAATCATCTTTGGAGTTAAACGTGAAGATAAAGTGTTGATTTGGAAATGCTGTGAAAGATATTTAGATTTATAAAAGAAAGGGAACTGATTTGAATCGCGAAATATCTATACCTTTAAAACGTTTGAAATACTTCCAGTCCAAGATAGTGGGCGTTTAGTCAGTATCATTGTCTTTACTTTCGTTTAGCTAGCTCTCGGACAGTTAGTATCCTCAGTCCGTGCGATGTACCCTTAGCCCCTGAGAGGAGTCAACAAACGCTTGAGATTTAGCCAAGTCCTTTTTCCTTCAGTTGATTACCCTGTACTCTCAGTCCATGAGATCAGCCATTCCTCTTAAAAGAACTTTCCAGTATGATTTACCGTTATTCAACCATATGTTATCCTCTCTCCATAAGATGTTCCCTTGGTTGGTCAAATGGAAATGGATGCCCAGAATCTGGTATTTACTTTGATTTTAACTGAATGCCGTTGGCTCTTACCCTCAGTCTGTTCGATGAAGCTTAGTCCATGAGATGTACCTCCAATTCGAGAAAGGTTTCTCCGTTTCTTTGGATTTACATGTATGCCTTTAGAATCGAACCCTTGATTGTTGGAAATTTCCATAAGGCGCCAAAACTGTATATCTACATTAATGTGATCGCCCGGTTTCCTGAGCTTGTACCCACAGTCTGTGCTATCATATTCATAGTCTTTAACTCAAACCTCAAGCCGTTACACCGAGTTCTTAAGATTGTATCCTCTGTTCGTGGAATGTTCCCTCAGTGTTTTTCATTTCCTCTTAGACTTTAAACTCGTACCTGTAGTCAGTTGGATGTATCCTCAGGCACTGAACCACTGATCTTACTCAAATGCTATCCTTTGCCCTGTTTGCCCATACCCTCAGTCCCTGAGATATATCCTAAATCTGTGAGATGTACCCTCAGCGAGTAACTGTGCCCTGAGGCCCGAGAACTGTGTTCTAACTTTAAATTTACCCGTTTTCTGAAAGACTACACCCCATGCCCGTCTGATGTACTCAAGGTTTGTAAGATGTGCCCTCTGTCCATTGGATATTCCCACATTCCGTGTCATGTCTTCTAAGGAATTGAGATCCTTCTTTTAGTCAGTGAGATGTATCCTCAGGCCAAAAAACTGATTTTACTCGCAGCCTGTCATCTTTCACTCTGTGAGATGTTTCCATTTTGCCTTTTCCGCTCTATTTGACTGTGACTTTGCACCCTTAAGTACGCACAAACCCTGACAATGTGTCTCTACCCTTGTGTCAACCTTATGCCGTGTGACTGTATCCATAGTACGTGATCAATATTTTCTTTAAGTTCTACTGATGTGACCTCTCTATTTACAACTGTGCCCAAACTTTTGATTTACCTTCAGTTGATTAGCTTGTGCACTAGGTCTGTGCAATTTTTCCCCACTTTGTGAACTGTTTCCGCAATACTAGAGCTCTTGACCTAAGTCTATGGAATTAAGCGATCAGTCGATGTCGAATACCATTGAACCCTGGTGCTTTTTCCTTACTCTCGTTTTTCTGGCGTTTTAAATGTGCCCTTTCTATTTTTTGACAATAAGTTTTATCCCAAAACCGTTTGTCCTCTCTCTCTTTTACTCTATCGCTCTTTCTCTCTGTCCCACTTTTTTTCTCTCTTACTCCCTTTTTCTATCTTTCTCTCTCTCGCCCTTTCTATGTGCCTCTCTCTCTTAGTATCATTCTCTCTAGCTGTCTCTCCCTTTCCCTGTCTCACTCTCTTCCTTACTTTGTAACTGTCTGTCGTTCTGTCTATCCCTCTTTCTGAAGCTGTCTCTCTTTCTCTCTTCCTTCCCTTTATATCTCTGTCATTCACTTATTTTTTCCTTTCATATCTCTCTCTCACTATCTCGGTCTCTCTGTCTCTGTCTCTTTCTAACGTTTTCTTTCTCTCTGTCTCTATCTCTGTATCTTTTTGTCTGTCTGTTTCTCTCTAATTCTGTCTAACCCATTTCTACTCCTATCCTGACTCCTTTTTTCTTTTGATCTCACTCTGTCCCTCTTTCCTCTGTCTGTCTCTCTCTCTTTGTCTATCTCTCACTCTCTGTCTCTCTATCTTTTTCTCTCGGCATCTGTCTGTCTCTCCTCTCCCTCTCTCTTGTTTTATCTTTCTCTTTCTCAGCCTCCCTCTGCCTCTCTCTGGCTCAATCTTTCTCTCTCTCTGCCTCTCTCTGGCTCTATCTCTCTGCCTCTCTCAGGCTCTATCTCTCTGCCTCTCTCAGGCTCTATCTCTCTGCCTCTCTCAGGCTCTATCTGACTGGCTCTCTGTCTTGATCTCTGTCTGGCTTTCGCTCTCTCTCTCTCTCCCCCTCTCTCTCTCTCTGTCACTAACCAGATATCATAGCTTACCTTTTCTTATTGGTTTCCTCAAGTTCACAGGCCGCAGGGTTTTTGTCTTTTCCTCCAAAACTTTAGATTTATCTTCCTTCAGTCCTTTATACCCTCTGCCTGTATGAAGTATCGTTTATTAGTATGTTCCCTCAGACTGTAAGTTTGAATGTTGAATGCTTTGAAATAGATGTAGATCATTAACTAATTACAATTCTGAAATAGGTCTGTTACTATTAAATGTTACTGCCGTTCCTGACACAACTGAAAAGTACTGGTTAGATCATACAGAGTTATCGAATCGCCCTGTGCATTAATATACACGATCACTCTCAATGCTGTATCGACCTCAGCTTTTAATTTTTAACATGCTGAATAAACAAAAGTTCGCACCATATGATTAAATGCAACTTGTTTAATATCAAATGATAACGCATGACCATTTGCGATATTGTATGTGTGTATGGTGTTTCACACCGTATTCAATATTATGTCAGTTATATCAAGGCGGCCAGTGCGTCTCTCCATGCATTCCTGAGGTTCTTAAACCTGTCGTTTATACTCTAGCCACTGGCTTCTTTTCCACATAACCATCGTCGAAACAATGACCAGCTGTAAGAGAGAAGAATGAATCCTTCCGCAATGACTATCATCAAACCTGGGAAAGTAATTTTCCGAGCTGGGGATTGGCGACCCCCTTGTCTCAAAAACGACTAAGCTACCGAAATCGTCATTAACGAATTGTATGTGTTTAACACCGTTTTTAAGAATATTTCAGTTATATCGCGGCGGCCAGTGCACCTACCCATACTTTTCTGAAGTTTCAGTAACCAGTCCTTTGCACGCTATTCTCCCCAAGCCACTGACAGCCTTTCCACATAACTATTGTCAAAATTGCTTTTGAAAAGTTAGAGAAGAACTAATCCTGTCGCTAGGAGTATCAACAAACCTCGGAAAGAAATGGCCAAGCAGGGGATTCAAACCAGGTAACCCATGTCTCAAGTTCTGTACGCTACCGACCGAATTGCTGTTGAATCATCTCTGGAGTCAAACGTGAAGATAAAGTGTCGATCTGGAAATGCTGTGAAAGATTTTTAGATTAATCAAAGAAAGGGAACTGATTTGACTGGAGAAAGTTTTTTTCCTGAACTCTTTTAGAGTTTGCGAGAACTTAACACAAAGCTATGGAGTTAATAATGCTTTTTAATTATTGCTTTGATGATGATGATGATTATCATAATGGTTGTGGTAGCTTTGATGGTTGAGTTGGTAGTGATGGTGGTAGTGCTGATACCGGATTTATTGGTGGCGATAGCTGTGTTTGTTTTCTTGGTGTTTAAACGCCAACTTCATCATTACTTTCGTAATATCCCGGCGGTCAGTGCACCTACCCATGCTTTATTGAAGTTTCTTTTACCAGTACTTTGCACATTGTCTGTTTTAAACCACTGTCTGCTTTCCCACATAAACAAGTCGAATCGTAGATCGGCGATAAGAAAAGAATGAATCCTGTCGCATTGAACATATAAAAAAAGATCTTAAAAAGAAATTGTATCAGCTTTAGGTAGGGAGTCGAACCATCTACCCGAAACTTTTTCGTCCGGAACGTTACTGACGGGGCCTCTGGATTTTGAGAGAGACAGAGAGAGAGACACACACAGAGAGACAGAGAGAGAGACAGAGACAAAGAGAGTTTGTGAGAGAGTTAGTTTGAAAGCGCTTTTGATTTCGACACCTTTACTTTATAGTGGAAGGGTTGCATTGTGGATGAAGAAATTGTTAAATTTGTAAAGAATAATGACGGAAAAGCGAAATATCTATACCGTGCTAGATTTTAACAGGCATGTGTTAAAAAGTGTTCAGAGGGTAAATATCAGAATTAATATTTTAGCCACTGGCTTCTTTTCCACATAACCATCGTTGAAACAATGAACAGCAGTAAGAGAGAAGAATTGCAATTACTATCATCAAATTTGGGAAAATAATCTTCCGAGCTAGGGACTGGCGACCCTCTTGGCTGTAGACCTGTGGGTGATCGACTGAGCTACCGAACTAGTCTTTTACGATTGACTGATTGAGTGATTGATTGACTGTATGTGTTTAACACCGTTTTCAACGTTATTTGAGTTATATTACGGCGGCCAGTACACTTACCCATGCTTTCCTGGAGTTTCAGTAACCAGTACTTCGCACGATATTCTTCCCAAGCCACTGTCTGCTTTTCCACATAACTATTGTCAAAATTGCTGTTCAGAGGTTAGAGAAAAATTAATCCTGTCGCAATGAGTATCATCAACTCTCACAAAGGAATGGCCGAGCAGGGGATTGAAACCAGCTAACCCGTGTCTCAAGTTCCGTGGAATACGGACCGCATTACTGTCTAATCATGTTTGTAGTTAAACGTGAAGATAAAGTGTTGATTTGGAAATGCTGTGAAATATTTCAGATAAAAATAAAAGAAGGGGAACTGATTTGATTGATTGATTGTATGTATTTAACACCGTTTTCAACAAAATTTCAGTTATATCGCGGCGGCCAGTGCACCTACCCATACTTTTCTGAAGTTTCAGTAAGGAGTCCTCTGCACGCTATTCTCCCAAAGCTACTGACTGTCTTTCAACATAACTATTGTCAAAATTGGTTTTGAGAGGTTAGAAAAGAACTAATTCAGTCGCAATGAGTATTATCAAACCTCGGAAAGAAATGGCCGAGCAGGGGATTCAAACCAGCTAACCCATGGCTCAAGTTCTCTATGCTACCAACCGAATGGCTGTTCAATCATCTCTGTAGTAAAAAGTCAAGATATAGTGTCGATTTGGAAATGCTGTGAAAGATTTTCAGATTAATCAAAGAAAGGGAACTGATTTGAATCGAGAGTTTTTTTTTTCTGAACTCTTTTAGAGTTTGCGAGAAATTAGCACAAAGCTATGGAGTTTGTAATGCTTTTTAATCATTGCTTTGATGATGATGATGATGATGATTATTATTATTATAATGGCGGTGGTATTTTGATGGTTGAGTTGATAGTGATGATGATAGTGCCCATTCCTGATTTATTGGTGGAGATAGATGTGTTTGTTTTCTTGGTATTTTAACGCCGACTCAACATTACTTACGTAATATCCCGGCGGTCAATGCACCTACCAATGCTTTATTGAAGTTTCTTTTACCAGTACTTTGCATATTGTCTTTTTTAAACCACTGTCTGCTTTCCCACATAAACCAGTCGAAACGTTGATCGGCGATAAGAAAAGAATGAATCCTGTCGCATTGAACATATAAAAAAATCTTAAAAAGAAATTGTAATAGCTTTAGGTAGGGAGTCGAACCATCGACCCGAAACTTTTTCGTCCGGAATGTTACTGACGGAGCGTCTTGATTTTCAGGGAGAGAGAGAGAGAGAGAGAGTTTGTGAGAGAGTTACATGTAGATTGAAAGCGCTTTTGATTTCGGCACTTTTACTTTATGGTGGAAGGGTTTCATTGTGGATGAAGAAATTGTTAATTTGTAAAGAATAATGACGGAAAAGCGAAATATCTATACCGTGCTAGATTTTAATAGACATGTGTTGAAAAGTGTTCAGAGGGTAAATATCAGAATTGATATTTTAGCCACTGGCCTCTTTTCCACATAACCATCGTTGAAACAATGAACAGCAGTGAGAGACAAGAATTGCAATTACTATCATCAACTTTGGGAAAATAATCTTCCGAGCTAGGGATTGGCAACCCCCTTGTCTCTAGACCTGTGGGTGATCGACTGAGCTACCGAACTAGTCTTTTACGATTGATTGATAGAGTAATTGATTGATTGCATGTGTTTAACACCGTTTTCAACGATATTTGAGTTATATTACGGCGGCCAGTACACTTACCCATGCTTTTCTGGAGTTTCAATAACCAGTACTTCGCACCATATTCTTCCCAAGCAACTGTCTGCTTTTCCACATAAGTATTGTCAAAACTGCTTTTCAGAGGTTAGAGAAAAATTAATCCTGTCGCAATGGGTATCATCAACTCTCGGAAAGGAATGGCCGAGCAGGGGATTGAAACCAGCTAACCCGTGTCTCAAGTTCCGTGGAATACGGACCGCATTGCTGTCTAATCATCTTTGTAGTTAAACGTGAAGATAAAGTGTTGATTTGGAAATGGTGTGTAATATAAGAGATAAAAATAAAAGAAATGGAACTGATTTGATTGATTGATTGCATGTATTTAACACCGTTTTCAACATTATTTCAGTTATATCGCGGCGGCCGGTGCACCTACCCATACTTTTCTGAAGTTTCAGTAAGGAGTCCTTTGCACGCTCTTCTTCCCAAGCCACTGACTGTCTTTCAACATAAATATTGTCAAAATTGGTTTTGAGAGGTTAGAGAAGAATTAATCCTGTCGCAATGAGTATCATCAAACCTCGGAAAGAAATGGCCGAGCAGGGGATTCAAACCAGCTAAACCATTTCTCAATTTTTGTACGCTGCCAACCGAATTGCTGTTCAATCATCTCAGAAGTCAAACGTGAAGATAAAGTGTCGATTTGGAAATGCTGTGAAAGATTTTCAGATTAATCAAAGAAAGGGAACTGATTTGATTCGAGAAAGTTTATTTTTTTTCTGAACTCTTTTAGAGTTTGCGAGAAATTAGCACAAAGCTATGGAGTTTTTAATGCTTTTTAATCATTGCTTTGATGATGATGATGATGATGACGATGATGATGATTATTATTATTATTATAATGGCGGTGGTATTTTGATGGTTAAGTTGATAGTGATGATGATAGTGCCGATTCCTGATTTATTGGTGTAGATAGATGTGTTTATTTTCTTGGTATTTTAACGCCGACTTCAAAATTACTTACGTAATATCCCAACGGTCAATGCACCTACCCATGCTTTATTGAAGTTTCATTTACCAGTACTTTGCACATTGTCTTTTTTAAACCACTGTCTGCTTTTTCACATAAGCAAGTCGAACCGTAGATCGGCGATGAGAAAAGAATGAATCCTGTTGTATTGAACATATAAAAAAGATCTTAAAAAGAAATTGTAACAGCTTAAAGTAGGGTGTCGAACCATCGACCCGAGAGTTTTACGTCCGGAATGTTACTGACAGAGTCTCTGGATTTTAAGAACGAGAGAGAGAGAGAGAGAGAGAGAGAGAGAGAAAGAGAGATAGACAGACAGAGACAGAGAGTTTGTGAGAGAGTGAGTTTCAGAGAGCCCTTGCTTTTGACATTTTTAATTTATAGTGGAAGGGTTGTACTGTGATGAAGAAATTGTTAATTTGTAAAGAATAATGACGGAAAAGCGAAATATCTTTACTGTGCTAGATTTTAATAGGCATGCGTTAAAAAGTGTTCAGAGGGTAAATATCAGAATTAATATTTCAGCCACTGGCTTCTTTTCCACGGAAACATCGTTGAAACAATGAACAGGAGTGAGAGAGAAGAACTGCAATCACTATCATCAAATTTGTTAAAATAATCTTCGTAGCTAGGGATTGGCGACCCCCTCGTCTGTAGACCTGTAGGTAAACGACTGAGCTACCGAACTAGTCTTTTACGATTGATTGATTGAGGGACTGATTGACTGTATGTGTTTAACACCGTTTTCAGCAATATTTGAGTTATATTGCGGCGGCCAGTACACTTACCCATGCTTACCTGGAGTTTCAGTAACCAGTACTTCGCACGATATTCTTCCCAAGCCACCGACTGCCTTTCCACATAAGTATTGTCAAAACTTCTGCTCAGAGGTTAGAGAAAAAATAATCCTGTCGCAATGAGTATCATCAACTCTCGGAAAGGAATGGCCGAGCAGGGGATTGAAACCAGCTAACCCGTGTCTTAAGTTCTGTGCAATACGGACCGCACTACTGTTTAATCATCTTTGGAGTTAAACGTGAAGATAAAGTGTTGATTTGGAAATGCTGTGAAAGATATTTAGATTAATAAAAGAAAGGGAACTGATTTGAATCGCGAAATATCTATACCTTTAAAACGTTTGAAATACTTCCAGTCCAAGATAGTGGGCGTTTAGTCAGTATCATTGTCTTTACTTCGTTTAGCTAGCTCTCGGACAGTTAGTATCCTCAGTCCGTGCGATGTACCCTTAGCCCCTGAGAGGAGTCAACAAACGCTTGAGATTTAGCCAAGTCCTTTTTCCTTCAGTTGATTACCCTGTACTCTCAGTCCATGAGATCAGCCATTCCTCTTAAAAGAACTTTCCAGTATGATTTACCGTTATTCAACCATATGTTATCCTCTCTCCATAAGATGTTCCCTTGGTTGGTCAAATGGAAATGGATGCCCAGAATCTGGTATTTACTTTGATTTTAACTGAATGCCGTTGGCTCTTACCCTCAGTCTGTTCGATGAAGCTTAGTCCATGAGATGTACCTCCAATTCGAGAAAGGTTTCTCCGTTTCTTTGGATTTACATGTATGCCTTTAGAATCGAACCCTTGATTGTTGGAAATTTCCATAAGGCGCCAAAACTGTATATCTACATTAATGTGATCGCCCGGTTTCCTGAGCTTGTACCCACAGTCTGTGCTATCATATTCATAGTCTTTAACTCAAACCTCAAGCCGTTACACCGAGTTCTTAAGATTGTATCCTCTGTTCGTGGAATGTTCCCTCAGTGCTTTTCATTTCCTCTTAGACTTTAAACTCGTACCTGTAGTCAGTTGGATGTATCCTCAGGCACTGAACCACTGATCTTACTCAAATGCTATCCTTTGCCCTGTTTGCCCATACCCTCAGTCCCTGAGATATATCCTAAATCTGTGAGATGTACCCTCAGCGAGTAACTGTGCCCTGAGGCCCGAGAACTGTGTTCTAACTTTAAATTTACCCGTTTTCTGAAAGACTACACCCCATGCCCGTCTGATGTACTCAAGGTTTGTAAGATGTGCCCTCTGTCCATTGGATATTCCCACATTCCGTGTCATGTCTTCTAAGGAATTGAGATCCTTCTTTTAGTCAGTGAGATGTATCCTCAGGCCAAAAAACTGATTTTACTCCCAGCCTGTCATCTTTCACTCTGTGAGATGTTTCCATTTTGCCTTTTCCGCTCTATTTGACTGTGACTTTGCACCCTTAAGTACGCACAAACCCTGACAATGTGTCTCTACCCTTATGTCAACCTTATGCCGTGTGACTGTATCCACAGTACGTGATCAATATTTTCTTTAAGTTCTACTGATGTGACCTCTCTATTTACAACTGTGCCCAAACTTTTGATTTACCTTCAGTTGATTAGCTTGTGCACTAGGTCTGTGCAATTTTTCCCCACTTTGTGAACTGTTTCCGCAATACTAGAGCTCTTGACCTAAGTCTATGGAATTAAGCGATCAGTCGATGTCGAATACCATTGAACCCTGGTGCTTTTTCCTTACTCTCGTTTTTCTGGCGTTTTAAATGTGCCCTTTCTATTTTTTGACAATAAGTTTTATCCCAAAACCGTTTGTCCTCTCTCTCTTTTACTCTATCGCTCTTTCTCTCTGTCCCACTTTTTTTCTCTCTTACTCCCTTTTTCTATCTTTCTCTCTCTCGCCCTTTCTATGTGCCTCTCTCTCTTAGTATCATTCTCTCTAGCTGTCTCTCCCTTTCCCTGTCTCACTCTCTTCCTTACTTTGTAACTGTCTGTCGTTCTGTCTATCCCTCTTTCTGAAGCTGTCTCTCTTTCTCTCTTCCTTCCCTTTATATCTCTGTCATTCACTTATTTTTTCCTTTCGTATCTCTCTCTCACTATCTCGGTCTCTCTGTCTCTGTCTCTTTCTAACGTTTTCTTTCTCTCTGTCTCTATCTCTGTATCTTTTTGTCTGTCTGTTTCTAATTCTGTCTAACCCATTTCTACTCCTATCCTGACTCCTTTTTTCTTTTGATCTCACTCTCTCCCTCTTTCCTCTGTCTGTCTCTCTCTCTTTGTCTCTCTCTCACTCTCTGTCTCTCTATCTTTTTCTCTCGGCATCTGTCTGTCTCTCCTCTCCCTCTCTCTTGTTTTATCTTTCTCTTTCTCAGCCTCCCTCTGCCTCTCTCTGGCTCAATCTTTCTCTCTCTCTGCCTCTCTCTGGCTCTATCTCTCTGCCTCTCTCAGGCTCTATCTCTCTGCCTCTCTCAGGCTCTATCTCTCTGCCTCTCTCAGGCTCTATCTGACTGGCTCTCTGTCTTGATCTCTGTCTGGCTTTCTCTCTCTCTCTCTCTCCCCCTCTCTCTCTCTCTGTCACTAACCAGATATCATAGCTTACCTTTTCTTATTGGTTTCCTCAAGTTCACAGGCCGCAGGGTTTTTGTCTTTTCCTCCAAAACTTTAGATTTATCTTCCTTCAGTCCTTTATACCCTCTGCCTGTATGAAGTATCGTTTATTAGTATGTTCCCTCAGACCGTAAGTTTGAATGTTGAATGCTTTGAAATAGATGTAGATCATTAACTAATTACAATTCTGAAATAGGTCTGTTACTATTAAATGTTACTGCCGTTCCTGACACAACTGAAAAGTACTGGTTAGATCATACAGAGTTATCGAATCGCCCTGTGCATTAATATACACGATCACTCTCAATGCTGTATCGACCTCAGCTTTTAATTTTTAACATGCCGAATAAACAAAAGTTCGCA
>OX328107.1:34901651-34904151 GCA_946811185.2 Hippopus hippopus | reverse complement strand
AGGAGTCAACAAACGCTTGAGATTTAGCCAAGTCCTTTTTCCTTCAGTTGATTACCCTGTACTCTCAGTCCATGAGATCAGCCATTCCTCTTAAAAGAACTTTCCAGTATGATTTACCGTTATTCAACCATATGTTATCCTCTCTCCATAAGATGTTCCCTTGGTTGGTCAAATGGAAATGGATGCCCAGAATCTGGTATTTACTTTGATTTTAACTGAATGCCGTTGGCTCTTACCCTCAGTCTGTTCGATGAAGCTTAGTCCATGAGATGTACCTCCAATTCGAGAAAGGTTTCTCCGTTTCTTTGGATTTACATGTATGCCTTTAGAATCGAACCCTTGATTGTTGGAAATTTCCATAAGGCGCCAAAACTGTATATCTACATTAATGTGATCGCCCGGTTTCCTGAGCTTGTACCCACAGTCTGTGCTATCATATTCATAGTCTTTAACTCAAACCTCAAGCCGTTACACCGAGTTCTTAAGATTGTATCCTCTGTTCGTGGAATGTTCCCTCAGTGCTTTTCATTTCCTCTTAGACTTTAAACTCGTACCTGTAGTCAGTTGGATGTATCCTCAGGCACTGAACCACTGATCTTACTCAAATGCTATCCTTTGCCCTGTTTGCCCATACCCTCAGTCCCTGAGATATATCCTAAATCTGTGAGATGTACCCTCAGCGAGTAACTGTGCCCTGAGGCCCGAGAACTGTGTTCTAACTTTAAATTTACCCGTTTTCTGAAAGACTACACCCCATGCCCGTCTGATGTACTCAAGGTTTGTAAGATGTGCCCTCTGTCCATTGGATATTCCCACATTCCGTGTCATGTCTTCTAAGGAATTGAGATCCTTCTTTTAGTCAGTGAGATGTATCCTCAGGCCAAAAAACTGATTTTACTCCCAGCCTGTCATCTTTCACTCTGTGAGATGTTTCCATTTTGCCTTTTCCGCTCTATTTGACTGTGACTTTGCACCCTTAAGTACGCACAAACCCTGACAATGTGTCTCTACCCTTATGTCAACCTTATGCCGTGTGACTGTATCCACAGTACGTGATCAATATTTTCTTTAAGTTCTACTGATGTGACCTCTCTATTTACAACTGTGCCCAAACTTTTGATTTACCTTCAGTTGATTAGCTTGTGCACTAGGTCTGTGCAATTTTTCCCCACTTTGTGAACTGTTTCCGCAATACTAGAGCTCTTGACCTAAGTCTATGGAATTAAGCGATCAGTCGATGTCGAATACCATTGAACCCTGGTGCTTTTTCCTTACTCTCGTTTTTCTGGCGTTTTAAATGTGCCCTTTCTATTTTTTGACAATAAGTTTTATCCCAAAACCGTTTGTCCTCTCTCTCTTTTACTCTATCGCTCTTTCTCTCTGTCCCACTTTTTTTCTCTCTTACTCCCTTTTTCTATCTTTCTCTCTCTCGCCCTTTCTATGTGCCTCTCTCTCTTAGTATCATTCTCTCTAGCTGTCTCTCCCTTTCCCTGTCTCACTCTCTTCCTTACTTTGTAACTGTCTGTCGTTCTGTCTATCCCTCTTTCTGAAGCTGTCTCTCTTTCTCTCTTCCTTCCCTTTATATCTCTGTCATTCACTTATTTTTTCCTTTCGTATCTCTCTCTCACTATCTCGGTCTCTCTGTCTCTGTCTCTTTCTAACGTTTTCTTTCTCTCTGTCTCTATCTCTGTATCTTTTTGTCTGTCTGTTTCTAATTCTGTCTAACCCATTTCTACTCCTATCCTGACTCCTTTTTTCTTTTGATCTCACTCTCTCCCTCTTTCCTCTGTCTGTCTCTCTCTCTTTGTCTCTCTCTCACTCTCTGTCTCTCTATCTTTTTCTCTCGGCATCTGTCTGTCTCTCCTCTCCCTCTCTCTTGTTTTATCTTTCTCTTTCTCAGCCTCCCTCTGCCTCTCTCTGGCTCAATCTTTCTCTCTCTCTGCCTCTCTCTGGCTCTATCTCTCTGCCTCTCTCAGGCTCTATCTCTCTGCCTCTCTCAGGCTCTATCTCTCTGCCTCTCTCAGGCTCTATCTGACTGGCTCTCTGTCTTGATCTCTGTCTGGCTTTCTCTCTCTCTCTCTCTCCCCCTCTCTCTCTCTCTGTCACTAACCAGATATCATAGCTTACCTTTTCTTATTGGTTTCCTCAAGTTCACAGGCCGCAGGGTTTTTGTCTTTTCCTCCAAAACTTTAGATTTATCTTCCTTCAGTCCTTTATACCCTCTGCCTGTATGAAGTATCGTTTATTAGTATGTTCCCTCAGACCGTAAGTTTGAATGTTGAATGCTTTGAAATAGATGTAGATCATTAACTAATTACAATTCTGAAATAGGTCTGTTACTATTAAATGTTACTGCCGTTCCTGACACAACTGAAAAGTACTGGTTAGATCATACAGAGTTATCGAATCGCCCTGTGCATTAATATACACGATCACTCTCAATGCTGTATCGACCTCAGCTTTTAATTTTTAACATGCCGAATAAACAAAAGTTCGCACC
>OX328107.1:34886651-34894151 GCA_946811185.2 Hippopus hippopus | reverse complement strand
ACAAACGCTTGAGATTTAGCCAAGTCCTTTTTCCTTCAGTTGATTACCCTGTACTTTCAGTCCATGAGATCAGCCATTCCTCTTAAAAGAACTTTTCAGTATGATTTACCGTTATTCAACCATATGTTATCCTCTCTCCATAAGATGTTCCCTTGGTTGGTCAAATGGAAATGGATGCCCAGAATCTGGTATTTACTTTGATTTTAACTGAATGCCGTTGGCTCTTACCCTCAGTCTGTTCGATGAAGCTTAGTCCATGAGATGTACCTCCAATTCGAGAAAGGTTTCTCCGTTTCTTTGGATTTACATGTATGCCTTTAGAATCGAACCCTTGATTGTTGGAAATTTCCATAAGGCGCCAAAACTGTATATCTACATTAATGTGATCGCCCGGTTTCCTGAGCTTGTACCCACAGTCTGTGCTATCATATTCATAGTCTTTAACTCAAACCTCAAGCCGTTACACCGAGTTCTTAAGATTGTATCCTCTGTTCGTGGAATGTTCCCTCAGTGCTTTTCATTTCCTCTTAGACTTTAAACTCGTACCTGTAGTCAGTTGGATGTATCCTCAGGCACTGAACCACTGATCTTACTCAAATGCTATCCTTTGCCCTGTTTGCCCATACCCTCAGTCCCTGAGATATATCCTAAATCTGTGAGATGTACCCTCAGCGAGTAACTGTGCCCTGAGGCCCGAGAACTGTGTTCTAACTTTAAATTTACCCGTTTTCTGAAAGACTACACCCCATGCCCGTCTGATGTACTCAAGGTTTGTAAGATGTGCCCTCTGTCCATTGGATATTCCCACATTCCGTGTCATGTCTTCTAAGGAATTGAGATCCTTCTTTTAGTCAGTGAGATGTATCCTCAGGCCAAAAAACTGATTTTACTCCCAGCCTGTCATCTTTCACTCTGTGAGATGTTTCCATTTTGCCTTTTCCGCTCTATTTGACTGTGACTTTGCACCCTTAAGTACGCACAAACCCTGACAATGTGTCTCTACCCTTATGTCAACCTTATGCCGTGTGACTGTATCCACAGTACGTGATCAATATTTTCTTTAAGTTCTACTGATGTGACCTCTCTATTTACAACTGTGCCCAAACTTTTGATTTACCTTCAGTTGATTAGCTTGTGCACTAGGTCTGTGCAATTTTTCCCCACTTTGTGAACTGTTTCCGCAATACTAGAGCTCTTGACCTAAGTCTATGGAATTAAGCGATCAGTCGATGTCGAATACCATTGAACCCTGGTGCTTTTTCCTTACTCTCGTTTTTCTGGCGTTTTAAATGTGCCCTTTCTATTTTTTGACAATAAGTTTTATCCCAAAACCGTTTGTCCTCTCTCTCTTTTACTCTATCGCTCTTTCTCTCTGTCCCACTTTTTTTCTCTCTTACTCCCTTTTTCTATCTTTCTCTCTCTCGCCCTTTCTATGTGCCTCTCTCTCTTAGTATCATTCTCTCTAGCTGTCTCTCCCTTTCCCTGTCTCACTCTCTTCCTTACTTTGTAACTGTCTGTCGTTCTGTCTATCCCTCTTTCTGAAGCTGTCTCTCTTTCTCTCTTCCTTCCCTTTATATCTCTGTCATTCACTTATTTTTTCCTTTCGTATCTCTCTCTCACTATCTCGGTCTCTCTGTCTCTGTCTCTTTCTAACGTTTTCTTTCTCTCTGTCTCTATCTCTGTATCTTTTTGTCTGTCTGTTTCTAATTCTGTCTAACCCATTTCTACTCCTATCCTGACTCCTTTTTTCTTTTGATCTCACTCTCTCCCTCTTTCCTCTGTCTGTCTCTCTCTCTTTGTCTCTCTCTCACTCTCTGTCTCTCTATCTTTTTCTCTCGGCATCTGTCTGTCTCTCCTCTCCCTCTCTCTTGTTTTATCTTTCTCTTTCTCAGCCTCCCTCTGCCTCTCTCTGGCTCAATCTTTCTCTCTCTCTGCCTCTCTCTGGCTCTATCTCTCTGCCTCTCTCAGGCTCTATCTCTCTGCCTCTCTCAGGCTCTATCTGACTGGCTCTCTGTCTTGATCTCTGTCTGGCTTTCGCTCTCTCTCTCTCTCCCCCTCTCTCTCTCTCTGTCACTAACCAGATATCATAGCTTACCTTTTCTTCTTGGTTTCCTCAAGTTCACAGGCCGCAGGGTTTTTGTCTTTTCCTCCAAAACTTTAGATTTATCTTCCTTCAGTCCTTTATACCCTCTGCCTGTATGAAGTATCGTTTATTAGTATGTTCCCTCAGACCGTAAGTTTGAATGTTGAATGCTTTGAAATAGATGTAGATCATGAAGTAATTACAATTCTGAAATAGGTCTGTTACTATTAAATGTTACTGCCGTTCCTGACACAACTGAAAAGTAATGGTTAGATCATACAGAGTTATCGAATCGCCCTGTGCATTAATATACACGATCACTCTCAATGCTGTATCGACCTCAGCTTTTAATTTTTAACATGCCGAATAAACAAAAGTTCGCACCATATGATTAAATGCAACTTGTTTAATATCAAATGATAACGCATGACCATTTGCGATATTGTATGTGTGTATGGTGTTTCACACCGTATTCAATATTATGTCAGTTATATCAAGGCGGCCAGTGCGTCTCTCCATGCATTCCTGAGGTTCTTAAACCTGTCGTTTATACTCTAGCCACTGGCTTCTTTTCCACATAACCATCGTCGAAACAATGACCAGCTGTAAGAGAGAAGAATGAATCCTTCCGCAATGACTATCATCAAACCTGGAAAAGTAATTTTCCGAGCTGGGGATTGGCGATACCCTTGTCTCAAAAACGACTAAGCTACCGAAATCGTCATTAACGAATTGTATGTGTTTAACACCGTTTTTAAGAATATTTCAGTTATATCGCGGCGGCCAGTGCACCTACCCATACTTTTCTGAAGTTTCAGTAACCAGTCCTTTGCACGCTATTCTCCCCAAGCCACTGACAGCCTTTCCACATAACTATTGTCAAAATTGCTTTTGAAAAGTTAGAGAAGAACTAATCCTGTCGCTAGGAGTATCAACAAACCTCGGAAAGAAATGGCCAAGCAGGGGATTCAAACCAGGTAACCCATGTCTCAAGTTCTGTACGCTACCGACCGAATTACTGTTGAATCATCTCTGGAGTCAAACGTGAAGAAAAAGTGTCGATCTGGAAATGCTGTGAAAGATTTTTAGATTAATCAAAGAAAGGGAACTGATTTGACTGGAGAAAGTTTTTTTCCTGAACTCTGTTAGAGTTTGCGAGAACTTAACACAAAGCTATGGAGTTAATAATGCTTTTTAATTATTGCTTTGATGATGATGATGATGATGATGATTATCATAATGGTTGTGGTAGCTTTGATGGTTGAGTTGGTAGTGATGGTGGTAGTGCTGATACCGGATTTATTGGTGGCGATAGCTGTGTTTGTTTTCTTGGTGTTTAAACGCCAACTTCATCATTACTTTCATAATATCCCGGCGGTCAGTGCACCTACCCATGCTTTATTGAAGTTTCTTTTACCAGTACTTTGCACATTGTCTGTTTTAAACCACTGTCTGCTTTCCCACATAAACAAGTCGAATCGTAGATCGGCGATAAGAAAAGAATGAATCCTGTCGCATTGAACATATAAAAAAAGATCTTAAAAAGAAATTGTATCAGCTTTAGGTAGGGAGTCGAACCATCTACCCGAAACTTTTTCGTCCGGAACGTTACTGACGGGGCCTCTGGATTTTGAGAGAGACAGAGAGAGACACACACACACAGAGACAGAGAGAGAGACAGAGACAAAGAGAGTTTGTGAGAGAGTTAGTTTGAAAGCGCTTTTGATTTCGACAACTTTACTTTATAGTGGAAGGGTTGCATTGTGGATGAAGAAATTGTTAAATTTGTAAAGAATAATGACGGAAAAGCGAAATATCTATACCGTGCTAGATTTTAACAGGCATGTGTTAAAAAGTGTTCAGAGGGTAAATATCAGAATTAATATTTTAGCCACTGGCTTCTTTTCCACATAACCATCGTTGAAACAATGAACAGCAGTAGGAGAGAAGAATTGCAATTACTATCATCAAATTTGGGAAAATAATCTTCCGAGCTAGGGATTGGCGACCCCCTTGTCTCTAGACCTGTGGGTGATCGACTGAGCTACCGAACTAGTCTTTTACGATTGACTGATTGAGTGATTGATTGACTGTATGTGTTTAACACCGTTTTCAACGTTATTTTAGTTATATTACGGCGGCCAGTACACTTACCCATGCTTTCCTGGAGTTTCAGTAACCAGTACTTCGCACGATATTCTTCCCAAGCCACTGTCTGCTTTTCCACATAACTATTGTCAAAATTGCTGTTCAGAGGTTAGAGAAAAATTAATCCTGTCGCAATGAGTATCATCAACTCTCACAAAGGAATGGCCGAGCAGGGGATTGAAACCAGCTAACCCGTGTCTCAAGTTCCGTGGAATACGGACCGCATTGCTGTCTAATCATCTTTGTAGTTAAACGTGAAGATAAAGTGTTCATTTGGAAATGCTGTGAAATATTTCAGATAAAAATAAAAGAAGGGGAACTGATTTGATTGATTGATTGTATGTATTTAACACCGTTTTCAACAAAATTTCAGTTATATCGCGGCGGCCAGTGCACCTACCCATACTTTTCTGAAGTTTCAGTAAGGAGTCCTCTGCACGCTATTCTCCCAAAGCTACTGACTGCCTTTCAACATAACTACGAGGGGCGTTCATTAAATAATGAAAATACCTGCATATCTCGGTTGTTCGTCGTTCGATTTCATTTATTTTTCTACAGTCCCTCAAAGTACTCTCCTCCTCTCTCTATGCACAGTTGCAGCCTCCTGCGCCATTTATCAAATGCTGCTCGGTACTCTTCTTTAGGTATACCCCGTAACTCTGCAATTACGGCTTTAGAGAGGTCTTGGACACGTGTATACTTGGTTCCTGCCAAGAGCTCCTTCAGTTTAGGAAACAACCAAAAGTCACATGGGGCCAAGTCAGGACTGTAGGCAGGATGGGGGAGTGTAGAAATTCTATTCTCTGACAGATACTGGTTTACAGCTGCTGTTTTATGGGCACTCGCATTGTCATGCAAAATCATGATTCTCGATGTTCCTGTGATGGGATGACGGTCCTTCAACTCAGAAACCACCTGAGGAAGTACAGTTTTTCTGTAGTATCGCCCAGTCATGGTTGCTTTTTCTGGTAGAACATCTACAGCTACATGTCCTTCATGGTTGAAAAAAATTGTGAAAAGCCTCTTCCGACTCTGAAAACCTGGTTTACAGACCACAGCTCTGGGTTCATCTTTTGTCAGCCACATCATATTAGAACGTTTGTTAGGGATCCCATAGAAGTATATCCAAGTTTCATCTCCCGTGACTACGTCAGATATCTTTTTGGGGCCGTTGGGTTCGAACTTGTCTAAAAGTTGCCTTGCACAAGAAACCCTATTCTTCTTCTGTTCGGGAGTCAGCACATGAGGTACCCATCGCGCGGAAATCTTTCGCGGCCCAAGTTCTTCATGTAGCACTTTATGAATGGTACCAATGGACACATCTAAGTCTGAACTAATCTCCCGCATCGAAACATTAGGGTCATTGTCTACTTGATTTTTAACATTTACGATCAAAGTTTCGTTCACCTTGGATTTAGGTGCTCCTGACTTTGGTTTGTCTGCAACCAGCTTCTTCCATCTTTAAATTCTCTCACCCACCTGGAACAGGTGTTATAAGGTACAGCTAACTCCTTATATACCGTATGCAAATCTTCATTAATTTGCTTTAACTCATCTCCAAGTTGCAGCCTTGTGAAGATGTAAAACCTTTGGTGTTCTCTGCTGACGTCCATTTTGAACTAAACAGGAAGTGACATCATGTTTTGATGACGTCATAATTGCATGACGTCATGACGTCATGATAACGTTTGGCGCCAAAAATAAAGCAGAGACCTTGATTTTCGTGTTGCTAAAATTTCGTTCAAATATCAGTAACGGTTAATGATATACAGGTGTGTTTTCATTAATTACTGAACACCCCTCGTATTGTCAAAATTGGTTTTGAGAGGTTAGAAAAGAACTAATTCAGTCGCAATGAGTATTATCAAACCTCGGAAAGAAATGGCCGAGCAGGGGATTCAAACCAGGTAACCCATGGCTCAAGTTCTCTATGCTACCAACCGAATGGCTGTTCAATCATCTCTAGTAAAAAGTCAAGATATAGTGTCGATTTGGAAATGCTGTGAAAGATTTTCAGATTAATCAAAGAAAGGGAACTGATTTGAATCGAGAGTTTTTTTTTTTTCTGAACTCTTTTAGAGATTACGAGAAATTAGCACAAAGCTATGGAGTTTTTAATGCTTTTTTATCATTGCTTTGATGATGATGATGATGATGATGATTATTATTATAATGGCGGTGGTATTTTGATGGTTGAGTTGATAGTGATGATGATAGTGCCTATTCCTGATTTATTGGTGGAGATAGATGTGTTTGTTTTCTTGGTATTTTAACGCCGACTCAACATTACTTACGTAATATCCCGGCGGTCAATGCACCTACCAATGCTTTATTGAAGTTTCTTTTACCAGTACTTTGCATATTGTCTTTTTTAAACCACTGTCTGCTTTCCCACATAAACCAGTCGAAACGTTGATCGGCGATAAGAAAAGAATGAATCCTGTCGCATTGAACATATAAAAAAATCTTAAAAAGAAATTGTAATAGCTTTAGGTAGGGAGTCGAACCATCGACCCGAAACTTTTTCGTCCGGAATGTTACTGACGGAGCCTCTTGATTTTCAGGGAGAGAGAGAGAGAGAGAGAGAGAGAGAGTTTGTGAGAGAGTTACATGTAGATTGAAAGCGCTTTTGATTTCGGCACTTTTACTTTATGGTGGAAGGGTTTCATTGTGGATGAAGAAATTGTTAATTTGTAAAGAATAATGACGGAAAAGCGAAATAGCTATACCGTGCTAGATTTTAATAGACATGTGTTGAAAAGTGTTCAGAGGGTAAATATCAGAATTGATATTTTAGCCACTGGCCTCTTTTCCACATAACCATCGTTGAAACAATGAACAGCAGTGAGAGACAAGAATTGCAATTACTATTATCAACTTTGGGAAAATAATCTTCCGAGCTAGGGATTGGCAACCCCCTTGTCTCTAGACCTGTGGGTGATCGACTGAGCTACCGAACTAGTCTTTTACGATTGATTGATAGAGTAATTGATTGATTGCATGTGTTTAACACCGTTTTCAACGATATTTGAGTTATATTACGGCGGCCAGTACACTTACCCATGCTTTTCTGGAGTTTCAATAACCAGTACTTCGCACGATATTCTTCCCAAGCCACTGTCTGCTTTTCCACATAAGTATTGTCAAAACTGCTTTTCAGAGGTTAGAGAAAAATTAATCCTGTCGCAATGGGTATCATCAACTCTCGGAAAGGAATGGCCGTGCAGGGGATTGAAACCAACTAACCCGTGTCTCAAGTTCCGTGGAAT
>OX328107.1:34876651-34884151 GCA_946811185.2 Hippopus hippopus | reverse complement strand
ATTACTTACGTAATATCCAGGCGGTCAGTGCACCTACCAATGCTTTATTGAAGTTTCTTTTACCAGTACTTTGCATATTGTCTTTTTTAAACCACTGTCTGCTTTCCCACATAAACCAGTCGAAACGTTGATCGGCGATAAGAAAAGAATGAATCCTGTCGCACTGAACATATAAAAAAATCTTAAAAAGAAATTGTAATAGCTTTAGGTAGGGAGTCGAACCATCGACCCGAAACTTTTTCGTCCGGAATGTTACTGACGGAGCCTCTTGATTTTCAGGGAGAGAGAGAGAGAGAGAGAGAGAGAGAGAGAGAGAGAGTTTGTGAGAGAGTTACATGTAGATTGAAAGCGCTTTTGATTTCGGCACTTTTACTTTATGGTGGAAGGGTTTCATTGTGGATGAAGAAATTGTTAATTTGTAAAGAATAATGACGGAAAAGCGAAATATCTATACCGTGCTAGATTTTAATAGACATGTGTTGAAAAGTGTTCAGAGGGTAAATATCAGAATTGATATTTTAGCCACTGGCCTCTTTTCCACATAACCATCGTTGAAACAATGAACAGCAGTGAGAGACAAGAATTGCAATTACTATCATCAACTTTGGGAAAATAATCTTCCGAGCTAGGGATTGGCAACCCCCTTGTCTCTAGAACTGTGGGTGATCGACTGAGCTACCGAACTAGTCTTTTACGATTGATTGATAGAGTAATTGATTGATTGCATGTGTTTAACACCGTTTTCAACGATATTTGAGTTATATTACGGCGGCCAGTACACTTACCCATGCTTTTCTGGAGTTTCAATAACCAGTACTTCGCACGATATTCTTCCCAAGCCACCGACTGCCTTTCCACATAAGTATTGTCAAAACTTCTGCTCAGAGGTTAGAGAAAAAATAATCCTGTCGCAATGAGTATCATCAGCTCTCGGAAAGGAATGGCCGAGCAGGGGATTGAAACCAGCTAACCCGTGTCTTAAGTTCTGTGCAATACGGACCGCACTACTGTTTAATCATGTTTGGAGTTAAACGTGAAGATAAAGTGTTGATTTGGAAATGCTGTGAAAGATATTTAGATTAATAAAAGAAAGGGAACTGATTTGAATCGCGAAATATCTATACCTTTAAAACGTTTGAAATACTTCCAGTCCAAGATAGTGGGCGTTTAGTCAGTATCATTGTCTTTACTTCGTTTAGCTAGCTCTCGGACAGTTAGTATCCTCAGTCCGTGCGATGTACCCTTAGCCCCTGAGAGGAGTCAACAAACGCTTGAGATTTAGCCAAGTCCTTTTTCCTTCAGTTGATTACCCTGTACTTTCAGTCCATGAGATCAGCCATTCCTCTTAAAAGAACTTTCCAGTATGATTTACCGTTATTCAACCATATGTTATCCTCTCTCCATAAGATGTTCCCTTGGTTGGTCAAATGGAAATGGATGCCCAGAATCTGGTATTTACTTTGATTTTAACTGAATGCCGTTGGCTCTTACCCTCAGTCTGTTCGATGAAGCTTAGTCCATGAGATGTACCTCCAATTCGAGAAAGGTTTCTCCGTTTCTTTGGATTTACATGTATGCCTTTAGAATCGAACCCTTGATTGTTGGAAATTTCCATAAGGCGCCAAAACTGTATATCTACATTAATGTGATCGCCCGGTTTCCTGAGCTTGTACCCACAGTCTGTGCTATCATATTCATAGTCTTTAACTCAAACCTCAAGCCGTTACACCGAGTTCTTAAGATTGTATCCTCTGTTCGTGGAATGTTCCCTCAGTGCTTTTCATTTCCTCTTAGACTTTAAACTCGTACCTGTAGTCAGTTGGATGTATCCTCAGGCACTGAACCACTGATCTTACTCAAATGCTATCCTTTGCCCTGTTTGCCCATACCCTCAGTCCCTGAGATATATCCTAAATCTGTGAGATGTACCCTCAGCGAGTAACTGTGCCCTGAGGCCCGAGAACTGTGTTCTAACTTTAAATTTACCCGTTTTCTGAAAGACTACACCCCATGCCCGTCTGATGTACTCAAGGTTTGTAAGATGTGCCCTCTGTCCATTGGATATTCCCACATTCCGTGTCATGTCTTCTAAGGAATTGAGATCCTTCTTTTAGTCAGTGAGATGTATCCTCAGGCCAAAAAACTGATTTTACTCCCAGCCTGTCATCTTTCACTCTGTGAGATGTTTCCATTTTGCCTTTTCCGCTCTATTTGACTGTGACTTTGCACCCTTAAGTACGCACAAACCCTGACAATGTGTCTCTACCCTTATGTCAACCTTATGCCGTGTGACTGTATCCACAGTACGTGATCAATATTTTCTTTAAGTTCTACTGATGTGACCTCTCTATTTACAACTGTGCCCAAACTTTTGATTTACCTTCAGTTGATTAGCTTGTGCACTAGGTCTGTGCAATTTTTCCCCACTTTGTGAACTGTTTCCGCAATACTAGAGCTCTTGACCTAAGTCTATGGAATTAAGCGATCAGTCGATGTCGAATACCATTGAACCCTGGTGCTTTTTCCTTACTCTCGTTTTTCTGGCGTTTTAAATGTGCCCTTTCTATTTTTTGACAATAAGTTTTATCCCAAAACCGTTTGTCCTCTCTCTCTTTTACTCTATCGCTCTTTCTCTCTGTCCCACTTTTTTTCTCTCTTACTCCCTTTTTCTATCTTTCTCTCTCTCGCCCTTTCTATGTGCCTCTCTCTCTTAGTATCATTCTCTCTAGCTGTCTCTCCCTTTCCCTGTCTCACTCTCTTCCTTACTTTGTAACTGTCTGTCGTTCTGTCTATCCCTCTTTCTGAAGCTGTCTCTCTTTCTCTCTTCCTTCCCTTTATATCTCTGTCATTCACTTATTTTTTCCTTTCGTATCTCTCTCTCACTATCTCGGTCTCTCTGTCTCTGTCTCTTTCTAACGTTTTCTTTCTCTCTGTCTCTATCTCTGTATCTTTTTGTCTGTCTGTTTCTAATTCTGTCTAACCCATTTCTACTCCTATCCTGACTCCTTTTTTCTTTTGATCTCACTCTCTCCCTCTTTCCTCTGTCTGTCTCTCTCTCTTTGTCTCTCTCTCACTCTCTGTCTCTCTATCTTTTTCTCTCGGCATCTGTCTGTCTCTCCTCTCCCTCTCTCTTGTTTTATCTTTCTCTTTCTCAGCCTCCCTCTGCCTCTCTCTGGCTCAATCTTTCTCTCTCTCTGCCTCTCTCTGGCTCTATCTCTCTGCCTCTCTCAGGCTCTATCTCTCTGCCTCTCTCAGGCTCTATCTGACTGGCTCTCTGTCTTGATCTCTGTCTGGCTTTCGCTCTCTCTCTCTCTCCCCCTCTCTCTCTCTCTGTCACTAACCAGATATCATAGCTTACCTTTTCTTCTTGGTTTCCTCAAGTTCACAGGCCGCAGGGTTTTTGTCTTTTCCTCCAAAACTTTAGATTTATCTTCCTTCAGTCCTTTATACCCTCTGCCTGTATGAAGTATCGTTTATTAGTATGTTCCCTCAGACCGTAAGTTTGAATGTTGAATGCTTTGAAATAGATGTAGATCATGAAGTAATTACAATTCTGAAATAGGTCTGTTACTATTAAATGTTACTGCCGTTCCTGACACAACTGAAAAGTACTGGTTAGATCATACAGAGTTATCGAATCGCCCTGTGCATTAATATACACGATCACTCTCAATGCTGTATCGACCTCAGCTTTTAATTTTTAACATGCCGAATAAACAAAAGTTCGCACCATATGATTAAATGCAACTTGTTTAATATCAAATGATAACGCATGACCATTTGCGATATTGTATGTGTGTATGGTGTTTCACACCGTATTCAATATTATGTCAGTTATATCAAGGCGGCCAGTGCGTCTCTCCATGCATTCCTGAGGTTCTTAAACCTGTCGTTTATACTCTAGCCACTGGCTTCTTTTCCACATAACCATCGTCGAAACAATGACCACAACAAACCTCGGAAAGAAATGGCCAAGCAGGGGATTCAAACCAGGTAACCCATGTCTCAAGTTCTGTACGCTACCGACCGAATTACTGTTGAATCATCTCTGGAGTCAAACGTGAAGAAAAAGTGTCGATCTGGAAATGCTGTGAAAGATTTTTAGATTAATCAAAGAAAGGGAACTGATTTGACTGGAGAAAGTTTTTTTCCTGAACTCTGTTAGAGTTTGCGAGAACTTAACACAAAGCTATGGAGTTAATAATGCTTTTTAATTATTGCTTTGATGATGATGATGATGATGATTATCATAATGGTTGTGGTAGCTTTGATGGTTGAGTTGGTAGTGATGGTGGTAGTGCTGATACCGGATTTATTGGTGGCGATAGCTGTGTTTGTTTTCTTGGTGTTTAAACGCCAACTTCATCATTACTTTCATAATATCCCGGCGGTCAGTGCACCTACCCATGCTTTATTGAAGTTTCTTTTACCAGTACTTTGCACATTGTCTGTTTTAAACCACTGTCTGCTTTCCCACATAAACAAGTCGAATCGTAGATCGGCGATAAGAAAAGAATGAATCCTGTCGCATTGAACATATAAAAAAAGATCTTAAAAAGAAATTGTATCAGCTTTAGGTAGGGAGTCGAACCATCTACCCGAAACTTTTTCGTCCGGAACGTTACTGACGGGGCCTCTGGATTTTGAGAGAGACAGAGAGAGACACACACACACAGAGACAGAGAGAGAGACAGAGACAAAGAGAGTTTGTGAGAGAGTTAGTTTGAAAGCGCTTTTGATTTCGACAACTTTACTTTATAGTGGAAGGGTTGCATTGTGGATGAAGAAATTGTTAAATTTGTAAAGAATAATGACGGAAAAGCGAAATATCTATACCGTGCTAGATTTTAACAGGCATGTGTTAAAAAGTGTTCAGAGGGTAAATATCAGAATTAATATTTTAGCCACTGGCTTCTTTTCCACATAACCATCGTTGAAACAATGAACAGCAGTAGGAGAGAAGAATTGCAATTACTATCATCAAATTTGGGAAAATAATCTTCCGAGCTAGGGATTGGCGACCCCCTTGTCTCTAGACCTGTGGGTGATCGACTGAGCTACCGAACTAGTCTTTTACGATTGACTGATTGAGTGATTGATTGACTGTATGTGTTTAACACCGTTTTCAACGTTATTTGAGTTATATTACGGCGGCCAGTACACTTACCCATGCTTTCCTGGAGTTTCAGTAACCAGTACTTCGCACGATATTCTTCCCAAGCCACTGTCTGCTTTTCCACATAACTATTGTCAAAATTGCTGTTCAGAGGTTAGAGAAAAATTAATCCTGTCGCAATGAGTATCATCAACTCTCACAAAGGAATGGCCGAGCAGGGGATTGAAACCAGCTAACCCGTGTCTCAAGTTCCGTGGAATACGGACCGCATTGCTGTCTAATCATCTTTGTAGTTAAACGTGAAGATAAAGTGTTGATTTGGAAATGCTGTGAAATATTTCAGATAAAAATAAAAGAAGGGGAACTGATTTGATTGATTGATTGTATGTATTTAACACCGTTTTCAACAAAATTTCAGTTATATCGCGGCGGCCAGTGCACCTACCCATACTTTTCTGAAGTTTCAGTAAGGAGTCCTCTGCACGCTATTCTCCCAAAGCTACTGACTGCCTTTCAACATAACTATTGTCAAAATTGGTTTTGAGAGGTTAGAAAAGAACTAATTCAGTCGCAATGAGTATTATCAAACCTCGGAAAGAAATGGCCGAGCAGGGGATTCAAACCAGGTAACCCATGGCTCAAGTTCTCTATGCTACAAACCGAATGGCTGTTCAATCATCTCTAGTAAAAAGTCAAGATATAGTGTCGATTTGGAAATGCTGTGAAAGATTTTCAGATTAATCAAAGAAAGGGAACTGATTTGAATCGAGAGTTTTTTTTTTTTCTGAACTCTTTTAGAGATTACGAGAAATTAGCACAAAGCTATGGAGTTTTTAATGCTTTTTTATCATTGCTTTGATGATGATGATGATGATGATGATTATTATTATAATGGCGGTGGTATTTTGATGGTTGAGTTGATAGTGATGATGATAGTGCCTATTCCTGATTTATTGGTGGAGATAGATGTGTTTGTTTTCTTGGTATTTTAACGCCGACTCAACATTACTTACGTAATATCCCGGCGGTCAATGCACCTACCAATGCTTTATTGAAGTTTCTTTTACCAGTACTTTGCATATTGTCTTTTTTAAACCACTGTCTGCTTTCCCACATAAACCAGTCGAAACGTTGATCGGCGATAAGAAAAGAATGAATCCTGTCGCATTGAACATATAAAAAAATCTTAAAAAGAAATTGTAATAGCTTTAGGTAGGGAGTCGAACCATCGACCCGAAACTTTTTCGTCCGGAATGTTACTGACGGAGCCTCTTGATTTTCAGGGAGAGAGAGAGAGAGAGAGAGAGAGAGAGAGAGTTTGTGAGAGAGTTACATGTAGATTGAAAGCGCTTTTGATTTCGGCACTTTTACTTTATGGTGGAAGGGTTTCATTGTGGATGAAGAAATTGTTAATTTGTAAAGAATAATGACGGAAAAGCGAAATATCTATACCGTGCTAGATTTTAATAGACATGTGTTGAAAAGTGTTCAGAGGGTAAATATCAGAATTGATATTTTAGCCACTGGCCTCTTTTCCACATAACCATCGTTGAAACAATGAACAGCAGTGAGAGACAAGAATTGCAATTACTATTATCAACTTTGGGAAAATAATCTTCCGAGCTAGGGATTGGCAACCCCCTTGTCTCTAGACCTGTGGGTGATCGACTGAGCTACCGAACTAGTCTTTTACGATTGATTGATAGAGTAATTGATTGATTGCATGTGTTTAACACCGTTTTCAACGATATTTGAGTTATATTACGGCGGCCAGTACACTTACCCATGCTTTTCTGGAGTTTCAATAACCAGTACTTCGCACGATATTCTTCCCAAGCCACTGTCTGCTTTTCCACATAAGTATTGTCAAAACTGCTTTTCAGAGGTTAGAGAAAAATTAATCCTGTCGCAATGGGTATCATCAACTCTCGGAAAGGAATGGCCGTGCAGGGGATTGAAACCAACTAACCCGTGTCTCAAGTTCCGTGGAATACGGACCGCATTGCTGTCTAATCATCTTTGTAGTTAAACGTGAAGATAAAGTGTTCATTTGGAAATGCTGTGAAATATTTCAGATAAAAATAAAAGAAGGGGAACTGATTTGATTGATTGATTGTATGTATTTAACACCGTTTTCAACAAAATTTCAGTTATATCGCGGCGGCCAGTGCACCTACCCATACTTTTCTGAAGTTTCAGTAAGGAGTCCTCTGCACGCTATTCTCCCAAAGCTACTGACTGCCTTTCAACATAACTATTGTCAAAATTGGTTTTGAGAGGTTAGAAAAGAACTAATTCAGTCGCAATGAGTATTATCAAACCTCGGAAAGAAATGGCCGAGCAGGGGATTCAAACCAGCTAACCCATGGCTCAAGTTCTCAATG
>OX328107.1:34869151-34874151 GCA_946811185.2 Hippopus hippopus | reverse complement strand
AATTGTTAATTTGTAAAGAATAATGACGGAAAAGCGAAATATCTATACCGTGCTAGATTTTAATAGACATGTGTTGAAAAGTGTTCAGAGGATAAATATCAGAATTGATATTTTAGCCACTGGCCTCTTTTCCACATAACCATCGTTGAAACAATGAACAGCAGTGAGAGACAAGAATTGCAATTACTATCATCAACTTTGGGAAAATAATCTTCCGAGCTAGGGATTGGCAACCCCCTTGTCTCTAGAACTGTGGGTGATCGACTGAGCTACCGAACTAGTCTTTTACGATTGATTGATAGAGTAATTGATTGATTGCATGTGTTTAACACCGTTTTCAACGATATTTGAGTTATATTACGGCGGCCAGTACACTTACCCATGCTTTTCTGGAGTTTCAATAACCAGTACTTCGCACGATATTCTTCCCAAGCCACTGTCTGCTTTTCCACATAAGTATTGTCAAAACTGCTTTTCAGAGGTTAGAGAAAAATTAATCCTGTCGCAATGGGTATCATCAACTCTCGGAAAGGAATGGCCGAGCAGGGGATTGAAACCAGCTAACCCGTGTCTCAAGTTCCGTGGAATACGGACCGCATTGCTGTCTAATCATCTTTGTAGTTAAACGTGAAGATAAAGTGTTGATTTGGAAATGGTGTGTAATATAAGAGATAAAAATAAAAGAAATGGAACTGATTTGATTGATTGATTGCATGTATTTAACACCGTTTTCAACATTATTTCAGTTATATCGCGGCGGCCAGTGCACCTACCCATACTTTTCTGAAGTTTCAGTAAGGAGTCCTTTGCACGCTCTTCTTCCCAAGCCACTGACTGTCTTTCAACAGAAATATTGTCAAAATTGGTTAGAAAAGAACTAATTCAGTCGCAATGAGTATCATCAAACCTCGGAAAGAAATGGCCGAGCAGGGGATTCAAACCAGCTAAACCATTTCTCAATTTTTGTACGCTACCAACCGAATTGCTGTTCAATCATCTCAGAAGTCAAACGTGAAGATAAAGTGTCGATTTGGAAATGCTGTGAAAGATTTTCAGATTAATCAAAGAAAGGGAACTGATTTGACTCGAGAAAGCTTTTTTTTTTTCTGAACTCTTTTAGAGTTTGCGAGAAATTAGCACAAAGCTATGGAGTTTTTAATGCTTTTTAATCATTGCTTTGATGATGATGATGATGATTATTATTATTATAATGGCGGTGGTATTTTGATGGTTAAGTTGATAGTGATGATGACAGTGCCGATTCCTGATTTATTGGTGTAGATAGATGTGTTTATTTTCTTGGTATTTTAACGCCGACTTCAAAATTACTTACGTAATATCCCAACGGTCAATGCACCTATCCATGCTTTATTGAAGTTTCATTTACCAGTACTTTGCACATTGTCTTCTTTAAACCACTGTCTGCTTTTTCACATAAGCAAGTGGAACCGTAGATCGGCGATGAGAAAAGAATGAATCCTGTTGTATTGAACATATAAAAAAGATCTTAAAAAGAAATTGTAACAGCTTAAAGTAGGGAGTCGAACCATCGACCCGAGAGTTTTACGTCCGGAATGTTACTGACAGAGTCTCTGGATTTTAAGAACGAGAGAGAGAGAGAGAGAGAGAGAGAGAGAGAGAAAGAGAGATAGACAGACAGAGACAGAGAGTTTGTGAGAGAGTGAGTTTCAGAGAGCCCTTGCTTTTGACATTTTTAATTTATAGTGGAAGGGTTGTACTGTGATGAAGAAATTGTTAATTTGTAAAGAATAATGAGGGAAAAGCGAAATATCTTTACCGCGCTAGATTTTAATAGGCATGCGTTAAAAAGTGTTCAGAGGGTAAATATCAGAATTAATATTTCAGCCACTGGCTTCTTTTCCACGGAAACATCGTTGAAACAATGAACAGGAGTGAGAGAGAAGAACTGCAATCACTATCATCAAATTTGTTAAAATAATCTTCGTAGCTAGGGATTGGCGACCCCCTCGTCTGGAGACCTGTAGGTAAACGACTGAGCTACCGAACTAGTCTTTTACGATTGATTGATTGAGGGACTGATTGACTGTATGTGTTTAACACCGTTTTCAGCAATATTTGAGTTATATTACGGCGGCCAGTACACTTACCCATGCTTACCTGGAGTTTCAGTAACCAGTACTTCGCACGATATTCTTCCCAAGCCACCGACTGCCTTTCCACATAAGTATTGTCAAAACTTCTGCTCAGAGGTTAGAGAAAAAATAATCCTGTCGCAATGAGTATCATCAACTCTCGGAAAGGAATGGCCGAGCAGGGGATTGAAACCAGCTAACCCGTGTCTTAAGTTCCGTGCAATACGGACCGCACTGCTGTTTAATCATCTTTGGAGTTAAACGTGAAGATAAAGTGTTGATTTGGAAATGCTGTGAAAGATATTTAGATTAATAAAAGAAAGGGAACTGATTTGAATCGCGAAATATCTATACCTTTAAAACGTTTGAAATACTTCCAGTCCAAGATAGTGGGCGTTTAGTCAGTATCATTATCTTTACTTTCGTTTAGCTAGCTCTCGGACAGTTAGTATCCTCAGTCCGTGCGATGTACCCTTAGCCCCTGAGAGGAGTCAACAAACGCTTGAGATTTAGCCAAGTCCTTTTTCCTTCAGTTGATTACCCTGTACTCTCAGTCCATGAGATCAGCCATTCCTCTTAAAAGAACTTTCCAGTATGATTTACCGTTATTCAACCATATGTTATCCTCTCTCCATAAGATGTTCCCTTGGTTGGTCAAATGGAAATGGATGCCCAGAATCTGGTATTTACTTTGATTTTAACTGAATGCCGTAGGCTCTTACCCTCAGTCTGTTCGATGAAGCTTAGTCCATGAGATGTACCTCCAATTCGAGAAAGGTTTCTCCGTTTCTTTGGATTTACATGTATGCCTTTAGAATCGAACCCTTGATTGTTGGAAATTTCCATAAGGCGCCAAAACTGTATATCTACATTAATGTGATCGCCCGGTTTCCTGAGCTTGTACCCACAGTCTGTGCTATCATATTCATAGTCTTTAACTCAAACCTCAAGCCGTTACACCGAGTTTTTAAGATTGTATCCTCTGTTCGTGGAATGTTCCCTCAGTGTTTTTCATTTCCTCTTAGACTTTAAACTCGTACCTGTAGTCAGTTGGATGTATCCTCAGGCACTGAACCACTGATCTTACTCAAATGCTATCCTTTGCCCTGTTTGCCCATACCCTCAGTCCCTGAGATATATCCTAAATCTGTGAGATGTACCCTCAGCGAGTAATTGTGCCCTGAGGCCCGAGAACTGTGTTCTAATTTTAAATTTACCCGTTTTCTGAAAGACTACACCCCATGCCCGTCTGATGTACTCAAGATTTGTAAGATGTGCCCTCTGTCCATTGGATATTCCCACATTCCGTGTCATGTCTTCTAAGGAAGTGAGATCCTTCTTTTAGTCAGTGAGATGTATCCTCAGGCCAAAAAACTGATTTTACTCCCAGCCTGTCATCTTTCACTCTGTGAGATGTTCCCATTTTGCCTTTTCCGCTCTCTTTGACTGTGACTTTGCACCCTTAAGTACGCACAAACCCTGACAATGTGTCTCTACCCTTATGTCAACCTTATGCCGTGTGCCTGTATCCACAGTATGTGATCAATATTTTCTTTAAGTTCTACTGATGTGACCTCTCTATTTACAACTGTGCCCAAACTTTTGATTTACCTTCAGTTGATTAGCTTGTGCACTAGGTCTGTGCAATTTTTCCCCACTTTGTGAACTGTTTCCGCAATACTAGAGCTCTTGACCTAAGTCTATGGAATTAAGCGATCAGTCGATGTCGAATACCATTGAACCCTGGTGCTTTTTCCTTACTCTCGTTTTTCTGGCGTTTTAAATGTGCCCTTTCTATTCTTTGACAATAAGTTTTATCCCAAAACCGTTTGTCCTCTCTCTCTTTTACTCTATCGCTCTTTCTCTCTGTCCCACTTTTTTTCTCTCTTACTCCCTTTTTCTATCTTTCTCTCTCTCGCCCTTTCTATGTGCCTCTCTCTCTTAGTATCATTCTCTCTAGCTGTCTCTCCCTTTCCCTGTCTCACTCTCTTCCTTACTTTGTAACTGTCTGTCGTTCTGTCTATCCCTCTTTCTGAAGCTGTCTCTCTTTCTCTCTTCCTTCCCTTTATATCTCTGTCATTCACTTATTTTTTCCTTTCATATCTCTCTCTCACTATCTCGGTCTCTCTGTCTCTGTCTCTTTCTAACGTTTTCTTTCTCTCTGTCTCTATCTCTGTATCTTTTTGTCTGTCTGTTTCTCTCTAATTCTGTCTAACCCATTTCTACTCCTATCCTGACTCCTTTTTTCTTTTGATCTCACTCTCTCCCTCTTTCCTCTGTCTGTCTCTCTTTGTCTCTCTCTCACTCTCTATCTCTCTATCTTTTTCTCTCGGCATCTGTCTGTCTCTCCTCTCCCTCTCTCTTGTTTTATCTTTCTCTTTCTCAGCCTCCCTCTGCCTCTCTCTGGCTCAATCTTTCTCTCTCTCTCTGCCTTTCTCTGGCTCTATCTCTCTGCCTCTCAGGCTCTATCTCTCTGCCTCTCTCAGGCTCTATCTGACTGGCTCTCTGTCTTGATCTCTGTCTGGCTTTCGCTCTCTCTCTCTCTCCCTCTCTCTCTCTCTCTCTCTCTCTGTCACTAACCAGATATCATAGCTTACCTTTTCTTATTGGTTTCCTCAAGTTCACAGGCCGCAGGGTTTTTGTCTTTTCCTCCAAAACTTTAGATTTATCTTCCTTCAGTCCTTTATACCCTCTGCCTGTATGAATTATCGTTTATTAGTATGTTCCCTCAGACCGTAAGTTTGAATGTTGAATGCTTTGAAATAGATGTAGATCATTAACTAATTACAATTCTGAAATAGGTCTGTTACTATTAGATGTTACTGCCGTTCCTGACACAACTGAAAAGTACTGGTTAGATCATACAGAGTTATCGAATCGCCCTGT
>OX328107.1:34861651-34864151 GCA_946811185.2 Hippopus hippopus | reverse complement strand
GTTAATTTGTAAAGAATAATGAGGGAAAAGCGAAATATCTTTACCGCGCTAGATTTTAATAGGCATGCGTTAAAAAGTGTTCAGAGGGTAAATATCAGAATTAATATTTCAGCCACTGGCTTCTTTTCCACGGAAACATCGTTGAAACAATGAACAGGAGTGAGAGAGAAGAACTGCAATCACTATCATCAAATTTGTTAAAATAATCTTCGTAGCTAGGGATTGGCGACCCCCTCGTCTGGAGACCTGTAGGTAAACGACTGAGCTACCGAACTAGTCTTTTACGATTGATTGATTGAGGGACTGATTGACTGTATGTGTTTAACACCGTTTTCAGCAATATTTGAGTTATATTACGGCGGCCAGTACACTTACCCATGCTTACCTGGAGTTTCAGTAACCAGTACTTCGCACGATATTCTTCCCAAGCCACCGACTGCCTTTCCACATAAGTATTGTCAAAACTTCTGCTCAGAGGTTAGAGAAAAAATAATCCTGTCGCAATGAGTATCATCAACTCTCGGAAAGGAATGGCCGAGCAGGGGATTGAAACCAGCTAACCCGTGTCTTAAGTTCCGTGCAATACGGACCGCACTGCTGTTTAATCATCTTTGGAGTTAAACGTGAAGATAAAGTGTTGATTTGGAAATGCTGTGAAAGATATTTAGATTAATAAAAGAAAGGGAACTGATTTGAATCGCGAAATATCTATACCTTTAAAACGTTTGAAATACTTCCAGTCCAAGATAGTGGGCGTTTAGTCAGTATCATTATCTTTACTTTCGTTTAGCTAGCTCTCGGACAGTTAGTATCCTCAGTCCGTGCGATGTACCCTTAGCCCCTGAGAGGAGTCAACAAACGCTTGAGATTTAGCCAAGTCCTTTTTCCTTCAGTTGATTACCCTGTACTCTCAGTCCATGAGATCAGCCATTCCTCTTAAAAGAACTTTCCAGTATGATTTACCGTTATTCAACCATATGTTATCCTCTCTCCATAAGATGTTCCCTTGGTTGGTCAAATGGAAATGGATGCCCAGAATCTGGTATTTACTTTGATTTTAACTGAATGCCGTAGGCTCTTACCCTCAGTCTGTTCGATGAAGCTTAGTCCATGAGATGTACCTCCAATTCGAGAAAGGTTTCTCCGTTTCTTTGGATTTACATGTATGCCTTTAGAATCGAACCCTTGATTGTTGGAAATTTCCATAAGGCGCCAAAACTGTATATCTACATTAATGTGATCGCCCGGTTTCCTGAGCTTGTACCCACAGTCTGTGCTATCATATTCATAGTCTTTAACTCAAACCTCAAGCCGTTACACCGAGTTCTTAAGATTGTATCCTCTGTTCGTGGAATGTTCCCTCAGTGTTTTTCATTTCCTCTTAGACTTTAAACTCGTACCTGTAGTCAGTTGGATGTATCCTCAGGCACTGAACCACTGATCTTACTCAAATGCTATCCTTTGCCCTGTTTGCCCATACCCTCAGTCCCTGAGATATATCCTAAATCTGTGAGATGTACCCTCAGCGAGTAATTGTGCCCTGAGGCCCGAGAACTGTGTTCTAATTTTAAATTTACCCGTTTTCTGAAAGACTACACCCCATGCCCGTCTGATGTACTCAAGATTTGTAAGATGTGCCCTCTGTCCATTGGATATTCCCACATTCCGTGTCATGTCTTCTAAGGAAGTGAGATCCTTCTTTTAGTCAGTGAGATGTATCCTCAGGCCAAAAAACTGATTTTACTCCCAGCCTGTCATCTTTCACTCTGTGAGATGTTCCCATTTTGCCTTTTCCGCTCTCTTTGACTGTGACTTTGCACCCTTAAGTACGCACAAACCCTGACAATGTGTCTCTACCCTTATGTCAACCTTATGCCGTGTGCCTGTATCCACAGTATGTGATCAATATTTTCTTTAAGTTCTACTGATGTGACCTCTCTATTTACAACTGTGCCCAAACTTTTGATTTACCTTCAGTTGATTAGCTTGTGCACTAGGTCTGTGCAATTTTTCCCCACTTTGTGAACTGTTTCCGCAATACTAGAGCTCTTGACCTAAGTCTATGGAATTAAGCGATCAGTCGATGTCGAATACCATTGAACCCTGGTGCTTTTTCCTTACTCTCGTTTTTCTGGCGTTTTAAATGTGCCCTTTCTATTCTTTGACAATAAGTTTTATCCCAAAACCGTTTGTCCTCTCTCTCTTTTACTCTATCGCTCTTTCTCTCTGTCCCACTTTTTTTCTCTCTTACTCCCTTTTTCTATCTTTCTCTCTCTCGCCCTTTCTATGTGCCTCTCTCTCTTAGTATCATTCTCTCTAGCTGTCTCTCCCTTTCCCTGTCTCACTCTCTTCCTTACTTTGTAACTGTCTGTCGTTCTGTCTATCCCTCTTTCTGAAGCTGTCTCTCTTTCTCTCTTCCTTCCCTTTATATCTCTGTCATTCACTTATTTTTTCCTTTCATATCTCGGTCTCTCTGTCTCTGTCTCTTTCTAACGTTTTC
>OX328107.1:34851651-34856651 GCA_946811185.2 Hippopus hippopus | reverse complement strand
GTGTCGATTTGGAAATGCTGTGAAAGATTTTCAGATTAATCAAAGAAAGGGAACTGATTTGACTCGACAAAGCTTTTTTTTTTTCTGAACTCTTTTAGAGTTTGCGAGAAATTAGCACAAAGCTATGGAGTTTTTAATGCTTTTTAATCATTGCTTTGATGATGATGATGATGATTATTATTATTATAATGGCGGTGGTATTTTGATGGTTAAGTTGATAGTGATGATGACAGTGCCGATTCCTGATTTATTGGTGTAGATAGATGTGTTTATTTTCTTGGTATTTTAACGCCGACTTCAAAATTACTTACGTAATATCCCAACGGTCAATGCACCTATCCATGCTTTATTGAAGTTTCATTTACCAGTACTTTGCACATTGTCTTCTTTAAACCACTGTCTGCTTTTTCACATAAGCAAGTGGAACCGTAGATCGGCGATGAGAAAAGAATGAATCCTGTTGTATTGAACATATAAAAAAGATCTTAAAAAGAAATTGTAACAGCTTAAAGTAGGGAGTCGAACCATCGACCCGAGAGTTTTACGTCCGGAATGTTACTGACAGAGTCTCTGGATTTTAAGAACGAGAGAGAGAGAGAGAGAGAGAGAGAGAAAGAGAGATAGACAGACAGAGACAGAGAGTTTGTGAGAGAGTGAGTTTCAGAGAGCCCTTGCTTTTGACATTTTTAATTTATAGTGGAAGGGTTGTACTGTGATGAAGAAATTGTTAATTTGTAAAGAATAATGAGGGAAAAGCGAAATATCTTTACCGCGCTAGATTTTAATAGGCATGCGTTAAAAAGTGTTCAGAGGGTAAATATCAGAATTAATATTTCAGCCACTGGCTTCTTTTCCACGGAAACATCGTTGAAACAATGAACAGGAGTGAGAGAGAAGAACTGCAATCACTATCATCAAATTTGTTAAAATAATCTTCGTAGCTAGGGATTGGCGACCCCCTCGTCTGGAGACCTGTAGGTAAACGACTGAGCTACCGAACTAGTCTTTTACGATTGATTGATTGAGGGACTGATTGACTGTATGTGTTTAACACCGTTTTCAGCAATATTTGAGTTATATTACGGCGGCCAGTACACTTACCCATGCTTACCTGGAGTTTCAGTAACCAGTACTTCGCACGATATTCTTCCCAAGCCACCGACTGCCTTTCCACATAAGTATTGTCAAAACTTCTGCTCAGAGGTTAGAGAAAAAATAATCCTGTCGCAATGAGTATCATCAACTCTCGGAAAGGAATGGCCGAGCAGGGGATTGAAACCAGCTAACCCGTGTCTTAAGTTCCGTGCAATACGGACCGCACTGCTGTTTAATCATCTTTGGAGTTAAACGTGAAGATAAAGTGTTGATTTGGAAATGCTGTGAAAGATATTTAGATTAATAAAAGAAAGGGAACTGATTTGAATCGCGAAATATCTATACCTTTAAAACGTTTGAAATACTTCCAGTCCAAGATAGTGGGCGTTTAGTCAGTATCATTATCTTTACTTTCGTTTAGCTAGCTCTCGGACAGTTAGTATCCTCAGTCCGTGCGATGTACCCTTAGCCCCTGAGAGGAGTCAACAAACGCTTGAGATTTAGCCAAGTCCTTTTTCCTTCAGTTGATTACCCTGTACTCTCAGTCCATGAGATCAGCCATTCCTCTTAAAAGAACTTTCCAGTATGATTTACCGTTATTCAACCATATGTTATCCTCTCTCCATAAGATGTTCCCTTGGTTGGTCAAATGGAAATGGATGCCCAGAATCTGGTATTTACTTTGATTTTAACTGAATGCCGTAGGCTCTTACCCTCAGTCTGTTCGATGAAGCTTAGTCCATGAGATGTACCTCCAATTCGAGAAAGGTTTCTCCGTTTCTTTGGATTTACATGTATGCCTTTAGAATCGAACCCTTGATTGTTGGAAATTTCCATAAGGCGCCAAAACTGTATATCTACATTAATGTGATCGCCCGGTTTCCTGAGCTTGTACCCACAGTCTGTGCTATCATATTCATAGTCTTTAACTCAAACCTCAAGCCGTTACACCGAGTTCTTAAGATTGTATCCTCTGTTCGTGGAATGTTCCCTCAGTGTTTTTCATTTCCTCTTAGACTTTAAACTCGTACCTGTAGTCAGTTGGATGTATCCTCAGGCACTGAACCACTGATCTTACTCAAATGCTATCCTTTGCCCTGTTTGCCCATACCCTCAGTCCCTGAGATATATCCTAAATCTGTGAGATGTACCCTCAGCGAGTAATTGTGCCCTGAGGCCCGAGAACTGTGTTCTAATTTTAAATTTACCCGTTTTCTGAAAGACTACACCCCATGCCCGTCTGATGTACTCAAGATTTGTAAGATGTGCCCTCTGTCCATTGGATATTCCCACATTCCGTGTCATGTCTTCTAAGGAAGTGAGATCCTTCTTTTAGTCAGTGAGATGTATCCTCAGGCCAAAAAACTGATTTTACTCCCAGCCTGTCATCTTTCACTCTGTGAGATGTTCCCATTTTGCCTTTTCCGCTCTCTTTGACTGTGACTTTGCACCCTTAAGTACGCACAAACCCTGACAATGTGTCTCTACCCTTATGTCAACCTTATGCCGTGTGCCTGTATCCACAGTATGTGATCAATATTTTCTTTAAGTTCTACTGATGTGACCTCTCTATTTACAACTGTGCCCAAACTTTTGATTTACCTTCAGTTGATTAGCTTGTGCACTAGGTCTGTGCAATTTTTCCCCACTTTGTGAACTGTTTCCGCAATACTAGAGCTCTTGACCTAAGTCTATGGAATTAAGCGATCAGTCGATGTCGAATACCATTGAACCCTGGTGCTTTTTCCTTACTCTCGTTTTTCTGGCGTTTTAAATGTGCCCTTTCTATTCTTTGACAATAAGTTTTATCCCAAAACCGTTTGTCCTCTCTCTCTTTTACTCTATCGCTCTTTCTCTCTGTCCCACTTTTTTTCTCTCTTACTCCCTTTTTCTATCTTTCTCTCTCTCGCCCTTTCTATGTGCCTCTCTCTCTTAGTATCATTCTTTCTAGCTGTCTCTCCCTTTCCCTGTCTCACTCTCTTCCTTACTTTGTAACTGTCTGTCGTTCTGTCTATCCCTCTTTCTGAAGCTGTCTCTCTTTCTCTCTTCCTTCCCTTTATATCTCTGTCATTCACTTATTTTTTCCTTTCATATCTCGGTCTCTCTGTCTCTGTCTCTTTCTAACGTTTTCTTTCTCTCTGTCTCTATCTCTGTATCTTTTTGTCTGTCTGTTTCTCTCTAATTCTGTCTAACCCATTTCTACTCCTATCCTGACTCCTTTTTTCTTTTGATCTCACTCTCTCCCTCTTTCCTCTGTCTGTCTCTCTTTGTCTCTCTCTCACTCTCTGTCTCTCTATCTTTTTCTCTCGGCATCTGTCTGTCTCTCCTCTCCCTCTCTCTTGTTTTATCTTTCTCTTTCTCAGCCTCCCTCTGCCTCTCTCTGGCTCAATCTTTCTCTCTCTCTCTGCCTTTCTCTGGCTCTATCTCTCTGCCTCTCAGGCTCTATCTCTCTGCCTCTCTCAGGCTCTATCTGACTGGCTCTCTGTCTTGATCTCTGTCTGGCTTTCGCTCTCTCTCTCTCTCCCTCTCTCTCTCTCTCTCTCTCTCTGTCACTAACCAGATATCATAGCTTACCTTTTCTTATTGGTTTCCTCAAGTTCACAGGCCGCAGGGTTTTTGTCTTTTCCTCCAAAACTTTAGATTTATCTTCCTTCAGTCCTTTATACCCTCTGCCTGTATGAATTATCGTTTATTAGTATGTTCCCTCAGACCGTAAGTTTGAATGTTGAATGCTTTGAAATAGATGTAGATCATTAACTAATTACAATTCTGAAATAGGTCTGTTACTATTAGATGTTACTGCCGTTCCTGACACAACTGAAAAGTACTGGTTAGATCATACAGAGTTATCGAATCGCCCTGTGCATTAATATACACGATCACTCTCAATGCTGTATCGACCTCAGCTTTTAATTTTTAACATGCCGAATAAACAAAAGTTCGCACCATATGATTAAATGCAACTTGTTTAATATCAAATGATAACGCATGACCATTTGCGATATTGTATGTGTGTATGGTGTTTCACATCGTATTCAATATTATGTCAGTTATATAAAGGCGGCCAGTGCGTCTCTCCATGTATTCCTGAGGTTCTTAAACCTGTCGTTTATACTCTAGCCACTGGCATCTTTTCCACATAACCATCGTCGAAACAATGACCAGCTGTAAGAGAGAAGAATGAATCCTTCCGCAATGACTATCATGAAACCTGGGAAAGTAATTTTCCGAGCTGGGGATTGGCGACCCCCTTGTCTCAAAAACGACTAAACTACCGAAATCGTCATTAACGAATTGTATGTGTTTAACACCGTTTTTAAGAATATTTCAGTTATATCGCGGCGGCCAGTGCACCTACCCATACTTTTCTGAAGTTTCAGTAACCAGTCCTTTGCACGCTATTCTCCCCAAGCCATTGACAACCTTTCCACATAACTGTTGTCAAAATTGCTTTTGAAAAGTTAGAGAAGAACTAATCCTGTCGCTAGGAGTATCAACAAACCTCGGAAAGAAATGGCCGAGCAGGGGATTCAAACCAGGTAACCCATGTCTCAAGTTCTGTACGCTACCGACCGAATTGCTGTTGAATCATCTCTGGAGTCAAACGTGAAGATAAAGTGTCGATCTGGAAATGCTGTGAAAGATTTTTAGATTAATCAAAGAAAGGGAACTGATTTGACTGGAGAAAGTTTTTTTCCTGAACTCTTTTAGAGTTTGCGAGAACTTAACGCAAAGCTATGGAGTTAATAATGCTTTTTAATTATTGCTTTGATGATGATGATGATGATGATGATTATCATAATGGTTGTGGTAGTTTTGATGGTTGAGTTGGTAGTGATGGTGGTAGTGCTGATACCGGATTTATTGGTGGCGATAGCTGTGTTTGTTTTCTTGGTGTTTAAACG